>CM076582.1:1271822683-1271919834 GCA_034641835.2 Pinus albicaulis
GCGGAGACCCTTTACCCACATCTCAGAGTGGAAGAGATGCTCCTCCTCCTCTGGATCTTCAGGTTCCTCCTTCTAGATCTTTGAAGTGGAAATGGTGTGGTTGGGCTTTGCATCAATAATTTGATTCCCTTTTTTATTCCTGTTGTCGGATTCTACTTCAGAGTTGGAGCATGCATCTCTTTCAGAAGCCCTCGTCTTAGCCACCAGTGACTGCTTGGCCTGACACTCACTTGTGTCGTGAGTGGAGCTCTTATGAAACTCACACCACTTTCCTGTGTCCTTCCTCAGCTTCATGGTGTTTTTCTTTGCTTGTGGCTTCGGTAGGTTATATTGGGCTGCCATGTCCTGGATTTTTCCTTTGTTCTGTGGTTTGGGGGCACCTTTCCCTTGCTTTTGATTCACATATCCAAAGTATGGCTTCTTCTATTTGAATTTCTTCTCAATCTTGGTAGCATACTGGTATGTCGTACCAAGCGAGGAGATGTTGAGGAACTCCATTTCCTCCTAAATGTATCTATGAAGACAACTGCAGTACTTCAGCACCAAATTTTTCTCTAAATCTTTGATACCCAACTTTTTTCGCAGGGTATGGAACAGATTCGTTAGCTCATGCTCCATTGTATGTAGTTTTCCTCATAGCTCCCAATGGGATAATATTGTTCCTTGATGGCATCTTAGAAATAATTCCAATTGGATATGAACAATAACATAGAGGTTTCCCCTTCATCCTTTTTCTCACAGTAGGTTTCCCACTAGTCCTTGACATGGAGGGTAGCTTTGAGGAGTGAAAAAAATAATATTCTCCCAATCAAAAAATTCATGGACTCAGAAATATATTTCTAATAGATTCATCCATCTATCTACGATGTTTGCATATATTTAGCTCTCAAATATGGGAATTTAAAAGTTTACTTGTACCTTAAAAGGAGTTGCACCTCCAGAGTTGCTGCTGGATGCAGATGCGCCACCAGTGGGCAATCGTTGAAGGATCTGGGAAAATTTATCGATCATCGCGTCCCTTTATTTTTCGAGGGCCTTCTCTAGTAATATTTTGATAGGATATCCTACTCCCTCATCTTTCTTTTCGCCCCCCCATGGGCGGCCGTCGGGATTTGCGAGGCATATCTTGCAAAGGTCCAACTAGATCGAGCCCTAGCTCCTTATACCTTGACCTCATTGGGGACATGCAAAGAAAGATTGAAAAAGAGAAGACTGCTCTGATACCACTAATCTGGATTTATGTAGGAACACAAAAGAATACACATATAACCATAAATACAAAAATGTAGTAGAAATAACACTTCATTTCATTAATATCGAAGAACTGCAATTTGTTTACAGACAGAATGGAAATAAACTAGCTAGGGCACTGGTGGTTTATCTCTGATAAGAGAATTGGTGGCTACAGGCCTCTGAAATTTGTGTTAGAAAGAGGTGCAAAAGCCTATATATTATTGAGAAATAATGGAAAACCCTAAACATCCAAAAACCTAACCCTAGGAGATGAAACACTAGAATATCGGCCTCGTTGGGGTAGATTGGTACATCAATTTCCCGTGGTTGTAACTTTGGCGTACTATCTCTATTGACGCATGTGATACATCGTTAGAAACATCTATCCGAGGAATAAAATTGATGACAATGAATTTGAGGTACAAAACGCAAGTTTTATGCCCAAAAAACATCCTTTAGGGCCTCAAAACGGCTCCGGAAGTTTAGGACACGAAAAAATGCTAAAAATACTAAATTATGCTATAATTAAGGAAACTAAAAAACTAAAAGAAAAAATGGTGGGGCCCCAAGTGGAATAGGCGGGTGGCCACCAATATCCACCTGGATCAATAGGCCTATTTATTATCCCCTCACTTCGAGCACTTTCACTAGGCCAGGGGAGAGGCATATTTTTATCACCTCACTTCGAGCACTATGAACACATAATTTTGATGAGCTAGTAAAGTAACCAATAAACAACATGAAAACTGGGCTATTAACACTATACATGATATGTCTCCATCCTAAGTGGTATCGATAAAGGTATGAACCCTATGAAGATAAATGCTGATGAAATTTTTCTTAGATATTGATTCTTTATCCAATCTATATCGCCTCAATATTCATGAAATATAAAAAAACTATCGAATGGAAATTTTTGGGTAAATGTAAGTCCTTAATAACACGGGCAAGATAAAACCCCTCCATCTCACAATTTTTGGGTCACTTTTCTATCCCTAAGAAAATAGGCATGATGGAACACAAATGTTAGGAAAATAGGCAGTAAAGGTCATTATGTTAGGGAAAAAAAATGTTGCCTACACAAAAAATAGTCATTGTGTTATAGAGATATGTTTTTTGCATAGATATAAGAACTATTCAGCTTTATTTGTTTAGAAAAAATTATATGTGACTAGTTTTATGATATCATAACTACTATTTTTGTTTCTTTTGGAATAATTTGTGTATATATACATTCACATGTGGGAAATGAAAACATGTTGTGCTAAGCCTACATTAGAAAAGATCGTTTTTGAATGTATATGCGTTTTCTTGCTTAGGAATAACATTCATTATGTTAAGTTCTTTTTCTTATTTGGATGCACCAAAAGTAATAGTTGAAGGGCTGGTTATTTTTTAAGTTTGAGTAACATGAATGCACGATGTCTTAGTTTACTTTAAATGTATTTCTGGACAGTTGTAGTGATTTTTCTTGTATGAATGTGTGCGTGTGTGAGAGGGGAATAGTAATGTGGTGTTTATTTTGACATTATTTCTAATTAATTTCTTACACTTAATGCATGAGTAGTGATCTTAGAAGAAGCATGTTGTGATATTGTATTTACATCTCATGTATGCACATGAATAAGTGTTAAAAGATAGCATTTAAATATTGATTATTGATTGATTGATGCTTTTAATATCTAACAATGATATAAAATCTTGTTGATGACATCAACGACAAGAAAGGATGGTGAATTGTGAAAATTATACATTATATTTAACATGGTGGAAGATAAATAATTAATGGTCCATCCAGATGAGTGTGGGCTGTAGGATGGTTTGTTGATGGAACAACTAGGCCACAAATATTTAAAGATTGAATATTTTTGGGTAACTAGTATTATAATGGTTTTAATGGATTTAAGCTAGATAGTTTGTATTTCAATGAAATTCCTTGTAATATTTTAACACAATGGTTAAGGTATGGACTTCGTTATGATCCATTGAGTGAGGGATGAACACCCTCATGAGCATTTAATAATAAATTAAAAGTTTGTTGGTTTTCACCCTAAGAGGTTTCTAGGGTATATTGGTGTTCAATGATGTGATTTCTTATTATCTCAGTTTGATGATTGAGAATTCCTTGCATGATGTGATGTTGATAATGTTAACTATGTGATTAATTAATCTAGTTAAAGCAATCATAAAATAGATGCAAGGTTACATCATAAAACTTATGTTAATATATTACAACAGTGGTTGTTAAGGGTTATCCAACTTAATTATTATTCCTCTACTAAAGTGACTCTATGTACTGACAAACATTCTTTTTAATGGTTAATGAGGAATCTCGAGTAGTGATTTGGATAGTTACCCATGGGTAATTTATATAAAAAATTTCTAACTCCCTCCATTTCCATGTGAGGTTATCAGGGTATGTTTAAAATTAGTATTGGAGCTTAAGGTTGCAGCACTAGCGCCTTTCGGAATTGTTAAGCGAAAATAAATCGAGGTATGCTACTAATGGGAATCAACTCAGGTGTGAGTCTAATGATATACATATTAATATATGTGGTTTCCTACTTTTGGCATGAGATGTGTGATTCATGTTTATAATTGCATTGAAGAGTAGTACGTAATACAGTTTTTTGTAAGGATATAATCATGATATTTGAATCCTGTTGAGGAAAAAATACAATAAAACTTGTGTTGCACTTATGAAAACCCAGTCTAGTACTCACTAGTGAAAGTGAGAGTTGACTATCAACATTTGCATATATGACATATTACTAATACATTTAATGAACATAACTGAAGTTACCATGCACTACTTAAAAGGTTTGAATGTGTATAGTCATGGTGTGTGAAACTAATGCATAAATGCAGAAGATGGGGAAATTCCTTGAAGAGGAAGATAGAGTTCTTTAAAGTGAAATTGAATGAACCCTTTCAGATGTTAAAAATCACACAATGATTCGAGTAGTGAGACTTGAATATAATGGTTAGTTGTTGAATGAGTCGTGTCATGGCTACATTAAGATGAATAGTAGCATTGATTAATTAATGTTGCATGAATAACTAATAAATTTTATATTCATGAATTGGTTTTGATTAGATCTTATTCCAAGTTGTGAAAAATTGATTATGTTAGTTACTTCATGTGTCAATCTATTGGTTACAGTACACTGTGGGATTTGTAAATATTTTGACTATTACCCTAACCATTATTGACATATACACATTAATGAATATTTGTATACACTTTTATGCATGACAACATTGTATGCATGAAACTAAAATGATTGCAGAAGTGAATACTTTTTTAAACAATCCATATTTAAGACTAGCCTTGTTGATGAGATTAAGCATGGGTAGCTTAATAACAACAAGAAAATCTATGAAATTAAAACGTTGCAATGCGAATTGAAACTGTAAATTATAATGTATAATGTTATTATGTGCATGATTTTTCTATTTGGAAATCATAACGTATACAGCCTGTACGTTAGTTATGTTTCCTGCTAATATAAATATTGTGGATTCATGTTGAGGGTTAGTTATAATTTCATGATGTGCATAAAAGTTTCATTTTCTTTATGTTTAATGTGAATATGGTTCATTATGTAAATTAATATGGGAAAGAGTGCTAAACGATAAATTTAACATGCCAAAAAAATTTCGATAGTTGTGAAATGAGGCCTTTAGTTGATGGTGGTTGCCTGCCCGAAGGGGTTGATAGTGCTTTCTTGCAAAAATTTCCTCTTTCTAGAGATAGATGTTCTGAGTAAGGGAAAATGTTTGTCCAAGAGGGTGAAGAGGGAAAAATCTTGAGGCAACTCTGTTGATTTTGGAGTCTGTTGGGGGAGGCCTAAAATTCCTCATAGATAAGACGATGTCAAAGGAATAGGCAGGACATTGGCAAGAGAAATCAGATATTGGAACCTATGTGGTCATTGGAATTCTTGAGCTAGTAGGCCGGTGGAATCCTAGACTGGACCTGGTGTGGCCATTTTCAATCAGAATTGTTTGGATGTGAAAATGACTCGATTTGGTTGTGGAAACTATTTCCCATGGGTTAGAAGGAGACTTTTTTTCCCATTGTAGTTCTCATAGTAGAACAAGTTAAATAATCAATTATTCGATATACTAAAATGAATTTTTGTATACAATTGTGTAAATATATTATGTATATATTGACAGGAAAGTAGCCTAGTGCTCGGAAAGGAAGTAATGAAAGTATAAGTCCGTTTATTGTATTACTAATCTTTTGAATATCTTAGCAATGAATATGATAATATGCACTTGGTGCATTTATTGATCATTTCAATGATTAGAGAGGGTTAATTTCTCTCTGAGTACATTTAGAAGTACTATGTGGATGTCTTTACCAAGAGATAAGATAGGATTCACGTGGTGCAATGATTTATCATTTGCATAATTAAAGGGTCGGTGGTCTTTGAGTACTTGTGAAAGTATTGTGATTAAAATATATCTCGACATTGCATGAATGCTTGATAGTTAAAGAATCTAAATTTACTGAAATGTTGTGACTAATGTGATTATGTTGGATTTGTGAGTCATATATTATAGAATGCTTACCATGGAATTTGTGAAGCTAGCTGCAATTGAAATTATTGAAAGATAACCATGATTGTCGAGAATAATTAGTAAGTGATGGCAAGTAGAAATTGATTATTTTTCTAGTTATAAATTCTTATGACTATAGATCAACATTATTTATTTTTCTTATTGGTATTCCTTGGAAATGGAATCCTTCATTTTGAAGGGAAATGATCTCATTTTCATTTGTTTGGATTCTTATATCTTGAGTAGCAATTAAGTCCCATTGAGAGAAGAACATCGAGGATGATGTTCTCTTTAAGGGGAGGAGTATGTATAATAATTATAGTGGTATTTACCATTAATATAAGTACAAATATTATTTTTTTCACCGTAGAAGTTTAGTTACTCCATTTTTAAGCTGTAGTTAGAAATTTTTGGCAAAGAAAGTGGTAACATCTCTTGTATCAAGAATGAGTTGTAAGATAAACTAATATTTGGGTTAAATTCCTTTAATTCTTGATTGATGCTAAACGGAGGAATTTGATTCATTCTGGGGGGAGGAAGTGAAGTTTTTATTACTAAGCTATACCTAACAATTTCACATGGTAAATTATCTTTGTTTTTTTAACTATATGACGGGAAGTTGAGCATTCCTTACCTCACTTTCTTGATTTGGTACTATGTGGCCTTGCTGAAGTATAATCTCTTGGTCAATACGGCTAGAGTTGTATAATAAAAAGGCACATATCTTGTTGTGACCTATATCTAATGAATTGTAATTCGGTCCAACCACAAAATGGACTGAGAAGAGAGTTTATCCATAAATATTCTCTTTTATTTCCAAATATTACTTCTGGTGAGCATAAGAAGAGAGCAATCCAACGCAGCCAAGAAATATTTGAAGGGTTGCAGCTCATGTCTTCAGTTAACGTCGATAATATACAGTGTGATGATCAAATCAATGATATACATCATATATTAAGTGCAGGAGATGGAGGAGATGTAGAATTTCTTATGAGCATCTCAACTAAATTTTTGAGAACTCAATACAGAGATCTTCAAAATGGATGCTTCACACGACACGAAGGGTGATTTTGAAAACATTTATTCAGAGGACGAAGATGATTATTCTCAATCTAGGTAGTGGGGACTTCATTATTACTAAGAAGTTTTCTTATCATTATTCTTAAAATAAGAGCCTACATATGAATATTTTTATAAAGAAAAAGAATTAGTATTTTTTTGAAGAAAATTGCATAAAAATATGTTGGACATGGGACCCCCTCGAAGAAAGTATAAGAGAAATACTCTGCATATCAAGGAGCGGAGCACGTAGCGCAGAGTCCATTTTGAGTCTCAAGGGCATTGGGGTGGATCAAAGCCAATTATTATGTAATGTAATGGGAATATTTTGTGAACATTGAACTTCGCCCATGGTTTTGGACCATGGTATTTTAAATGAAAAATCTATATAAAGAGTCTATATAGAAGTCATAAGTAGTCAGGTAGAAGTGAAATAAATTCATTTGGATGTAAGATTATCTTGAGTCAGTGTCTCTCTTCTTCTTTTTTAGAGGAAAGGGTCTTGCAGCTAAGTGCGCAGAGAACTTAGGAAGTCTACAGTTGTGTGTGGAGATCCCTACAACTAAGTACGTACGGTGAAAGTGAATGTATAAGAAAGATCTGAGAAATTAACTAAATACCCATTGAAGATAGATTTGTGTTTCTGTTCATGTGTTTTAATTTATTTATTTTTTATGCTTATCTATGCTAAGTAAGGGTTTTGACCTACAATTGCATAAAGAATATGGTTTATGATTATTTATGTTATTTTATGCATGATTAAGAAAGATCGCATAGTCTGCTAGTGAGTTCAAGAGATGTGTTGAATAATGAACCTAGATCTAGGCCCCATCAATCCAGCAAATGGTTCCATTATTGGGCCGACGATCTTATTGAGGGATAGTTGGATGTGGAATTCGTCTAAGAAAGAGATTGAAGATTGGGTAAATCTAAAAGAGCGCGAGTTTGATGTGCAAGAAAACATAAATCCATGTATCTCTACTAAACATTGGTTAAATAAGTATATTTATACATATCATTACAATATCTTTTTTGCATTGTTTCCTAGTAAGTTGTATGAGTGGATATCAAGACTAGATGTATAGACGGGTCGTTGTAATAATAAGTCAATTGCGTGGACTCCGACTCTGGTTGAGAAGCTAAAAAAGGCTGATAATGAGATCACGAGGGTTTTTTATTATTGGATTGATAATATCATTAAAGGGTTTATTACCAAGTTCATGATCGACACTTATTTATCTTATAGAGAAGAATATCACAAGTTCTTCAAAGGCCCTAGAGGTAAGTACCTAAATTCACTGAATTTTTGGATTAGAATGTTATTGTGTGAAAAGGGTATATTACGGATGTGCTTAGATTGATGTTTGAAGAAAGAGAACATGGTGCTACGTGTAGCGGTAAAATATTCAAAAACAATTGGGGTACTTATGTTGAAACTGAATATCGTTCGATTTTTGGGTTTGAAGAAAGAGAAAACAACCTCGCTACCCCGAGAAGTATGTCGCTAAGATCTTAAAGTAAGAAACACAACGCTGAGGTTCCCCAACCTTCCACCACCATCATCACCCCATCCCATTTCATTCCTTCACCTCCACCTCCACCTCCCCCATTCACCATGGCCCAACCCCGGTAGTTGCCTATGTGCAAGGGATCAAATGATGCAGAAAATTTTTGGTTTGTTGCAGAAGAAATATGGAGTTTGCAGAATATTGCATATGGAAATATGATGAAATCTTATTTGTTTATCGCACTGCAATATAGAGCCTTGTCCTCGTACATGAAATTTGTTATGATGAATGCAAATGCTACATTGGCTGAGATGAAGACTGCGATGAACGTTGAATTCAAGAAACTAAAGTTGCAATCCCATTGTATCACAAAAATCAAAGAGATTAAGCGGCTAGATACTAAGACTGTGTGGGAGGTAGATACGATATTTAATACACTTTTGAGAAAATTTTCTTCAAAACCCCGGATGAACAACATCGATTATGGTTCATTTTTGTCTTATTGCCTCATCTCATATTGGCATTGTCATAACAGAAGATTGAAACTCAAGTTGAAGCATTGGAGATCGTGATGAATATTGAATTTTTTCCAATAGATGATACAAGCATAGGAGTTCAACATATTCATACTCAATTGGTGAGCTTTCACATGGAGCTATAGGGTATAAAGAAGGTAAAGGAGGTTATAACTGATATAAGATCAGAATTCTGGGGTATCAAGGGCAAATAATAGGGTCACTATAAAAAGGAGTGTTCTGTTCATAGAGACTATTCAGGCGTTGGCATGTCGAGTCCATTGAAGCCTGTATCGAGTGTTGGGCCAAGTGTATGGTCCCATGTATGGTGTATCATATGTGAAGTTGCAGACTAAAATTCCACGGACTACTGTCACTTGTTGCAAAAAAAATCATATCGTCGAAGAAATTGTTCTGCGATTTCTACAGTTCGGTGGGACACGATGAACATCATTGTAAGAGTTGCGATCTAATGATGTAGAATAATCCTGGTGCATACAAAATTCATCTATAATGTCACGAAGCTTCAGGTTCGCCAATTGTGCAAGGAGGTTTCCTATGCCAAGGGTGCAATCGAGGAGGATGCACTAGTCATGGACGAGGGAAGATCATATGTTACAAGTGCAGAAAACCACGACATTTTGCCAGATATTTTTAGAATCTAACTATAACTTCCTATAAGAATTTTCAATAATTTTGTCATGAAATCGAAGATTGTCCCATTTTTTTAGCTAAAATGCAGGAGAGGTGCAACTAGCAACAGGCTCAAAATATACAAATGATGAGGGTTGAACCTTGCTAGGAAGATCCTAGCATTAACAAAGTAATGCGCAATGGTGTGAATACCAGAGGAAACCACACATAGGAAAAGAGAAATGAGACAAAGACATGGGTAAGGAAAGCTAAAGATATGAATGTTGGGTTTAATGTGCAACATGGAAAAGAGACATTCGTGGAAGCAAAGAAGACATTTATGGCTCCTAAAGCTTGGAAATCAACCAAACAGAGATAGATATTTCCATTGAGGGATAAGACTAGGGAGAATACTAAATTAAACGAAGCTGATCAGTCTATGTTGGCATCCTTCTTTCATATATGTATTAAATTATTGAGGGACGAGAAGGTTGTATAAGGGTTATAACAGCTGATAGATAACTACACTGGCAAGGAAACACTGCAACTGGAAAAACACACAATAAATAATGTGGAAAAGAACAAGAAAAGAACTAGTCACGAGATATGGTTGACTGTGCAGATCAGAGATTATGAGATGGATCAAGTCATTGTGGACATGGGATCATATACCAACATTCTACCAAAAAAAACATGGGAGCAGATGGAAAGGCCTAGCATGGAGTGGTCACCAATTTAGCTGGTGATTAGCATAGATATTGATGGAGCTAGCATTTTGGTCGACTTTGAAGTTATTCAGATCGTTGATGATAGAAATCCTTATCCTGTATTGTTGGGATTCGATTAGGCTTACGACATGGATTATATAATCAACATAAAGAAGACGTAGATGATATTTGAGAATAATGGTACCCGAGATTTTTTCCATTAGAACCTTCCGAAGGTTCGCGCTATATAGAGGCTTCCCAACATGAGTATGGGGATGCTGAGATTGACTAGATCTATAAGATTACTGCGAATGAAGACTGGATTAATCCCACCATGGATGGCATAATATGTTGGGAGCATGATAGTTCATGCATTTCATATTCCGAGGTAGAGTTGGAGCATTGGAAGAATCACTTGCATGAAGTAACTACGAAGCTATGTACCAAATTACCAAATCTCTGTGTTGTGTCTAATCAGAAGTGCAAGACTTGCCTTTTTATGATGGAATGGGGAATGTAGTCTTGTTTTGGAAGACTTTTAACAAAAGGTGTCTGAGGATCAATGATAAAAATATTTGGACTTTGCATTAAGGTCTATTCCAACCCGATGGTGGGGTGTGCACAGAGAAAGTTTAGGAGGATGGAATGAGTTCTGTAAATTAATAAGGTTGTGGTTTGGTCATGTCGATACGAATATTGCAGAGAAGTATGATGGTCAGAAAGATCCTCGCGAGCATTTATCTCACTAGATAGTATCTTGGGGAACTAAACCTTAATCAGACTCGCTACACATGTTCTTTCATTCCTTGGATACGATACCTTATCAATGGTACATTGAAACACAATTACACCATGGGACTAGGGATTGGGGCGAGATGATGGAAGGATTCTTGTTAACTTATAGCTTCGCTGATCACTGGGAGCACATTACTGAGGTTCTTCAAGAATTCAACATAGGATTATTCTAAATTACCAAGGAGCCAAGGATGTTGATACAGTATGATTGAGGTGCAAATTTGGAACATGCCCAAGGAAGTTACAACAATTTCACTTCGAAAGAGTCAGTCAACAAGTTTGTGTTATGAGAGAGTTGTGAATGCCTATTTGAAGGAGTTTGTAGGAATATAAACAAGTATGCCAAAGGGTGGCTTCCTTGAAATAGAACTACTACGTACCAGCAAGGCATCAGGTGCAGCTGGAGGGAACTGTGCCAAGGGAGTTGAACTGCATCGAAGGGGTGAGTGTAGCATAGTTAGTCCAAAAGTGACCGTTGGAATAGTAATAGTGGATTTGACAACGAATTGGTCATTAAAAGGAGAGAGAGGGAGGAAATTAATGGGAATACTTGGGTGGATATGCCGCCAAATCAATATTTATGATGCAGATCTAAAGGAGAAAACGAGATTTGAGTTCGAATTTCGCTATAAATGAAGTGAGAATTGTTGTCTGCAAGAGTTCCCAACAATCTGTTGCATGTTGGATTATAGTTTTGAAGTGCTCAGAGAAGCATTAATCAAGGAAGGTCTCGGCCACACAATCCTGCCAGATTTATCCACCACAATGATAGACACGCTGCCAACAATCCTATTGGGTTTAATCTGTAGCACGGTGAAGAGACATTCATGGAAGAAAATAAGACATTTATGACTCCTAAAGCTTCAAAATCAACTGCGCAGAGATAGATATTTCCATTTATGGATAATCCGGGGGAGTATATTGAAGTAAATGAAGTTGATCAATCTATCTTGACATGCTTCTTGCAGACATGTATGAAATTATTTAGGGACTGGAAGGTTGTAGAAGGTTTACGGGAGCTGATATATAAATGCGATGGCAAGGAAACATTGTAACTGGAACAACACACAATACATATGGTTTACAATAACAAGAAAATAACCAGTCGGGAGATGTGGTTGACTGTGAAGATCAAAGATTATGAGATGGGTGTGCTGAGATTGACAAGATCTATAAGCTTAATGCACAGAATGAATATTGGATTAATCCCAACACACATGGCATAATATGTTAGGAGTGCGATATTTCGTGCATTTCAGATGCCAATGAAGAGTTAGAGCATTGGTAGAATCGTTTGCATGAAGTAACTACTAAGCGATGTACTAGAATTACCAAACCTCTGTGTTATGTCCAATCAGAACTGCACGGCTTGCCTTTTTATGATGGAATGGGGAATGTAGTCTTGTTTTTGGAAGAGTTTGTACGAAATATGTCTGAGGATTAGTGATACGAATCTTTGGACTTCGCGTTAAGGTATATTCCAACCTAATGGTGGGGCATGCAGAAAGAAAGTTTAGGAGGATGGAAGGAGTTTTGCAACTTAATAAGGTTGCGGTTTGATTATGTCGATATGAAGAATGCAGAGAATTATGATGGTCAGAAAGATCCTCACGAGAATTTATCTCACTGGACAACATCTTGGGGAGGTAAACCTCAACTAGAGTGGGTACACATATTCTATCATTCCTTGGATATGATACCTTAGCAATGGTACATTGAAACAGAGTTGTGCCATGGCACTAGGGATTACGACGAGATGATGGATGGATTCGTGTTAACTTATATCTTCTCTGATGGTAAGAAGTGTGTTACTGAGGCTCTTAAAGAAGTTAACATAGGAGTATTTTGAATTACCAAGGAGCGAAGGACATTGGTACAGTCTAATCGAGTTGCACAGTTGAAAAATGCCCAAGGAAGTTACAACCAGTCGACTAGGAAATATCTCGTGAACATGTGTGTGTTTGGGGAGACCTATGAATGCCTATTTGAAGGAGTGTGCAAGACTATAAACAAGTCTTCCAAAGGGTGTCTTCCTCAAAATAGAAGTACTGCGCGACAACACGAAAGGAGGCATAGTTGGAGGGTATTGTGCCAAGGGAGGCCAAACTCTGCCGAAGGGGTGAGTATAGTGGATTTAGTCCAAAAATTGGTCATTTGAATAGTAAAAATGGATTGGACAACAACTTGGCCATTAAAAGGAGCAAGAGGGAGGAAATTAATGGGAATATCTAGGTGGATCTACTGCCAAATCATGATTTATGAGGCAGATCTAAAGGAGATGATGGGATTTGAATTTGAATTTTTCTATAAATCAGGGATCTCGCTCCCCTTCTGAAACATTTTCATGCTAAGACATCGAAGTGAGAACTATTTTCTGTAAGAGCGTCCAACAAGCTATTTCATATCAGATTATATTTTTGAAGTGGTCATAGAAGCATTTATCAAGGCATGGATCAACCACACAATCCTGCCAAGTTTAGCCACTACAATGATAGCTACTCTACAAGCAACTTCCACAGGTCCAAGGTTGCTGAGGAGAAAGAAAAATGTGGGTGTAGCGCCATCCAAAAAGTTGCAGAAGCCATAAACAAGATAATTGCCTCAGAAGAACAACCGAGTAAAGGGGGCCAAGACTAGAAGAAGGAGACTATGGATATTGAATCTAATGAAGAGGAAGTCACACCAAAGGAATTTTATGCCAAGGAAGTCATGCCTATCTCTAGGTTTCCTCCATATATTCCACCTTGGAAACCAAAAGCTAAGAAGTTGATGAAGGATCTAGACGTGGTGAAATACAAGTTATTTACACCTTTGATTCTAGATGACATGTCAGTCAAAGGAGATCTATTGGCCAAGGTGCCTCAGCTGCAGCTGTAGGAATATGACTTCAATGATCGCAATATATACCCACATTTTGAGCTCGACTAGTATCTGCGCCAATGAACAGACGAAGGAGGAGTGACCAAATTGGAGCCGATGAAATAGGTGTCTAGTATCCAGGAGGCCATGATACTCAATATGTTGTATGTTCCACACTTTGGGCGAAGTGTTATTAACACTATTATGTGCACCAAATGCTAACATTATTGCATGAGGAATTTTTGTGGCTAGATAAGAAGATCCCTATCGATTCCACATTAATAAGGAGGATTATGACCCTTTCGTGTCTCAGATCAAACCCCGCAGAACTTTTGTGGGAAAATATTAGGACAAGCAGTTTTCCGACCAAATGAAGCAAGATTATGATCCAACAAAGTGAACCCGGGGTTATAAAATTAACTCCATTTCTAATAGTTTTGTTCACTTCTCTGCACACATTTTAGTAGGGAAAATTATGAGAAAGAGCTGTAGGGAGGGGGATTTTGCACCAATCATATCCTTAGTTGTGAAGTGTGCCAAAGGATTTGTTTATAATTGGGAATATTATCTATGAAGTGAACTCCTTGATGATTTCATGGCATATCAAGAATAGGGCAAGAAGTTCCACTACGTGTGGCTCTTTCTCCTCATTGCATTGATGGCTTGAAGGGATCGCGAGGAGTCATAGTTCCCCATTGTGTACCCAGACTTATCTGAGGCAGCCACATATGCCTTGCTATGGAATTTGATAGAGGCAACAACGGTTATGTCGAATAATATTTTTTTAGTTTTCTTTGAGACGAGTCTGTGGATGGTTATTAACCATAAGCCACAGTTGTCACCTAGCATTGTGAATCAATATTGATAGATCGCAAAGTTCAAAAAAGAATTCCACCACATTAACATTCAGGCAAAGAAGGACCTCACTGGGATCTGGTACAAGATGTCGTACCTTGTCTAAGAAGAATATGTGTAAGCCATCATAATAAAATGGGAAAATGAAAGGTTAACACCAAGCGTGGAGCAGGTCAGGACAAGCGGTGTGAATCCAACCACACCTACTAGAAAGAAGTACTAGAAAGTCATATTCATTCCTGAGAAAGAAACTGAAGCATATATTCTGGAAACATGATGGAATAACACTCTCAACTGTGATATTAGAGTGGACCCATCGTCCCCTTTTACTACTAAGAGGCGCAAACCACAAAAGGGTGGCATGAGGAAGAAGGAAAATTCTAATAAGTCAACTGGCCTAGAAGCCATGGTCCTTACTGAAGGGGACCTCGACGAAATTAGAGACACTGTGACTCATGCCATTGAGAACTTATGGGGTATAATTAAAGAACAATATAATAAGGTGTTGGAATATGTTTACAAGGGTTTGGAAGACTTGCAAGTGCAGACAAGCATTGTTTAGGCGAGTGTGAGCGGGCTGCAAGTGAGCGTGATTCAGCCGAGTGTGGTAGAAGCAGGTGAAAACACAACAATGAATGAATTGGCAGTGACCTCTGATACCTGCACAATGCCTATCAATGCAGGTACATTTAGTTGACACTATGGAGTAGCTAAATAAGGTGGTCCACTGGCATAATACAAAGTTGAATCTTGTCGCACTTCCACTGAAGACTTTGCATGAGTTCCACCAGAGCATTGACGAATAATTGAAGCTCATAGAAAAACACACCCTCATAATCATTTAGGATGTTAAGAAGGAAAGGTAGAGCATGGATATGGAAAAGAATATGGTTGTCCAAGAGTGCGATCGTAAGACAGTGCAATGACAGAAGCTGGAGGAATCCATCTCTAGGACTTAAAGAGGTCTCCCAAAGCTCCAGATTTAGGCCGCATCTATGCAAGAAGAAAATATGGCCAAGCTTTCCACATCAGTTAAAGTCTCTAAAGCCAAAATTGATGAAGTGCGCATGGAAATGAAGATGAAAATCGTCGAGTCGCAAATGCAATTGCAACCTACCACTCTGCCAGAAGTCCCAGAGCAATGCACAACACAGCTGAAAAATGCCACATAAAAGATTGAGTATGGCATATAGGAGTGTGTGAATTTATTTGGATAATTTATTGATATTTAGTCCTCACTGCAGGAGGACCCTAAGGTACAAAAGATAGAGGAAAAAGTGCACAGAATTCTTGAACAATTGGATTAGATTAAGGTCACTGCAAAGTATGATAAGTCCACTGGCCCCAAATCCATGGTCCTTACTAAAAGGAAACTCAATAAAATTGGCAACATTGTGAACCATGCCACTGAGAAATTATGGGGAAACATTTAAGAAAAATATAAGAAGGTGTTGGAAGATGTTCACAAGGTTTTGAAATACTTGCTAGTACAAACAAGTGTTGTTCATGCGAGTGTGAGTGGGCTTCAAGTGAGCGTGATTAATTTGAGCGGGGCACAAGAAGGTGTAAGAAAAACATCGCATGAATTGGCACTGACCTATGATACCCGCAAAATGCCTATCCCTGCAGGTACATTTATTTTTGACACAATGGAGTAGCTAAAGAAGGTGGTCAACTGGCATAATACAAAGTTGAATCATGTCTCGCTACCCCTGAAGACTTTACATGAGTTCCACCAGAGCATTGATGAGGAATTGAAGCTCACAGAACAACACTCCCTCATAATCATTTAGGATGTTCAAAAGGAAACATAGAGCATGTCTACGGAAAATAAGATGGTTTTCTAAGAGTGTGACCCTAATAAAGTGCAACCACAGAAGCTAGAGGAAGCCATCTCTGAGACTTGAAGAGATCTCCAAAAGCTCCAGATTTAGGCTGCAGCTACGCTAGAAGGAAATATGGCCATGCTTTCCACAATAGTTAAAGTCTCTAAAACCAAATTCGATGAAGTGAGCATGGAAATCTACATGAAATACATTGAGCTACAAATGCAATTGTAGCCTTCCACTCTGCTAGAAGTATTGGAGTAGCGTACAACTGAGCTGAAAAATGCCACATAAAATATTTATTCATGCATATAGGAGTGTGTGAATTTCTTTGGAGAATTTATCAATGTGTGCTCCTCACTACAATAAGACCCTAAGGTAAAAAAGATAGAGGAAAAAGTGCACAGAAAGCTTGAACAATTTGATCAGATTAAGGTCACTACAAATAATTTAGCACCCTGCAGTGGCTTACCCATCTCCAAGAGGGTAAATTATTACAGGAGAGGGTCGATGAGCTACGTAAGAAGGAGTAGATAATTATAGATAGAATTAAGCCATGGGAAGTTGATGCCAGCCAACTCTCCCAAACTACGGAAAATAAGCTAACAACACTACGCATGACACAAAGAGGATTTGAGTAGAAAGTAGCCACAAAAGTCACAGAAAAATTTCTCGGTGAAGTTAGAGAGTTTTAAAAGAAGTGAACTAAAGTGGTTACACCATTAAAGGAATTCTTGAGTGGCATCAAAGAGAATATCGATGGGGCACCACCTTTGTGACTCGAGACAAGTCACAGTTTTGTGGTAGGGGCCTGTTGGACATAGGATCCCCTTAAAAAGTGCAATAGAGAAAGACTCCACAAATCAATGAGCGGAGTAGACAACACATAGTCCATTTTGAGTTTTAGGGGCTTTGTGGTGGGTCAAAGCCCCTTATTATGTAATGTAATGGGAATATTTTGTGAACTTTGAACTATGACCATGGTTTTGGACCATGGTATTGTAAATGCCAAATCTATATAAGGAGTCTAGATAGAAGTCATAGGCAGTCGAGTAGAAGTGAATGAATGATCCAGATTTATGCACGAACGCAACAGAATAAACATATAACCATAAATACAGAGATGCAGTGGAAATAACACTTCATTTCATTAATATCAAAGAACTGAAATTTTCTTATAGACGGAATGGAAATAAAACTAGCTAGGGCGCTAGTAGCTATCTCTGAGAAGAGATGTGGTGGCTACAAGCCTCTGAACTGAGTTAAAATGAGGCTTGAGGGCATATTTATTATTGAGAAACAATGGATAACCCTAAACATCCAAATACCTAACCCTAGGAGATGAAGCGCCAAAACTATGGGCCCCGTTTGGGTAAATTGGTGTTTCAACTTCCCAGGGACGTAACTTTGGCATACTATCTCCGTTTGACGCACATGATACATCATTAGAAAGCTCTATGCGAGGACTACAAATTTTTCCATGAATAACATTCTGGAATAGAATGATATTTTCTAGAGGCACGATGCCCAAAAAATGTCGTTTAGGTCCTCAAAACGGCTCTAAAAGTTCAAGACCCGAAAAACTGCTAAAAATAGTAAGTTAGGCCAAAACTGAAAAACTGAAAGAGACAATGGTGGGGGCCCAAGTGGAATAGGTGGGTGGCCACCAATATCCACCTGGATCATTCCTCCCCCCTTAGGAGGCAATGGTCCCCATTGCGTTAAGTTCATCCATGAGATGAGGAAATTTCTGCTAAACTTGGTCCCTGGTGAACCACTTTCCTTGCTGCAGGAGTTGGCCAGCTTTGACAACCCGATACAGTTGGATCTTCTGTTGGCGAGTGTTCTTGACTTTCCTATCCATGATACAATCTGTGGTGGTCTGTTCCATACAGTCTGGGTTTAACTCTGTTGGTGTGAGTTGTTCTGCGATGTCCGAGGTGTCTAGTAGAGGTGGGAAGTAAGGACGAAGGCGATCCACATTGAAGACTGGGTGCAGACCAAGGAATGGTGGAATACTAAGCTCAAAGGCATTGTTCCCTTCAGCCTTGGTGACAGTGTACGACCCGTATCGCAATGGGCTAAGCTTGTGGTCGGGTCCAGTGAGGCGCTCCTTCTGCAAATGTGGCCATACTTTGTCGCCCACCTAGAATTTGTGTGGCACCCGGTGTTGATCATGGCGCTGCTTGCACTTCGCATTGGCTCTGTCCAATATATCATGAACTTGTTGGCGGATGTGTTGAATGTGCTCGATGAAGTTACTTGCTTTGTCAACTTCAGACTGGACATGAGCTGAATCGGCCTGAGCAGCTGCAAATGGCATGGCTACGTCAATGGGACATAGTGGCTGGAATCCCAAGCCCACCTGAAAGGGGCTATGGCCAATTGAATTGTGGAGAGCCCGGTTATAACTATGTTGTACATTGGGGAGGCTCTCATCCCATGTGCATGGATGCTTTGAATTGTACATGCACAGAATGTGTACAATCATTCTATTGACGACCTCTGTCTGGCCATCTATTTGGGGATGGAAAGCTGTGGACTTGGTGAGCTTTGTGTCCAAAATTGACCAGAGGCTGGACCAAAATGTGCTGAGGAACCTGCTATCTCGATCTGATATGATAGACTGTGGGATCCAAAAGTGCACCCACACTCGTTCAAAAAAGAGTTTAGCAATGGCTTCTGCTGTGATATTCTTCTTACAGGCTACCATAATGGCCACCTTCGAGAATCTTTCAACAACCACGAAAACACATTCATTTCCCTTCTTAGTAGAAGGCAGGCCCGACATGTAATCCATGGAGATGGATTCCCAAGGTCCACTAGGGGTAGGTAGTGGAGTATATAGGCCTTGCTTCTTGATGGTCGATTTGGCAATGGCACAAGCGGTGCAGGATCTGATGTGCTTCTCGACATCCTTTCGAAGGTTCGGCCAATATAAATACCTCTGTAGTATTGCTACTGTTTTCTCGACCCAGAAATGCCCAGCGACTCGACTGTAGTGTGCTTCCCATATCATCTTGGCACGCTCACTTGAAGGAACACAAAGGTGTCCAATGTGACATAAAAATGCATCTTGGAGGTGAAAATTTGGAACTTTCATACCCCCCAAGAGTGCCTTGTAAGTTTGGCCAAATTCTGGGTCACTCTCATAGAGAAGTGGCCAATCAGAAGTCTCGTGCCCACAAGAGTTGAGCACGGTGGTGAGCGCCACGATCGGTGGTCGGCTGAGACAGTCTGCAACATTATTGATGCTACCCTTCTTGTACTTGATGTTCAAATGAAACTGTTGCAGATATGTGGACCACCTCTGATGGCGATCATTCTGCAACTTCCCTTGTGTCTGTATGAACTGCAGGGTCCGGTGGTCTGTGTGGATGATTTTTTCCTTCCCTAAAATGTAATGCTTCCATTGTCGACAGGCTTGCACAATGGAATACATTTCTTTGTCATAGGTGGGATACTTGCGAACTGTCTCAGACAATGTCTCATTGTGATATGCCACTGGATGTCCCTGTTGAGTAAGAACTGCCCCAATAGCATAGTCAGAGGCATTTGTCTTGATCTCAAATGGCTGTTGCAAGTTTGGTAATGTGAGCACTGGGGCAGAACAGAGGCGATTTTTCAATTCTGTGAACGCCTTTTGTTAAGGTTCCGACCAAAAGAATTTTTCTCTCGCTCCTCCCTTGCTAACTTGACTCAAGGGCCAAGTGATATGAGAGAATCCCAACACAAATATACGGTAGAAATTAGCAAGACCCAGAAAGCTGTGAAGCTCTATTATAGTGGTTGGGGCTGGCCAATCCCGAATGACTTGGATCTTGGCTGGATCCACATGCACCCCCCTTTCATCAATAATGTATCCCAGATATTGAACTTAGGTCATGCCAAATGTGCACTTCTCCAAATTGGCACACAACTTGTGTTGCCGCAGTGTTTGGAGGACTTGTCGGATGTGGTGAAGGTGATCTTCCCAAGTCTTGCTGAAGATCAAAATGTCATCCAAGTACACCACTACAAATGAGTTGGTGAATGGCCGCAAGATGTCGTCCATCATCCTCATGAAGGTTGCGGGAGCATTTTTCAACCCGAAAGGCATGACCAGCCATTCAAAAAGGCCTTCCTTGGCTTTGAAGGCAGTCTTCCACACATCAGAGGGTTCAATTGGTACCTGGTGATACCCAGACTTCAGGTCGATCTTGCCGAAATATTTTTCACCTTTGAGTTGGTCCAGAAGGTCATCAATCCATGGGATTGGGTACCTATTCCGGACAGTGATCTTGTTCAGCGCCCGATAGTCCATACAGAGTCTCCACGTCCCATCCTTCTTCTGTACCAACACGATCGGGCTCCCACAAGGCGATGAACTTGGTCTGATGTGACCTTTCTGCAACAGCTCCTGAATCTGCCTCTTGATTTCATCATTTTCCAGAACAGAGCGTCGATAGATCGGTCCATTGGGTAGCGGCGCACTTGGGGTCAGATCAATCGGGTGCTTGACCTGGCAGTGCAGAGGAACCCCTGTGGGTGAGGTGAAGATGTCCCCATACTCCTCCACGACCTTATCCATTTGTTGTTGTCGTGCAGAGGGGCCCTGTCTGGAGGTCGTGGCCACAGTCTTCTTCTTGCCCTGGGGGCGGATCATCAGAAAAATGAATTTCCTGGTTTGGGAAATGAGCTTACTACATTGTTTTGCAGTAACCAAAGAGATAGTCGTAGGAGGTGGTACCTCTGGTATCCTGTATAACTTATTTCCCAAAGTAATAATAACAGCACGAGGTCGAGACTCATACACAGCATGACGCTTCCACAAGTATGGTTGTCCTAATAATACATCAGAAACATCAATAGGAGCAACGTCACATAATAGCTCATCCGTGAAGGGCTTGATGCTATAGGGAAGGCGGCACTGCTGGCTGACGCGGAGATCTCGTCCTTGGTGAAGCCACCCGATGGTGTATGGATGTGGGTGAGCTGTGGTCGGAAAGCCCAACCGCTTCACGGCGTTTGCTGAAATGAGGTTCTTTTGGCTCCCATTGTCGACAATGAACTATACAGGGGAGCCCTTTACCCACATCTGGGAGTGGAAGAGACGTTCCTCCTCCTCTGGATCTTCCGGTTCCTCCTTCTGGACCTTTGTAGTGGCAACAGTGGCGTTGGGCTCCGCATCAATAATCTGTTTCCCTTTTTCATTCCCCTTTTCAGGTTCTGATTCTGAGTCGGAGCATGCATCTGACTCAGAAGCCCTCATCTCGGCCACTAGCGACTGCTTGGCCCGACACTCACTTGTGTTGTGAGTGGAGCTCTTATGGAACTCACACCACTTTCCCGTGTCCTTCTTTGGCTTTGTGGTGTTGTTCTTTTCTTGTGGCTTCGATGAGTTGTCTTTAGCCGCCATGCCTTGGCTCTGTCCTTTGTTCTGCGGTTTGGAAGCACCTTTCCCTTGCTTTTGATTCGCAGATCCAAAGTCTCGCTTCTTCTGCTTTAATTTCTGCTCAATCTTGGCAGCATACCGGTATGCCGTACCAAGCGAGGAGATGTCGAGGAACTCCATTTCCTATAGAATGTATCTATGTGGACAACTGCGATACTTTAACACCAGATGTTTCTATGAATCTTTGATACCCAACTTTGTGCACAGTGTATGTAACAGATTCGTGAGCTCATGCACATCTTGATCCCTTTGTTGTCGCAGCGTGGTCCATTGTATGTACTTGTCCTCATAGCTCCCCACGAGATAGTATCAGCTAGAGGACTGCTGCCTTTAGAAAGATTATGGTTGGTACTACTGAGAAATGAGAGGGTTCTGTCTGTCCTTATTCTCAATAAAGAGGTTTCCACCGCTCCTAACATCTAGGGGTAGCTTCTCAGGAGTGCAAAAGCACTTTCCTACCGAAAAGTCATGAATAGAGAAATATCCTCTAATAGATTCAACCATCTATCTACTAGAGATTCCGGCTTCTATTTGACCCACTAAATAAGGGAATTCCCAAAATTTACTTGTACCTTAAAAGGAGAGTCGCACCTTCCAGAGTGGCTACCGGATGCACATGTACCGCCGTAGGCGGCACCGTTGAAGGGTCCGGGAGTAAATTTATCCATCATCGCATTCCTTTGTTTCGAGGGCCTCCTCGAGCAATATTTCTTTTGCATCGCTTCCTTACATTCATCATTCTCTACAGGCATCCGTCTGAGGTTTGCAACTCCTTGATTCATGTATGGTTCCACCAGATCGAGCCGTAACTCCTTATACCCCGACTTCGTTGGGGACATGCAAAGAGGGATCGAGAAAAAGCAGACCGCTCTAATACCACTGATACGGAGTTATGCAAGAACACAACAGAATAAATACATAACCATAAATACAGAGATGTAGCAGAAATAACACTTCATTTCATTAATATCAAAGCACTGAAATTTGCTTACAGACAGAATGGAAATAAAACTATCTGTGGCGCCGTAGCTATCTCCGAGAAGAGATGTGGTGGCTACAGGCCTCTGAACTGAGTTACAATGAGGCTCGAGGGCCTATTTATTATTGAGAAACAATGGAGAACCCTAAACATCCAAAAACCTAACCCTAGGAGATGAAGCGCCAAAACTATGGGCCCCGTTCTGGTAAATTTATGTTTCAGCTTCCCAGGGACGTAAATTTGGCATACTATCTCCGTTTGACGCACATGATACATCATTAGAAAGCTCTATCCGAGGAATAAAAATTTCGCCACAAATATCTTTCTAAAACGGAATGGGCGTGATGCCCAAAAAACGTCGTTTAGGGCCTCAAAATGGCTCCGGAAGTTCAGGACCCGAAAAACTGCTAAAAGTAGTAAGTTAGGCCAAAACTGAAAAACTGAAAGAGACAATGGTGGGGGCCCAAGTGGAATAGGCGGGTGGCCACCAATATCCACCTGGATCAATGAAATTCATTTCGATGTAAGACTATTTTGAGTCAGATTCTATGTTTTGGGTTAAAGGAAAGGCTCCTGCAGGTGAGTGCACGGAGACCTTAGGAAGTTAGCAGTTGTGTGCGCACACCCCCGCAGCTGAGTGCAGAGGGTCAAAGTGAATGTATGATAAAGATATAAGAAATTAAGGAAAGACATGTTGAAGATAGATCTTTGTTTCTATTGATGTGTATTAATTTACTTGTTGTTTATGCTTATATGTGCTAAGTATTTTTGATCTAAAATTGCATAACGAAGTCTGGTTTATGATTATTTATGTTATTTTATTCATGATTGTGAAATATTGTGCAATATGCTTGTGATTTCAACATATGTGTTGAACAACGATTGTATAAGTAATAGATTTGTTTTGTGAAGCTCTGTCAAGGAAGAAAATCCCTAAAGCCACAGTCCATTATCCCTATAGATGCAGAAACCTAGTTCTGGCATCCCCCTATATTGCCTCGGGTGAGACATCTGTTTGTGCAAACATATCATTGCCTAAAGGGCTGGTAATATTGTTTTTTTTGTTTGTGCAGCCACATTTGAACCTGGGTCTAGAACCCATCAAGCCAACAAAATATACTTTGCATAGACAATTCACGTTAAACTATAATTTATTAAATTATTTTCATAAAAAGAAATTATACATATATATATATATATATATATATATATATATATATATATATATTTCATATAGATTATTTACTACATCATTTTCCCAAAAATCAGAGTTTATATATATTATGCATATACAGGATTTTAATGATGTTATGTTCTTGAAAATAATGTGTGTGAGATTTGCAAAAAAAAGCTAAGTAAATCTATAGTTTCTCTAAGGAAAATTACATGTGAATCTTGTGTGTTAAAAGCTTAGTAGCTTTTTCATTTTCTTGGAATAAATTACACGAGATTCTTACTAGTAGCCAAGATCTCCTCTTGAGGAAAGATGCACGAGACATGTAAAATATTAGTAGTTAAGTTCTCCTCTTGAGGAAAGATGCATGAGACATGTAAATTTCTTGAGGAGACAACATGAAAAGTGGTTAGGTTTCCTTTGAATAGAATATATGATTTTTCTTGAAAATGAATATATGCTTAGATGCATTGTGATAATAGTTATTTTTCAAAGTTTCTTGTGAAATAAATATGCATTGCATGCATACAAATAGCTAATGAGCTACATTCTCTTGTAATAATATAAGACTATTTTAGTTTGTTGAAGGGAACGTGTGCTTCTATGCACATAGATAATCATTACTAATATTATTGAAGAAAATTTATGTTTTATATACACAGAAATGATAGTCATTAAGATAGTTTCTTTGTAGAAAAAGAGTTGATAGTTGCATGTATGAAAAAAAAAGGCTTTTATGATAGATCTCTTGAAACAGAAATATATAATTTTCATAAAATATGCATATGAATCTTCTTCATACAAGAACAAGAATGCATGCTTGTTTCTTGAAAGGATTATGTACATTAAAGTAAAGGTCATTGTGTTAGAAAAATCAAAATTTTCATGCACAAAAAATATTATTTTTGTTATAGAGATATGTTCTTTACATGGATAGAAGAACTATTGTGCTTTGTTTATTTAGAACAAATTATATGTGATAAAATTTTATGCTATAATAACTATTATATTAGATTCTTTTGGAATAAGGTGTATATAGATACATTTTCATGTGGAAAATGACAGTTGTGTAAAGCCTACATTAGAAAAGATCATTTTTGAGTGTATATGCATTTTCTTGCATAGGAATAACATTCATTATGTTAATTTCCTTTTCTTATTTGGATGCATGAAAAGTAACATTTGCAGGGATAGTTATTTTGTTAATTTTGAGTAACATGAAGGCATGATGTGTTAGTTTCATTTAAACGGATTTCTGGACCGTTGTTGTGATTTGTCTTGTACAACTGTGTGCGTGTGTGAGAAGGGGCATAATAATGTGGTTTTTATTTTGAAATGCTTTCTAATTACTTGGTTAAACTTAATGCATGAGTAGTGATCGTAGAGGAAGCATGTTTTGATATTTTATTTACATCTTGTGTATGCACATGAATAGGTGTTAAAGGATCACATTTAAAGATTGATTATTAATTGATTGATGCTTTATCTAATCATGATATTAAATCTTGTTGATGACATCAACGACAAGAAAGGATGGTGACTTGTGAAAAGGATAGATTATATTTAACATGGTGGTAGGTAAATAATTAATGGTTCATACAAATGAGTGTAGATTGCAGGATGGTCCACTAATGGAGAAACCAGGCCACATAGATATAAAGATTGAATATTTGTGGGTAATTGATATAATAATGGTTGTAATGGATTTAATCTACATATTTTTTTTATTTAAATTAAATTCCTTGTAATATTTTCACACAATGGTTAATGGATGTACTCCCTTATAAGCCAATGACTGAGGGGTGAGCATCCTCACGAGCATTTAATAATAAATTAAAGATTTTTTGATTTTTACCGTATATAGTTTCCAGGGTATATCAGTGTTCAATAATGTGATTTATTATTGTGTCAGTTTGATGATGGAGAATTCCTTCCATGATGTAATGTTGATAATGTTAATTGTGTGAATAATTAATATGGTTAAAGAAATCATAAAATAGATGCCAAGTTACATCATACAATTTATGTTAGAAGTTATGCAAATTACTCATTACGCTGTAAAGCGTTCTTATTTGAAAACAACTTTGCTAAATGAGTACGTGTACCATTATGCACCTTTGATTTGAATGTTAGACGATTCAAACCATCTCAAACCTAAGATTAAATTCTGTTATTTTAATCAGTTATACAGCATAACTTATATCAGATGTCCGTGAGGAAACTCAGTGAGAGTTTAAAGGTAAAATCCATATCTGCAGATCTGCATGTTCCACTTGTCTTGTGTATGGTGGCTTCCCCGGTAGCACAGGCGTTAATGAAGTACTCATTTTCTGAGCGGAGCACAGCTTGCCTTTTCGCAACTTCTTGGTTTCCAATGGCAGGAACTTCGTTCTCTGCTGCCTGGAGCATGGTCGGAGTTATTTGGTTTCCTTCTGACCTTACTTCCGCTGCGTGCTTGCCTTTCCCCACCTGTGATTACATACTCTTGATTAGACATGGCACACTCCTCACCTAGGGAATTGGAACTTAATTCATTCAGGAGCAGTTTCTCCAAGCCTGTCTCTCAGGCAGCAAGTTCAGGAGAATCTGGGCTTTAGCAGTGTTAGCCATGGTCTTTCACTTTCAAGGAGCTCTATACAGACATCTCGGCTTCGTTCTAATCGTGATGAGAATCGACCACCAGTGCTACAGTGGAATGATAACAGTCCAGGGAAGCATGGGGGAGATCATCATCATGTGGATGTTTTGGGGCAGAGTTTAGTGTTTTGTCAGCGAGGTAAACAGAGGTTTCAGGGCAGAATAAAGATGAAGGAAGAGCAGGCTGAGAGAATTATAACAGAGATCAATGGCAGTTTCGGTGCAGTTTCTCCTTCACTCAAGAGAAAACGCCCCCTCAAGCTTCATATCCCAAAGTCTCCCAGAGAGCTTAAGATGATCAGCCTCAAGGAGAAAGCTATTGTGGACGAAAGCAATAGTCTTGAAGGCGACCACTATGGTTTTTACTGTAAAAAGGGTCGGAAGGAAGTAATGGAAGACACCCACAACGTGACTACAAATATACTTGGTGATGATAAGCAGGTAAGAAAGGGCCTACTCTATAGGCCACTAGTGAAAGATTTTGAATGCTCTGTAGTTTCTCTTCTGTGTTCACATCTGACATAAGGCTGCCATGTCCCATGGTTGGGATTTAAACTTTGCATCCTCATTCTCACCTTCTTTCAAAGATCAAACATTAACTCTGCTTATTGGGAAACCATCTTCTCACCTTATCTTGGAAGCTCCATCCTGGCTCCTCTCCAAATTTTAATTTATCAGGTCCTTGTGACTTGGAGCATCCTGCAAATAACCCCGAATGCCCCATGATCCATGACAGAAATGGATAAGATTAGCACAGAACTATCTAGATCGGCAAACAATAACCAATGAGCAGTACAACATTAGACATTGTTGGATGTGGAATACCTCTGATCTGCCTGTGTATATACAGGACATCTGTCAATTAATGCTGCATTGTTTGGTGGTTATTGTTTTCCATCTAGACCCATGTTGCATGTCTTAAATTCCACTATTTGTCTAATATGCGTCATTGGCCTTTGTAAACTGCAGATGCATATCAGACACCCAGCTTTCCATGGGTATGTTCTGGTGTCTATTTTGTTGTGCCCAATACATTGTCTAGATTCAGTGTACTGTTACATACACCTGTTACAAATACAAAGTGTTGATGGCTTCCCCATCCCACCTGCACTGTTGTGTACCTCTCTTTTCTGTGCGATAAAATGCAATAGGTAGTACTATGGGTTATGGGTTAAGTTTGTTCCAATTTTATGTGCTCTGCATTTCTATATGAGCAGATTTTTGAATTTTCCCTTTCTAAAATGGCCCTTTGCATGCTTTTCCAGACATGTTTCTCCTCAAACTCTGTTTACAAGATAAGTTCCTTGGATGCTTATCTGCACTGTTCTATGCTTTAGCGAGGTGTTCCTGAAAATTTTCTATTTCATTTTTACTGTGAGTCGGTCAGACTTAGGGTTCACATGTGCATCTCGGACGACTTAGGTTCCCACGCTCTGGATTTGTTTTATTTTGATTTTGAGTTGGTGATATGCCCGGACTGAATACAACAATAGCTACCCCCGTGGGAGGTTTCCGTGGGCCGTGCTGTGTGACAACGTTACCGTCCTGATCACATTCTGGAATGGATTGGAGGATTCATGCAAGTTGTTAAAAGTCAATTCATCCCTACTGATCCTAACGAACTGAAAACGCTTTAAACCTTTCAATATGTATCTGAAGGATGCGTGCCTGGTAAAAGTTCTGATCCCAATGTACACCCTGAACTTATTATGCTCCCACATTCGGACTGGTTTCATTGTCAGTTTGGGTTGGCGAGACTAAATACGTTTATATTTATGTTTAAAAATATTTATATTTATTTGTCGACCACATTTTCATAACGTATTATTACAGTTTGAATCACATTGTGTTCACATCTCATCTCTTCTCTTGAAATTTGGAATTTCATTTCCCTCTTCCTCTTACAGCACTACCGACCACCCCACATTACCCACCACCCCCAGAATTTATTCGTGAGCTCTCAGAACCTCGGAGGATGAAAGATGAGAGAAGTTAACGAAAGGCACAGTTGGGTTTTTGCATTCAATAGTTTTTGAATTCAATTGAATAACATGTCTAGCGGACCAAGAAAGCGCAGGAATAGAGATATCATGAAGCTGTAAGTTTCTCCCTTCTCCTTGATAACATTTTTTTGCATGATATCATACGAAGTTGGTTGTGCTTTGGCTAACTGGAAAGTGTCTGTCAATGGGTAGTATGATGAAAGGCTTTAAAGTGAAGAATGTAAAGGATTCAAACACTGATTTCTATGTGGAGTTCAAGGGACCTCCAAACAGTAAGTTAGACATCCATTATTTTATTTTCTTTTGGGTTTATGTGGAGTTCAAGGGATCTCCAAACAGTAAGTTAGATTCTGTTAGTTATAATAGGAAATGCCCCATGACAGGGAAAATAATTTAGTAAATTAGGTTACACTGTATTGAAGCTAGAATGAACTCTATGAGAGCTAACTAGTTTCCTTTTCTCTCGAATAATTTTCGGTGATAAACAGAGTTATTTCAAGAAAAAGTTACATTGATAAAGTTTTCTCAAGTACAAAAGATAGGAAAATTTGTACATCTCATAAAAAATAAATAATTAGATGGTTTGGTGCTTCTGGATTCTATTTCCTAGGAATAGAACAATTAGAGCTGGCACAACTCATTGCCATTTTGCATGTAGGTTATTTGCTTCTGCTTTTGTCTCATTTTCTGAGATCATCTATGAATTTACTTATTGTTGAACCCTTTGAATCCTCAAGTCTCGACCTAAACTTGTGCCTCTTTAAGGTTTAGCTTGGTTAAATTTTAATATATCTCAAGATTGCTTTATGAGAAGCTGTTTTGCAAATTTGAAGGATTCTTTGACTGATCCAATGTCGTGTGTTATTGGAATAGCAATATTATATTTGATGATGGGTTTTTACCTGCTGTGTTATTAGTTTATTTTGCGTTGTCAAACGGTGTTGTGACATCAGCTCTTCTTGAAAATATTGTTGGGATGCTAAACAGAATTAACCGTTTGTCATGATGTTAGGTCTTTACCAAGATGGAGTATGGACTGTTCATCAAGTACCAGTTGATTATCCTTTCAAACCACCAATTATTCGTTTTATGAATAGGATCTACCATCCCAACGTTGCTGAGATGT
This sequence comes from Pinus albicaulis, assembly GCA_034641835.2. Lineage (NCBI taxonomy): Eukaryota > Viridiplantae > Streptophyta > Pinopsida > Pinales > Pinaceae > Pinus > Pinus albicaulis. The sequence goes on from CM076582.1 coordinate 1,271,852,596, forward strand.
AAGTACCCATTTCAAACTCGCAAAATGTTTGGGAGGGTCTATATAGGCCTTTTCGTATAACAAGGGCACCATCCTGGTGACGACATTCTAGAATGAATTGGAGGATGCATACCAGCTGTTGAAAGGTCTTTTATTTAGCTCTGCTACATAATGAACAGAAAAGTCTTTGAATTGCGTAAATACCTTTTAACATGTATCTGATGGATGCATGCCCAGTTTTAGATTTCAAATATACACCCTGAATTTACTAACTCCCCACATTCTGGATTGATTTGATTTTGATTTTGAGTTAGTGAGATTTGAGGCTCAAATTCAACAGATGGTCCCCACTTGGGAGGTCCGCATGCCCAACTTACAAGGGCATGGTGATTACATTCTATGCCACCTGCTAAAAGTCCTCTATTGAGCCCTGCTGATCCTAATGACCCGAAAATTCTTCAAATGTACACTCTGAACTTATTAGGTTCCCACATTCTAGATTGGTTGGATTCTGATTTTGACTCAGGGCCCAGATTCAACAAGTTTTCATGTTCTCTCGGTGACTTGGGAGGCCTACTTGGGCTATGCTGTGTAACAACGGCATCATACTGGTGAGGATAGTGTCAATGATTTGAAGTTCTCTATTTAGCCTTGGTGATACCAATGACCTGAGAATTATTTACTTTTTTCAGTGTGTCTGGTGGAAACATACCTGCATATTCACCTAAAGAGATCTGCCCTATAACTCTCACAGAAAATTGTTCTCGTCATTTTGAACTGGCAAGACTCATGGCTGAAATTCATGAATTAGCTTGAATGAGGCAGATCTGACATTTAGGCTCCTCTATTTAGTCCCAGCAATCCCAGTGGATTAAGAATTTCTGCAAACCAAACATGGATACTTTTCCAAGTATTGACTTGATACACTCTAAATTATTTTTCTAATGGATCGTACTCTGTTACTTAAAGTGTTCTTTATTTTTCTAATGTCCATGCAGCTCTGTTTCATGTCCTGCAATAACAGAAGAGCATCCTGCAGAAAAGTACCTAAACTTTTCCTTTAATTTTCCTCAAAGACTATCTAGTTACTTTATTTAATCAACAAACCATCAGTTCTATCTTGGATATATATACTCAAATATATCACTCTTCCTCCGAATGAAATAGACCCAGGTATACCTAGATCTATCATCAATAAAAATAACAAAGTATGAAGCACCACCAAGAGACCTAGTTTGCATAGGTCCACATACATCAGTGTGAATTAATTCAAGTATATCATACTTTCGTTTCTCAGTATGAACCGGAAACTCTTCTCTATGCTGCTTACAAAGTGCACAAGCTTCACATGGTAAATGTTCACACTTCATAACAGGAAGACCTTCAACCATTGATTTCCTTTGCAACAACGATAAATCATTGTAATTTAGGTGCCCATACCTGTGATGCCATAATTCTGCTGTCGATGTCTCTTTGGATGTCAATGCGACATGGCGCTTCACTGTCACATCCAATCTGTATAATCCTCCAACTCTAGTACCTGTAGAAACAACCCTGTAGTGGTCCTGAACATCTTTCACTATACATCCCAATTTACCAAATTCAACTTTTAAATGATTATCAGTGATAGTGGAAACAGATATCAAATTCTTTTTGAGAGCAGGTACATACATCACATTATGAATCTGTCGCATTTGTCCATTAGGTAAGTACACATTTATTATGCCATAGCCTTGAACTTTAAGTGACCTGTCATCTCCTAGGTAAATGTGTGTGCCATCAGATTTCTCATAATATTTATCATACCATTCTTTATTACAAGTCATGTGTGCCGATGCACCAGAATCGATGAACCATGCATTATCATCATCAGTTTCAGCAGACAATGCAGCATCAGAAAGAAATAACTTAAGATTTATAAATCCATCAGTCACTGAGGTGTCTCTGTTTATGTAATTTCCATTATGCCTTCTATGTCTTTGATTTGATTCATTATTCTTTCTCCTATAGCAATCTTTAGCCAAATGTCCAGGTTTTCCACAATAATCACATTCAATGTTCCTCTTAACATAAGAATCAGGAGGTGTCATACCTTTCTATTTTTATTGAAACCGGCCTCTGTTCCTGTCCCATGGTCTCCCTCGGAATGGTCTTTTACCTCTTGCAGTCAAAGCCAAATTAGAAACATTTGACTCCAGTTCAAAATTTTTCATGCGCTCTTCTTCTTGAAGAAGAATTCCAGCCAATTCTTCAAATGTAGGAGGTGTCGGTCTAGCTGAGAGAGCTGAAATAAAGACTTTATAGTCTGGGACTAACCCCTTTAAAGCAACAGTTACCAAGTCTGTACTAGACACCTTTTCACCAATATCACCTAGTTTATCACTCAGGTCTTTAATTCGGGAAACAAAGTTGCTAATGGTCTCATGGGCTTCCATTTTAATAGATAGCAGCTTTGTTTTTAAAAATAAAATACAGTTTGCATTAGTCGTTTCATACAAACCTTTAAGCGTGTCCCAAGTCGCCTTGGAAGTTTCACAGTCCCGAATGTGAGGAACAATATTGTCCTTCACTGACATGCGTAGCAGCACCCTTGCTTTCATTTCACGCTTCTCCCAATCTTGAGTGGCAGCAGGAGGTTGAGGCTTGGGCTCGTCACCTTTGACAATCGTCCAGAGATTGTATGCCTCCAGTACTGTGATCAGCTTAAATTTCCAATTTACATAATTTTCTCCATCAAGTTTTGAAGACTCATTTAAATAGGAGTCAGTAAGTGGATTAGCCATTGTTGTGAGCAGAAATGACAAAATTCAAAGATCTAAATATTCAAAGATCTAAGTTGCAATTTCTATTGAATGCAATGACTTGCCTGGCTCCCCTTTTGTAAAAAAAAACTTTCACTTTCTTGGCTTTATGACAAAAACCGCATGCAGTCTTCCAAAAATAACCCACGCACATACCAAAATAAAACAATCTTACTGCACGTTGAAAGCAGTCTTCACGCAGTCTTCTAAAAAAAACTCCACGCAACACCTTTAATAACTTGCTATATCCACCGCACAATTAAAAACGCCTTTCATAACTTACTCTGACTGCGTGGGGAGCATAATTGTTAAATGAGTGGGGAGCATATATATATAGCTCAGCATATATATATATATATATATATAGCTCAGAAAACTTTTTAAAACAAACCGAGGGCACGATCTGCAATAGCAGAACTGTTCAACGCATTCATCAAACAAAACTCCACGCTGCTCGATCCCGCAACAGCAACAAAAAACTTGACTCCACTCAGCAAATTCTTCGAAATTCATAAAAAATGCACAAGAAATAAAAAAAACCTTTAATAATTCGCTGTCATACGAAGCCGTTTGATTGAATGCAGGCGGTCAAACTTCGGCTTCAAACTTCTTTGCTGCTCAACGCAGGTCTATTTCGCCTTTTAAACGCAACCTGTATTGTTAACCGATGCAGCGTTTAACGTTTAATGCGCTGGCAGATATGTCACGAAAGCACTCAACATATGTCACGAACAGCACTCTGACCCGCGCAGCAAGCTGGAAAGTGGTCGTTTCACGCACTCAAACCAACACTTCTCCGGCGCTACACACGAATGCAAACTCCACACGCTGGTAGAACATATAAAAAGTTCACTCTGCGCACACTCTAATGGCAGTGTCATTCACTGCCCACGAAGAGGAGAAGGCGCAAACAAACAAGCTCCGATACCAAATTAACAAAAATACACAGCCAGAAACGTGAGACAAAGCTCACACAATTCAATGAATTCAATTGCTCAATTACATCACACTTATATAGGAAACTGCACTCACCTAATCTCCCTGAAAACGAGGAAACAAACCTGAATATGTGCAACCAATTCCTAATTAAACCCTCTCGTTCAACCACTCACAACTAATTCTATTTCTGCATTATTCTCACATTGACTTCTTCACAGGGCACACTGCCCCAAATTATGGTGCATGCATAGTGGTACAAAAACTGTGACCATGCTTTGTGGTAAACATTCTAATGATTTTTTCCATTTTTTATTTCAATTTAATTTTTCCTTTTCTCCAATTTTTGTCATCTTTAAAACAACAGAAAATATTTCCATTTTCAGGGCTCGGAAATAACCCAGAAAACTTCCAGAATTGTCTGGCATTATGGCTTTTTTCTCTATATTACTATTTCCTATGTTACTGCTTTACAGGGTTTCCTTTGCAACATATGGTGCAATTGCTAGTTATTCCTCTACAACAATTACTCTATATACTCATGAACATTCTATCTCACTAATACCAGAGTTGATAATGGTATCCATGCATGAATGCAAAAACGATGGTATCCATGCATGAATGCGAAAACGAGGCACTGAGTACTCTTCTAGTATCCATGCATGAATGCAAAAACGAGGCACTGAGTACTCTTCTAAATAAATAATATATGTAACGAAAAATGTCTCCTAAAATATATTTATAGTCTTTCTGTCAAGACACCCATTACTGGTTTCTATTTCTTTAAATGGTTGATTGGGTTTGGAGTACAATCATGGTGTTATTTAAATTTGATGCAAATTGTTTTATGCTCATGCTTAAGATTTTGTTTCATTGTATGAATAATAACAAAAAAAGTTCATTAAGTGATATATTTTCTTAGTTCGAATTAATTTAAGTTTAGGTTTGAAGCCTATAGGAAAAAGGGCTTGACGGCTTCAGTTTTACTATCTCAAATAGCAATAGCAATAGTATCTAAGTACATTAATTTTTTTTTAATAATATTTTGTTTACATTTTATTTGTAATTTTTGAATTTTATTTTTTTAATATATGTTTAATTTATGGTTTGAATAATAGTAATTAAGAGATATTTAAGTTGTCAAAATTATTTGAAATAATTTTGAAGCGTGTAACAACATTTTGTCACCATCTACTCTAAACTTCTTAAAACTAAAAAAAATATTTTATTAATATTATAATTATAAAATTAAAATAAATTATATAATAATAGGAGTAGTGTATAATGCATTCTTTTGGAGAGAATTAGATGTTTCCATGGATGATGGTCATGCCAGAGCATGACAAATATTACTGTTTATAGTGATTTCTTCGCAGCTACTTTTTCCTTAGCTTTCTCCAACCGTTTACATACACGGTGTCGTTCTTGAGGTCTGACAACGAACCTGGCTTGCCTCGCCTTCACTGGTGGGTGTAGAAAACTCAATTAAAGCATGGATAGATACATGAATGACTCAATTAAAACATTGTCAGATAATTTTCAGACGCTGCACGCAGCTCTATTTTGAATTTCAAATTTCAGTTTTGAGCGCCCCTCTATTTCAAATTTGAAAGTTTTGTTTTTCACTATGCAAAACACTACCCGGAAGGTTGGCTTCCTGGTGTATTTCTTCCATGGCTCCTGGATAACCAATTTCTTCTGTGTTTTTGGTGCAAACATTTTTATTAAGATTTAGAAGCCATGGATGAAACTGTCAGGCGCTTCATCATTTCATGTTGCATCTGGAAAACAATGACGCTTTCCCTCTAGTAACGTCGGGCTCTTCGTTACATCGACCTCCATTTGGGGTCTGGTGATGATGAAATTGTGAAACATAGCACCTTCTTCAATCAATTTTTTCCTCCCGGTCTGTCAATTAATAATACGACGACTGTATGTTTCCCTGCAGCTGAAACAGGATGTCGCTGTTAGAAATGAAATTGTGGACAGAGGAACCATGGAACCTGAAGGAGGCCTTTAGCGTGTTGGACAAATATAGGCATAGGAAAATCATTTTGTTTGGTCTCCAAGATTTCTTCACTGGCTACCGCTTCAGCGTGGGGAAGCGACTGAGTTCAGCGTGGGGAAGCGACTGAGTAGTGAGGAAATGGAGGGAATGATAATTGTTTCCGATGTAGACAAAAATTCAGTGGTATTTTGAGTTGTACTCAATGTGGGAATTGTAGTCATTTGAGGAGTGTCTCTTTAATGCCTTTATGCGACCCCTTTACGTAAGGATTGGACCAATGGTCGGGGATAAAGCTATGATCCTTCACTTCCTGGAAGATTTAATGCTTGCAATTTGGGAGAGTCCTTCTCGATATGAGAAAGAGATGATACATAAAGGAAGCCATGGTGATTTTGATCCTGTCTGGTTGTTATCTGGTTTGAATTCTCTTGTGAGGAATCGATATCTCATGCTGATCTAAGAATCGTGAAGCTCCTGAGGATTTCGATGGCTGATATATGATACGAATGTATGAACAGTTGGGAAGGAGGCTAGACTTTATGGCAGAGGAGTGAGATTGTCGTGCAAAGATGGTAGATCATAAACTTGATTAGATGCACACTCATATGGAAGGAAGGCTCATCTGTATGTAGATATAAAGTCTTCTTCTCAAGACTAGACAACGAGAGTCATCATCGAGATCAGAGGATGATGAAAAACAAGGTTCCATGGAACCAATATTGTCATTGCAGGATGTGGAGGTTGTAGGAGCAGAGGGAGACGGCGAACAAGCTTATGGTGAGCAGGTGCCACCTCCAAAAAAGTAAAACACTGGCCCCTTTAGGGAAAATTAGATAATAATATGGTACGTCTTTTTAAGATATAAACATTTTATTTTGGGACATTCTGTAGATATATAGACATTTTCAACGTAATATTGTAAAACAGGAAGTATATGACACTAGGAAAACTATGATTTGGTTGTATTGTAATTTTGAAAATTTTGATGTAACATATGAATGTAAAAGGAGATGGCCATGGAAACTAGTTTTTTAAATATAATATAATAGCCACTTTGCTTTAAAAAATTACTCACATTAATTAAAAAAATCAAACTAAATTTATAATTAAATTTAAATAACAGTTTTTAATTTTTTTTTAAATTATTAATATTATATTTACTTTAGAAAAATAAAAAAAATATTATTTTAATTATTAATTAAAATAATTAATTAAAATTGTAAAATGTATTCATCAAAATTTTATATTTACTAACAGTAATATATATAAGTAGCTTGGAATAATTTTAATTCTATATCTACTAAGGGCTAATAGGGATCAAATCTTTCTTGAGATGCAAACTTCTTTTAGAGTGAAAAGATATTTGATCTATCTCGGTGCTTGGTAGATATGGAGTTAACATGGATATAGGTTACTTTAATTATTAACCTTTAAATAGGCCACTTTAGAGAAAAACACCATGGGAAAAAACCATGAGTTAGAGAATTCTCTGTTTTTTGTTTTATTTATTTTAATTCTATTTCTAATTTTATTTTATATTGTTTTATTTTGACTAAGTCAAAATGTTCAACATTAGAACATCTCCCCCATATTGGCTTGGAGAGTGCCTCTTAATGAAACTAGCCCAGATCCATCTCAGCTCCAAATCTACCAAGTACTAAGAGGGATGAAATCTCTTTCACTCTAAAAGAGGTGTGCATCTCAAGAGATTTGATCCCTCTCCACCCTTGGTTGATCCCTAGTTGAGATGGATCTAGGCTGGTTTAATTTCCCCCCTGAAATAGGCTATATTCCACATGAATACCATGGGCTATTTTTATTTTTATTATTAATTTATTTTAATAGGATTATTCTAATTTTGTTATTTTTATTTTGACCCATTTAAAATGTTTACATTACATTATATTAATATTTTTTATTTAATTTAATTTAATTTATTTTATTTTTTAATGTAATATGACTTAGTAAAAATGTTTGACATTACATTACAACATCTCTCACATATCAGGATGGAGAACGCCTCTCAACACAATAATATATCCATTACATAGTGATCATGATTTTAAAATTTTATAAAATACTGACGTAAACATTCAATATATAAGGATTTATTTTAAACCTAAATTATTGAGAAGTATTGAATTTATAAAGATATAAACATATCATTTAACTACGTGTACGTTTTTCATAGCAAGAAATACAAAAATGTACATTAAGCAATTGAATCTTTATTATTGAGCATAGAGGCATTCTACAACTTAGTGTAGGGGAGTGTTGTAGCTGCTGCAACCCCCCTCTAAAATTTTTCCAATGCTTCGATTTTGGAGCCTCCCCTTCTGTCTATAGGAGTCTATCATTCATTGTTGTCAACTATTCAAGATATGTTAAAGAATTATATTTTCATGCAATTCTTGTGATGTCTTGGTTTGACCCTGATATGAACCTTTTCAAACACAAGCCATCTCCTTCCTTGACATTGCAACATTTCTGGTCTTCCCTTCATAAACTGCCCAATCTTGAGAAGCAGACCAACCTTGAGCTAAGAAACTATGCAATCTTGGAGGGCAACCCAACCTTGAGCTCAGAAACTACATAATTAACTAAGGCAAGGTGTTTCGCAAAACCTTGAGCCTAGGAATTCTGCAATCGCCTTTGCCAATGTGAAAAAGAAGTTTCCTAAAAAAATTAGAGCTGGCATCCCTAAACAATAGGACTTTCCTAATTAATGTCTCGTTAATCCCACTAAGCTGCTATTATGAGTTTTCGGAAAGTGGTGTTTTCCTTGATTTTAGGCATATGCATCAAAAACCCTAACCTTCCTACTTCTATTTAATAGACACCCCTAAATCTATTTTCACACTCGATCTTGGAGCTTTAGCCTTCACAAGGAGATCAAGGAATTTTCAGTTGAGTTTGCGATGTTTTTTTGGGTAAGTTTTTCATGTGTCGCTTTTTTGTCGCTCTATGTCGTTTTCCTTCTATGAGTGATATTTTGCCTATTTATTTTTGTAGTAGCTACATTTCTAACTTGTATTATCTTTTACAAGTGCTGGTTCGCTCAGTCATTTAATTTTTCAAGTATCTCATTGAGATCTTGCTTTTTCCCCCTAGTTGTTGTCGCTGCTGGGTCATTTTTCCATGTCCTTTTTCCTCTTGCATGTTGGGGTTTGGCACTTATTTTTACTGTTCTATATTTGGCTTAGCCAGGTATTCATTCATTAATTCCCAAATACCCATATCTGTCACTAATTTCTCCCTTTCCTAGGCAGATCTGCATAATCTTGGCCAACAGTTACCTCTCCAACTTTTCCATGTGCAAATGTTGTCAAATATATTTTGTCACATACACATACAAATACCATGACTCTCAATAATTCGAGTGGACAAAGGGTTGACTCTTTCATGGCACATGATTTTCATAGTATGTATCATTTTTCGTAGCCCAAAGCCTATATGGAGTCTTAATTCTATGCAGTCACCAACTACTTGAGCACGAAGGATGTCATTAAAGGTTGGGTGAAATAGTCTTTCAAATTCTGCTAGAAACCCAACAACACTTACAAGACCAAATACTTCGGGAATGGATTTTAGTAATTGATACTTCTATGTCATTAGGGGAATTTTGAGGTCTAAAATGGGCCTCTCAAGGAAATTATAAAATAAGTTTTGATTACATCATCAAATTTTAGAGGGAAAAAAAAGCTACCTTTTCAACTAGTATTTTCAACTTATCTCCCAAATGTTTTACTCAAATTTTGAGCGGGAGTACTCGTTCAATGCAAAATTTAATTGCTAATCCAAGGAGTACCCATGTCGCATACCTTCGATGGATTCTGCTACACGAATAAATAGAAATACATGAAAAACATGATTACAATCATTTTTTTCATGTATTTCTCATTTTTCGAGTAGCAGGGTCCATCAAAGGTATGCAACATCGGTAATCCTTGGATGAGAAATTAATTTTTGCATCCAACGAGTACTACCTCTTGAAATTTGAGTAAAAAAATTGGGAGATAAGTTGAAAATACGAGTTGAAAAAATAGTTTTATTATTATTTTTTTAATCTTTGTACCCTTTTACTTAAAAAATGGTGAATCATCCCCCATGGTTGACATCATCATATTGAACCGTATTGGTTCTTATAAATTTTATTTTGGTTGTACATTTTTCTTAGGAGGCCCATTTTAGGCCTCAAAATTTCCCTAATGTTGTCGCATGTGTAGCTAAGAAAGTATTGAAACCTTCCCTGAAGATTGGGAATTCTTGTTGAACTAGGAGATGAATGAAGGAATATTATTTAACTTGTCGGGCTTGCTGGTTGAACAATTGAGGATCCACGTGACTTATTCCATGAACCCTCCCAAGGTAAAGGAAGCCATATTTTACATATTTGCTCATTTCTTGGATGTGATGTCTGCTCAGAAATTTTTTCCCAGCATGAAGTGGACTTGGCACCCAAATAACTTTTCATGCACATTTACCGCATGCTCCTGTCAGAGTGCAGTCACAAAGGAGTCATGGAGAAGCTAACTAATCACTTCCTCATTCCATTGTAAAAGTTGATCTTTGAGGGGGACCCACCTTGCATGTCTTGTGAGGAAATGGAAGATGTTTCATAATTTGTGGATTGATTTTCCTCACTAGATGGAACATACCTCAGAGTGTTCAGTGGAAAAGTTCATCCACATAAGTTACCGAGTATACCACTAGAACGATAGTGATGCAAGAAGTAGCCTATCATGTTTCCACGGGGTTTCTAGGAGTATTGTAAAGGAAGAAGAAAGTACCTTAGCCCACTTTTCCTTTGCGAATTGGATTGTATGAGATCAAGAATCTAAAGGTTATTGAGAATGAAGGCAAGGAGATAGAGAAGTTTGCATTCATTCACCTAGAATTCAATTAATACGATCCTACGATTGTTTGAAAACAACACTATGCAAAGTTTTATTTTCAATGGCCGAGTGAGACTTTCTCCAGACCTGATGAAGAAAGGATAAATAATTGTTACAACATAGCAAAGCCCAACCAACCAGTTAGTTCCGCAGGGACAACTTTAAATACTCCTCAGAAATAAGTCACTCCAAAAGAAGAGATAATAGGAAGGCATAACCAAGTGCATGAAAAGGGTAAGAGAAAGGTTGTGCATAGTTCGATGGAAGAACAAAGTTGCAAATGGAAATCAAACACAATAATTTTGAAAGAGGCCATAACAAAAAAAAAAAGACAAAACAAAGGAAGTAGGAGGAAGAGCTAAAGAATAAGGAAGAACAAGAACAAAAGAGGTTAGAGGAAGAAAGGCATAGACAAAAAGAAGAAGAATAAAGGAGGAGAGTAGAGGTAGAAGAAGTAGCACGGAAGCAAGTGGTAGAAGAATAAGAATAAAATAGGCTACTAGAAGAAGAGGAACCCATTCCAGGATAGGGAAATTGCTCAAGAAATTGAGGATTTGATAGTAATCCAGGATATGGAGGTAGAAATGAAGAAGCAACAGAAATATGTTGATCTCATGCCTTCCATGCAGCATATCACTACTCAGTTTCCCCCTCCTAAAAAAGAACAAGATCCAAGTGAAGAAGAGGAAATTGTTCCTCTTGATGATTATATGGTCATGGATATATACAATATAAATTACGATGAGATTCAAAAGAATATTTTGTAATAAATAAAGAAACGTTTCCTCGACGAGCTCACATCTCCTGCATTCATCAGAGAAAACGTGATTGTGACATGTGCAAAGAGGAATCCACAAGCCATTTTTATAGTAAACTTGGCCTTCACAGGTGCTTATAAGTAAAAAATGGAGTATCTCCTGGTAGAGAATAGATAAATGAAAAAAATACAAAATTCAAGGCAAGAAGTTGAATAGCTACGAGCAGAGTTCCAGAAAGAAGCTCCTCCACAGGTATATCTCAAAGAGCTTAAGGAAACCATACTTGGAAGTATTAGCATTGGGAGAAACTATGATAAGCCTCTATGAGGAATTTATCACCGTGCACAAAGAAGTTGTCTTCTTGCATGAAATGTAATAGAAGTGAAAGGATAATGTTAAATCCCTCAAGGATTTTCATGTAGGCACCACTTCCATCCATGAGTGGTTAATGCAGTACAAAGGGGCACCTTCAAAGTTGGTGAAGAAGATAATAACATAGGCTGAGTTCGAGAAAAAACAGTTTCAGATGACCATCCAATGTAATAAAAAACTTGGTTCATTCATTGCCAACATTCAGTCTTCATATGCATGGTTGTACAACAACATCAATTTCTTGGTAAAGTCACATAAGATCCCTTTAGTTGGCTCAGTCATGAAAGCCAAATGAAGGAATCATATCAAACATGAGGTTGAAGAATAAGTGGGCCAAATCAGAATGGTTTCTAGTAAGGAATATCTTAAGGTGAATAGACATAATATGCAGAAGTACATTGGTGACGTTGTCTATATCAATACCATGTTTTTCCTACTGAAGAAGGAAAATCTAAGTTGTTCCAAGGCAGTGTACCTGAATGCAATGGATGCTAGAATCTACTTCCATCGTGAGCACATCACACAATAGAAAACACGGTACCACTATGTGACCAAGAAAATACAGGTTGAGGTGGCTGAGCTGGAGTTTCCCTAAACTCAAGCTTGACTTGTTTTGTATTAGTCCTGATGATGAACCACACTGGTTGGTTCGAAACGTGTCGACAATGTTCATTTTAATGTGATTATTACTGAAAAATTCTTCATAATTTTTTTGTATTATTAGACGATCTAATTGAATCTACCCAATTTTGTCTTATAAGGGTATAATCAATATTGTAATATTCCATTGTAATTAATCGTAATTGAAATTCCAAACAATGTAAACTTTGGAACAAGAACTGATACGAATACCCACTTTTTTGAGGTAGCCAAAAATCATCTGATTTTGAAAAGTGTTGATTCAGAATACACCTTCTTTTTTAGGTAGCAAAAAATCATCTGATTTTGAAAAGTGTTCATTCAAAATACACCTTTTTTTTGAGGTAGCAAAAGATCATTTAATTTTGAAAAGCTTTGATTCACAATATAATTTTTTTTTTGTTTTTAGCATATTTTTGACACTTTAAATTTTCTCATGTATCAGGTATAAACGTATTTTTTTAAATGTTAGTGATTTTTCATTCTCATTTTGAAAATTCTTGATCCAACATCAATCCCCCTTTTTAGAGGACTTATTTCTGACAGTTTAAATTTTATATTGTATGAAGTGTGGAATTTTTTTTAAAATATTGAATATTTTCAAGCAGATTTTGCACATTTTCGTTAAATGTTGATTATTTAACCAATTTTCAAGTGTTATTATTCCTCTTCATGTTTTTCATCCTAAGATATTTGGTTTTTAAAAGTTTCCAACTTTTTTTTTTTTGCTTTCCTTGGCAACATATATATATATATATATATATATATATATATATATATATATATATATATATATATATATATATATATTCCAAAGTTGAAAAAAAATTAATAAGATTAATATTTTAAGGTTATGAGTTCTTTTATATTTATAGATTGTTAATTAATATTTAAATACACATAAAATAATTGTCACCAAAAAATAATAATTTTAAAAACATGATAAAATATATACATTTTTCGTATAGATATAATTAAAAAAGTATGTATTTTAAGACATTTTCGCTAAAAAATCACCTTAAATTAATAAGAATTATGGAAGTTTTGAATATTTTTTTTTGGAAAAATAACAAATTTGGGAGGTTCCTTCTCGATATGAGCAAGAGAAAATAAATAAGGGAAGCCATGATTCTTTTGATCCTGTATGGTTGTTACCTCATTTGAATTCTCTTGTGAGGAATCAGTCCCTCATGGTGATCTCAAAATCGTGAAGCTCCTGAGGATTTCAATCACTAGAAGAGAGAAGTAAGGAATCTCTTTAAAAATATGATAGGAATGTATGAACTGCTGGGAAGGAGGCTAGAATTTATGGCGGAGGAGCGAGATTTTCGTGCAAAGATGGTAGATCATAAATTTGATTGTATGCATACTAATATGGAAGGAAGTCTCATCTCTATGTAGGTATAAATTCTTCTTCTAAAGGCTAGACAATGAGATTCAACATGGAGCTCAGAGGATGAAGAAAAATAGGGTTCCATGGAACCAATATTTTCATTGCAGGACGTGGTTGTTGTAGGAGCGGAGGGAGATGACACAGAAGCTTGTGGTGAGAAGGTGCCACCTGCGAAAAATTAAAACGCTGGCCCCTATAGGGAAAATTAGATAATAATATGGTATGTTTTTTTAGATATCAACAATTTTTGGCGAAATTATGGAGAATATATAGACATTTTCAATGTGATATTGTAAAATAGGAAGCCTACGACATAGGAAAACTAAGCTTTGGCTATATTGTAATTTTGAAGATGTTGATGTAACATATGAATGTAAATGGAGATGGCCATGGAAACATTTTTTTTAAATTTAATATAATAGCCACTTCTCTTAAAACAATACTAACATTAATAAAAAAAATTGAACTAAATTTATAATTAAATTTAAATAATAATTTAAAAACTATTTTTTCTAAATTATTAATATTATATTTACTTTAAACAATATAAATAATATTTATTTAATTATTAATTAAAATAATTAATTATAATTGTAAAATGTATTCATCAAAATTTCATATACATACATACAGTAATATATATAAGTAGCTTAGATTCATATTAACTCCATATCTACCAAGGGCTGACAGGGATCAAATCTCTCTTGAAGTGCAAACTTCTTTTATAGTGAAAAGAGATTTGATCTGTCTCGGTCCTTGGTAAATCTGGAGTTAACATGGATATAGGTTAGTTTAATTATCAATTTTTAAATAGGCCACATTAGAGAAAAACACCATTGGAAAAGACCATGAGTTAGAGATTTTTATGTTTTTTTATTTTATTTATTTTAATTCTATTTCTAATTTTATTTTATATTGTTTTATTTTTACTAAGTCAAAATGTTAAACATTAGAACATCTCCCCCATATTGGGTTGGAGAGTGCCTGTTGATGAAACCAAACACTAAGAGGGATCAAATATCTTTTCACTCTAAAAGAGGTTTACATCTCAAGATGGATCTAGGCTAGTTTAATTTCCCCCTTGAAGTAGGCTATATTCCACATGAATACCATGGGCTATTTTTATTTTTTATTTTTATTTTATTTTAATAGGATTATTTTTATTTTTATTTTGACAGATTTAAAATGTTTACTTTACATTATATTAATATTTTTTATTTAATTGAATTAATTTTACTTTATTTTTATGTAATTTTATTTAGTAAAAATGTTAAACATTACATTACAACATCTCTCCCATATCGGGATGGAGAACGCCTCTCAGCACAATAATATCTCCATTACTCAGTGGTCATGATTTTAAAATTTTATAAAATAATGATGTAAACATTTAATATATAAGTATTTATTTTAAACCTAAATTATTAAGACGTATTGAATTTATAAAGATATAAAAATATCATTTAACTACGTGTAGTTTTATCATAGTAAGAAATAAAAAAATATACATTAAGCAATTGAATTTGTATTACTGGGCCAAGAGGCATTCTACAACTCAGTATAGGGGAGTGTTGTAGTTGCTACAACCCCCCTATAAAACTTTTCCCATGATTTTATTTTGGAGCCTCCCCTTCTATCTATAAGAGTCTACCATTCACTGTCGTTAAGTATTCAAACTAAGTGAAAGACTTATCCTTTCATTTAGTGGTTATGATGTCTTGGTTTAACCCGAATATGAACCTTTTGAAACAGAAGCCATAACCTTCCTTGAAATTGAAACATTTCTGGTCTTCCCTTTAGAAGCTGTGTAATCCTGAGAATCAGACCAACCTTGAGCTTAGAAACTGCGAAAGCTTGGAGGATAGCTCAACCTTGAGCTCAAAAACTACACAATTCACTCAAGCAAGGAGTTTCGCAGACCCTTGAGCCTGTGAATTATGCAATCGCCTTTGCTAGTGTGAAAAAGAAGTTTCCCGAAAAAAGTAGAGTTGGCATCCCTAAAAAATAGGATTTTCCCAATCAATGTCTAGTTAATCCCACTAAGCTTCTAATTATGAATTTTAGGAAAGTGGCATTTTTCCTTGATTTTAGGCATATGCATCAGAAAACCTAACCATCCTATTTCTATTTAATAGACACCCATAGAGATATTTACACACTCTATCTTGGAGCTCTAGCCTTCCCAAGGAGATCAAAGAACTTAGAGTTGACTTTGTAGCATTTTTTGGGTAAGTTTTTCATGTTTCTCTTTTTTGTCACTCTATGTCATTTGAATTAGACTATGAGTGGTATTTTGCCTATTTATTTTTGTAATAGCTGGATTTTTAACTTATATTAGCTTGTACAAGTGTTTTTTCGGTTCGTCATTCCATTTTTCAAGTGTCTCATTGAGATCTTGATTTTTTCCCCCTAGTTGTTGCTGTTGTTGGATCCTTTTTTCATGTCTATTTTCCTCTTTCATGTTGGGTTTTGGCACTTATTTTTACTATTCTATCTTTGCCTTTGCCATATCTGAATTCCTTCCTACTCCAACACCCATATTTGTCACCGATGACTCCCTTTCCGAGGTAGATCTATGTAATCTTGGCCAACAGTTACCTCTCCAAATATGCATTTTTCATCTTGAAGAGAAAAGCTTCCAACTTGGCCTCTGAGATTACACAATTTGCATTCATTGGATTTACCAACTGTGCATTGCACATTCACAAGCCTCAACCGTCAGGCCTAGCCACTAGGACTGCGCAATAGGCAGTTCCTTCCCTCAGTCATCCCAGCTAGGACTGCGCATTGCGCAGTCACAAGCATATAGTTGCTCCCTTGAATACTGAGATAACGAAATACTCAGTTCATGAAGCTATTCTACCACATTTATCCCAACAAATGTACAAATTTTGTCGTCAGTGCCTCACTTGTTGCCTTGGTCTTTCTAAATATATTATTTTTCTCAAGCTAATTTATGTTTTCCATGAGTGAATTTCATCATACAAGTATTGCAACTTGTTAGGTCATCTCTCTCCATCATTTGATTCTAATCATGGCACCTAAGAGATATGCCTCAAAAGACACCACAGAAAGAAGCACCAACGAGATAGTTGAGAGTGTTCTTGCTTCTTTTCTAGTCTTTTTAGACACTCAAATACTAATTAAGAAGGATTCAAACATTACATAGCACACAATTAATATTTTTATGTAAAAAAAAAATTCAAAGCAGATCGTGAAGACATGAATTCTTATATTAATGTATAAAGGTCAGAATTACACAAGGTTGCATCTAGGTATCTAACTTTTCCATGTGAAAATGTTGTCAACTAGATTTTGTTACATACAGATATAAAGACCATCACTCTCAACAATTCCAATGGACAAAGGCTTTCCTCTATCATGGAACATGATTTTCATAGTATGTATCACTTTTTGTAGCCCAAAGACTACATGGAGGCTTAATTCTATGTAGACACCAACTACTTGAGCATGAAAGACGTCATTAAAGGTTGGGTGAAATAGGCTTCCAAATTCTTCCAAGCACCCAACAACACTTACAAGAACAAATCCATCGGGAAGGTATTTTAGTATTTGATACTCCTATGTTGTCGCAGGTATGGTCAAGAAAGTACTAAACCCTTCCCTGAAGGTTGGGAATTCTTGTTGAATCAAGAAATGAATGAATGAAACCCTTTTAAATAGTCAGACTTGTTATTTGAACAATTCAGGATCCACGTGACTTATTCCAAGAACCATCCCAAAGGAAAGAAAGCCATAATTTAGATGTCTTCTTATGTTTTGGACGTGATTTGTGCTCAGAGCGCTTTTCCCAGCATGAAGTGGACCTGGAAAACCAAATAACTTGTCGTGCACATTTACTGCAGGCTCCTCTGTGAGTGCAGTCTCAAATGAGTCATGGAGAAGCTAACCGTTCACTTCCTGATTCCATTATACAATTTTCTCTTTGAGGAGGACCCACCTTTCATGTCTCGTGAGGAAATGGAAGAAGTTTCATAATTTGCGGTTTGGTTTTCCTCATAGGATGTCACTTACCTCAAAGTGTTGAAGAGACAAAATCCTCCACATAAGTTACCAAGTATACCACTGACAAGCCAGTCATGCAAGAAGTAGCTTATCATCTTTCCACAAGTTTTTTAGGAGTATTGTAAAGGAAGAAGAAAGCACCTTGGCCGAATATTCCTTTGCGAATTGGATTGTACAAGATCAAGAATCTAAATGTTATTGAGAATGAAGGCAAGGAGATAGAGAAGTTTTCATTTGATCACCTATAATTCAATCCGTACGATCCTAGGAGTGTTTGAAAACAACACTATGCAAAGATTTATTCTAAGTGTTTGAGCAAGACTTTCTCCAGACCTGATGAAGAAAGGATAAATAATTCTTATAATGTGGCAAAGGCTTGCCAACGAGTCATTTTCACAGGGACATCTCAAGTTACTCCTAAAAAATAAGTCACTCCAAAAGAAGAGCCAATTTGAAGGTGCAACCCAATGTGTGAAAAGGGAAGAAATTGAAGATCTGATAGTAGTCAAGGATATGGAGGTGGAAATGAAGAAGAAAAAGAAAGATATTGATATTAAGCCTTCCATGCAGCATATCACTAGTCAGTTTCCCCCTCTTCCTACAAAATATCAAGCTCCATGTGAAGAAGAGGAAATTGTTCCTCTTGATGATTGTCTGGTCATGGATATGTACAATATAAATTACGATGAGATTCAACAGAATATTGCATAAGAGAGAAATAAACATTTCCTCAATGAGCTCATATCTCCTACATTCATCAGAGAAAGGGTGATTATGACAGGAACTAGGAGGAATCTAGAAGCCATTTTTATAGCCAACTTGGCCTTCGCAGGTTCTCCCAAGTCAAACACAGAGTATCTCATCATTGATAATAGAAAAATGGGAAAAAATTTATAGGATAGAAGGTAAGAAGTTTAATAGATATGAGTGGAGGTCTATAAACAAGCTCCTACACATTTATATCTCGAAGAACTTAAGGAAACCATACTTGGAAGTATGGACGTTGGGAGAAACTATGACAAGCCTCTATGAGAAACTTATAACCGTGCATAAAGCAGTCATATTCTTGCATAACATGTAATATAAGTGCAAGGATAATGTTAATACCTTAAGGATTTTCATATAGCCATCACTGACATGCATGAGTGTTCAATGCAGTACAAAGGGGCGCCTTCAGAGTTGGTGAAGAAGACAAGACAATAGGTTGAGTTGGAGAAAGAACAGTTGCAGATGCTCATCCAATGTAATAAAAAAGTTGGTTCATTCATCACCAACACTCAGTCCTGATATGCATGGTTATACAAAAACATGAATTTCTTGGTGAAGTCACATAAGCTCCCTTTAGTTGGCTCACTCATCGAAGACAAACACAGGAATCATATCAATTAGGAGGTTGAATAATACTTGGAACAAATCAGAAAGGTTTCTATCAAGGAATTTCTTGATGTGAATAGACATAATATACAGAAGTACACTGGTGGCGATGTCTAGATCAATACAATTTTGCTCTAACTGAAGAAGGAAAATCAAATTGGTTCCAAGGAAGCATATCCAAATGCAATGGAGGTTATAATATGCTTCCATCTTAATCCTAGTGCACAATACAAAGCATGGTACCATTATGTGACTGAGAAAATACAAGCTGAGGTGGCTCAGTTGTAGTTTCCCTAAACTAAAGCTTGACTTTTTTTGTATTATTAGGTTTTCTAGTTGACTCTACCCAATTTTCTCTTATATGGGTATAATCAATACTATAATATTCTTTTTAATTGTAAGTGAAATTCCAAGCATCAATTGTGGAATGTGAAGAGTCATTTTTTGATGAAGTTCAAAGAGTCATGAGAGAAGTCAAAGACTCACAAAGGGAGATGAAAAGTTAGCACTTTTGTTATAAGTACACCCTCATCAATCATGCAAAGGGATTTTAGTTAGCCTTTTGTCTTAGGATCAGAAGCTTGGGAGTTTTCTTGAGAGCCTTGACTTCTCCTTAGCATAGAGAGAGTATCTTTATTTGGAGGAGGTGTTGGATTCATGTTCCACTATTGGGGCTGGTGGTTCATTAATTGTATATGTATGCTTGGGGCTTTCACTTTAATAAATGCTTAGAACCGACATGTTTTCATGCATATGTTGTTAATGTAGTAGGATTATTACTGTTATGTTTGCAATATATGTTGTTTAATTTATGCTAACACTGATGAAATTTTTAATTTTCATTAGTATGAATCTTGTTGGATGCATTTTGTTATGTATTTCAATCATTTTTATTTGGTGAATTGTTTCACAAGTAACTTGTGATTTGTATTATGCTCATGTGTTCCTTTCAAGATGCATATTATTACAATCTTCCAAGAGGCTCACTAATTTTCCCTTTTGTCATGTTAGAACCTTTCATACATCACACTTAACTCTATGTAAATTTATACACTTGTTTTACCAAAGTCATAAATACATCATTCTACGTGTTATCACATTTATGACATAACACTAAAACACACTATTTTAGCAATCGGGTCGTATCCCGGATGGGGCTCCTACTCGAAACAATGTGAGGTCTGTTGAGCCCTAAAAATGTCTTTTATTTTCACCAAAATCCACTTCATTCCATTTATCCTTTATCAGTTTTAGGCATAAAAGATCAATAAGAATGATTTAAATCACTTTAAGAATATATGAAATGACTGACTTATCATACTTTTGTGTTTTTTTTGTCATAGTGATTTTTTAGCAGACTTAGCTACAAAATGCAGTCATTCTGTAGCTAGTCATATGTTCCATAGCCATATTTATGTTTAAACAGGTTACAGGTGTCATCTGAGGGAAAGACGTATATGGTTAGACTCCAAAACTCTCCTGCATCATTCCTTGTCCTCCACGAGGTCTGAGCACAAATCTGGTAGTGGTTATGCACGTGGACAAAGCCAAAACCAAGAAGCAGACTTCTACAAGGATAAGGACTCTTGAGGTGTCTTCAGAAGAATATGAGTCCTCAACAGGAGTTCTAGTTTGATTTTGATTATAAAATACGCCTATGCCTATTTCTACTCAATGACAGTTATGTATTTTCTTATAAAAATAACTCGGTGAACCGAGAAACAGTTAGTTGATTATTTTTTTTCAGTTTTCAAAGACCGTGATACTCTGTTTCTGAAGCATTTTCTTTTAATGAAAGAAGTATAAATTTCATGCATGATTTGAAGCAACTTTAAGGAGTTAAGGATTCATGTGCCAATCTGATGGTAGAGGGCCCCTACTATCTGAAAAGGATTTTGCATATTTTCTAGATAAGTGATCTTTAACTCTATTTTGTTCTTAACTTAGGCAGTTTTCTGAGTTTATCTTCTTGCATCATGTTTTATGTCATTTACTTACATCGAATATTACAGTCAATCTTGTTCTCATAAGATGTTCCAATATATCACTAATACGTGAATGAGATCTAGCTATAGTACTTTGAGTTAATTGCATTTCAGTTTTTTTAATTGCATTTCAGTCATGTTAGTTAGATTTAGAAGACCCTCATTATTTTATAAGATGCTCTTGTTCTCAACTTCTTCTAACACATCACTATTATAAGAACAAGAATTAGTTATATTATTTTTAGTTCTTGACTGTTCTGCAATTGTGTAAGAGATTCTCATGATTTTACAAACAACCTTTTTCCCAAGTTGTTCCAAGAAATCTCTAATCCTTGAATGAGGGTTAATAGTAACATTGTGAGTTGCAGAATGAGTTAATTCTAGTGTCATAAGTTATTTTAGCATAGGGTTCCTTGCTATGTTTCAGATGATCTTTTTCTCAAAATGTTTCAATATATTTCTAACAACGAATAAGATTCCTCTGTGATATTTTAAGTTGTTGTTTACTAAGAGAACCTCATTACATCAAAACTAATCCTTTTCTCAGTCTATTCCAACATACCTCTAATGAAATGAATTGGACTAAGTTTAATGTTATGAGTTACTTTTCTTAGCAGCTTTACAATCTGTGGGTTAGCATTCTCTATTCTTGGTACCATTCATAGTTTAAAGTAGATCTTATTTTGTTTTTAGTTACTGTTTTAGTGCATTCAGTAGCTTTTACTTTTCTTTCTCTGCTGTTAATTTTAGTTTTTTTTCCCTTTAGCATTATTCTGTTTTAGTGTGATCAGTAACTCCTCTTTGCTAGTAATTTAGTTTTTTTCCCTTTAGCATAAAACAAAAAACCAAAAACACTAGAAAAACACTAAACACAACGAAGTAGGAAGAAGATACCTAGGCACATATGGTGCACTTCACTTCAATATTTTACTAGCCCTGGTTGACAATTCATGATATCAATTTAGGAACACTAATTTGACAATACAAGGTCTAACCGGGACTTCATATCAGGGAGACCCCTTGATTTTCACAGGTCTGGTACCATCAACATTTCTCATGCTATAAGGAGGGCTAGATGAAAAGCTAAGCCCATTAAGTTTGTTTAAACTTTCCTTATCTTTAAATGACTTCTTCTCATATATTAACCCCAACATTTTTTTAAGAGTTGCAAATATGAAGGTGCCTTCAAGATAATTCAGGAATTGCAAAATATTAAGTTTGATGGCGAAGGTGAAGAAAACATTCTCGAGTAGACCACTCGCTTTCTTGAATTATACACTCAACACAAAATTCACTGTGAGGATACTCCTAGCATTTTTTTCATCCTTACTTTCAAAGCACACGTCAAAGAATGGTGTTACACATTTCAAAACACTTGTATCCACTCTTTCGATAATATTTTCAAAGAGCTCTATCATACCTTTGACAATAATGATTATAAATCATTTTATAAAAAAATAATTCATCTTAGAAAAGCACCTGGTGAATCCCTTAAATATTTTCATTATCGTTTTATTCATTTCGATTATGAATTTTCAAATGACGATATCAATTGGAATTTTATGAAAGATAATTTTTGATTTCCTGTCATATTCTAATTAATCCAATAGAATATTAATCTTTCAAAAGTATCCCAAGATATATTGGTTATGGAGCGCATGAATCTACAACGAAGGAAGTCTTTGTTCCAAGTGACTCTTTGTCTTCCACTCATCAAACAACTCCATATACACAGGTTGAGGCTGAAGAACTTGAGAGTCCATCCATAAATATACCACAGTCTTCTCCTACCCCACATATTCAAAATGTAAATGCAAGTTTGGACTATAGATGTTATTTTTCTAGTGATCTTCTTTCTCCTCACCCTGCATCTGTTAGTTATTTTCATCCTCCTCATTTTGAGTTTTTCCATCCAACCTCTTTAATCATTTCTTTTGGTTCTCATGAGGATCAAATTTAATATGGAGTTAGTGCTAACCAAGAAATTTTTGATGTCATTCATAATGACTATATGTGGGACTCTATTTTTTAACAATAATCTGTCATGAAAGTTGATGTTTATTTTTTATCACCTCTACATCATTATCTTGACATCTTCCACAATTCCATCGTGCCTGTTGTATCTCTCGAGGAATCCGTTTCTAACAATATTAATCTTTTATGGTAATGGATATGTACAATATAAATTACAATGAGATTCAAAAGAATATTTTGTAAGAAATAAAGAAACATTTCCTCCATGAGCTCACATCTCCTACATTCATCAGAGAAAGCGTGATTGTGACAGGTGCCAGGAGGAATCTATAAGCCATTATTATAGTCAACTTGGCCTTCACATGTGTTTCCAAGTCAACACATGGAGTATCTCATGGTTGAGAATAGACAAACGGGAATAAAAAATTACAGAATACAAGGCAAGAAGATGAATAGGTACAAGCGGAGGTCCAGAAAGAAGCTCCTCCATAGATATATCTTGAAGAGCTTAAGGCAAGCATACTTGGAATTATCGACATTGGGAGAGACTATGAGAAGCCTCTATGAGGAACTTATCATCGTGCACAAAGCAGTTGTCTTCTTGCACGAAATGTAATAGAAGTGAAAGGACAATGTTAAAGCCCTCAAGGATTTTCATGTAGGCATCACTTCAATGCATGAGTCGTTAATGCCGTACAAAAGGGGCACCTTCAAAGTTGGTGAAGAAGACAATAAAATAGGCTAAGTTGGAGTAAGAACAGTTGCAGATGCTCATTCAATGTAATAAACAACTTAGTTCATTCATCGCCAACATTCAGTCCTCATATGCATGGTTATACAACAACATGGATTTCTTGGTGAAGCCACATAAGATCCCTTTAGATGGCTCAGTCGCCAAAGCGAAACGAAGGAATCATATCATACAGGAGGTTGAGGAATGATTGGGCCAAATCAAGATGGTTTCTATCAAGGAATATATTGAGGTAAATAGACATAATATGCAGAAGTACATTGGTGGCCCTATCTAGATCAATACCATGTTTTTCCTGTTGAAGAAGGAAACTCTAATTGGTTCCAAGGCAGTGTACCTGAATGCAATGGAGGCTAGAACTTTCTTCCATCATGATTGCATCGCACAATACAAATCATGGTACCACTATGTGACCAAGAAAATACAGGTTGAGGTGGCTGAGATGGAGTTTCTCGAAACTCAATCTTGACCTGTTTTGTATTATTAGGCTGTGTAGTTGACTCTACCCAATTTTGTGTTATATGGGTATAATCAATATTGTAATATTCTCTTGTAATTAATTGTAAGTGAAATTCCAAACAATGTAAACTTTGAAGCAAGAACTGATACGAGTACCCACTTTTTTGAGGTAGCAAAAAATCATCTGCTTTTGGAAAGTGTTGATTCAGAATACACCTACATTTTTAGGTAGCAAAAAATCGTCTAATTTTGAAAAGTGTTGATTCAAAATACACCTTTTTATTGAGGTAGAAAAAAATCATCTGATTTTGAAAAGCATTGATTCAGAATACACTTTTTAAATTTATTTTTAGCATATTTTTGACACTTTAAATTTTCTCATGTATCAGGTAAGAACATATTTTTTTAAATGTTAGCGGTTTTTCATGCTAATTTTGAAAAGTGTTGATGCAACATCAACCCCCTTTTTAGAGGGCTTATTTTTGACAGTTTAAATTTTTTAATGTATGAAGTGTGGATTTTTTTTTTAAATGTTGAAGATTTTCATGCAGATTTTGACCATTTTTGTTAAATTTTGATTATTTAACCATTTTTCAAGTGTTATTAGTCCTCTTCATGTTTTTCAGCCTAAGATATTTGGTTTTTAAAGGTTTCCAACATTTTGTTTTTTGCTTTCCTTGGCAATATTCTTTTATAATGATATATATATATATATATATATAAAAGAAATCCTGACCTCAAAATAATATATATATATATATATATATATATATATTATTTTGAGGTCGGGATTTCTTTTATATTTATAAATTGTTAATTAATATTTCAATATACATAAAATAATTGTGAACAAAAAATAATAATTTTTAAAAATTGACCAAAAATATACATTTTGCATATAGACATAATTAAAAAAGTATATATTTTAAGATATTTTTGCTAAAAAAGAAACCTTAAATAAATAAAAATTATGGAAATTTTGAATTTTTTTTTTGGAAAAATAACAAATTTGGGAGGCTCCTTCTTGATATGAGCAAGAGACAATAAATAAGGGAAGACATGATGCATTTGATCCTATATGGTTGTTACTTGGTTTGAATTCTCTTGTGAGGAATCAATCCCTCATGGTGTTCTCAGAATCGTGAATCTCCTAGGGATTTTAATCGCTAGAAGAGAGAAGTAAGGAGGTTCTTTAAAAATATGATAGGAATGTATGAACTCTTCGAAAGGAGGCTAGAATTTCTGGTAGAGGAGCAGAATTTTTGTGCAAATATGGTAAATCATAAACTTGATTAACGACGAAGAAGCTCACGGTGAGAAGCTGCCACCTGCGAAAAACTCAAATCTTGGCCCCTCTAGGGAAAATTAGATAATAATATGGTATGCTTTTTTTAGATATGAACAATTTTTGGGGAAATTATGTATAATATATATACATTTTCAATGTAATATTGTAAAATATTAAGCATATGACACAGGAAAACTAAGCTTTGGTTGTATTGTAATTTTGAAGATGTTGATGTAACATATGAATGTAAATGGAGATGGCCATGGAAATATTTTTTTTAAATATAATATAATATCCACTTTGCTTAAAAAAAATACTAACATTAAAAAAAAAATCGAACTAAATTTATAATTCAATTTAAATAATTATTTAAAAACTATTTTTTTTTAAATTATTAATATTATATTTACTTTAAACTATATAAATAATATTTCTTTAATTATTAACTAAGATAATAAATTATAATTGTAAAATGTATTCATCAAAATTTCATATACATACGTACAATAATATATATAAGTAGCTTAGATTCACATTAACTCCATATCTACCAAGGGTTGAGAGGGATCAAATCTCTCTTGAGGTGCAAACGTCTTTTACAGTGAAAAGAGATTTGATCTATCTCGATCCTTGGTAGATCTGGAGTTAACATGGATAGAGGTTATTTTAATTATTAACCTTTCGTCAACACATTGAAAAACATAGGTGGAAAATACATAGGTGGCAATTTTATACGTAGGTATTTATATTATTATTTTAATTCTATTTCTAATTCTATTTCTAATTTTATTATATATATATATATATATATATATATATATATATATATATATATATATATATATATATATATATATATATATTTTAAAATCTAGGATAATCGGTAACTGGTGAGAGTTTTCCTGAACAATGCCTAGGATCAAATCCTACTGGCTGCCACTATAAACCTAGGCTAGGTGCAATAGCCTGCAAGCCACATAATAGCAACTAACTTATGCCTTAGAAAGAGCCAAAACGTCCCTATTGGGGTTGCCTACTCTTCTAGCCAAGACACAACAGGCCATATACTCAATGAGATTTGAACCTCCGTCTCGTGAGTTTCACCCAACAAAACTTACCGTTAAACTGTTTTATTTTGACGAAGTAAAAATGTTAAACATTAGAACATCTCCCCCATATCGGGCTGGAGAGTGCCTGTTGATCAAATATCTTTTCACTCTAAAAGAGGTTTACATCTCAAGATATTTGATCCCTCTTGATGCTTGGAGGATCCAGAGTTAAGATGGATCTAGGCTGGTTTAATTTCCCCCTTGAAATAGGCTATATTCCACATGAATCCCATGGACTATTTTTATTTTTATTTTTATTTTATTTTAATAGGATTATTTTTATTTTGTTGTTTTTATTTTTTATTTTTTATTTTTTTTTGACCCATTTAAAATGTTCACTTTACATTATAATAATATTTTTATTTACTTTAATTACTTTAATTTTATTTATATGTAATTTGACTTAG
The DNA here is from genome assembly GCA_034641835.2 of Pinus albicaulis. NCBI lineage: Eukaryota > Viridiplantae > Streptophyta > Pinopsida > Pinales > Pinaceae > Pinus > Pinus albicaulis. The sequence continues at coordinate 1,271,879,750 of CM076582.1, forward strand.
TAAAAATGTTAAACATTACATTACAACATCTCTCCCATATCGGGATGGAGAATGCTTCTCAGCACAATAATATCTCCATTACTCAGTGACCATGATTTTAAAATTTTATAAAATATTTATGTAAACATTTAACATATAAGGATTTATTTTAAACCTAAATTATTAAGACGTATTGAATTTATAAATATATAAAAATATCATTTAACTACGTGTAATTTTTTCATAGCAAGAAATAAAAAAAGATACATTAAGCAATTGAATTTGTATTATTGGGCCAAGAGGCATTCTACAACTCAGTATAGGGGAGTGTTGTTGCTGCTACAACCCCCCTCTAAAATTTTTCCCATGCTTTGATTTTGGAGCCTCCCCTTCTATCTATAAGAGTCTATCATTCACTGTCGTTCAGTATTCAAACTATGTTAAAGACTTATCCTTTCATTCAGTGCTTGTAATGTCCTTCTTTAACCACGATATGAGACTTTTCAAACACAATCCATAACCTTCTTTGATATTGCAACATTTCTGGTCTTCCCTTGAGAATTTGTGCAATCCTGAGAATCAGACCAACCTTGAGATCAGAAACTGCGCAATCTTCGAGGGCAGCCCAACCTTGAGCTCAGAAACTACACAATTCACTAAGGCAAGGAGTTTTGCAGACCCTTGAGCCTATGAATTGTGCAATCGCCTTTGTCGGTGTGAAAAATAAGTTTCGCAAACAAACTAGAGTTGGCATCCCTAAAAATATGATTCATTAGGGGCATTTTGAGGTCTAAAATGGGCCTCCTAAGAAAAATGTACAACTAAAATAAACTTTATAAGGACCCATAGGATTCAAGATGATGATGTCAACTATTGGGGATGATTCACCATTTTTGGAATAAAAAATTAAAAATATTAAAAAATAATAAAATAATAAAATTATTTTTTCAACTCGTATTTTCAACTTATCTCCTTAATGGTTTACTCAAATTTCGAGTGGGAATACTCTTTGGATGAAAAATTCAATTCCTCATCCAAGGAGTACCCATGTTGCATACTTTTGATGGACCTTGCTACACGAAAAATGAGAAATACATAAAAAAAAACATGATTGCAATCACGTTTTTTTATGTATTTCTCATTTTTCGTGTAGAAAAGTCCATCAAAAGTATGCAACATGTGTAATCTTTGGATGAGGAATTAAATTTTTCATCCAATGAGTATTCCCGCTCGAAATTTGAGTAAACCCTTAGGGAGATAAGTTCAAAATACAAGTTGAAAAAGTAGTTTTTTCTTTTTTCCCTTTAAAATTTAATGATGTAATGAAATATTATTTTATTATTTCCACTATTATTTTATAATTTCCTTAGGAGACCCATTTTTGACCTCAAAATTCCCATAATGTTCCCAATCAATGTCTAGTTAATCCCACTAAGATGCTAATTATGAATTTTACGAAAGTGGCATTTTTCCTTGATTTTAGGTATATGCGTATGAAACCATAAACTTCTTATTTCTATTTAATAGACACCTATAGAGATATTTATACACTCTATCTTGGAGCTCTAGCCTGCCCAAGGAGATCAGGGAACTTTGAGTTGAATTTGCGGTGTTTTTCTGGGTAATTTTTTCATGTTTCGTTTTTTGTCGCTCTATGTCATTTGACTTAGAATATGAGTGGTATTTTTCCTATTTATTTTCATAGTAGCTGGATTTTTAAATTATATTAGCTTGTACAAGTGTTTGTTCAGTTTTTCATTCAATTTTTCAAGTGTCTCATTGAGATCTTTCTTTTTGCCCCCTAGTTGTTGTTGTTGTTGGGTCCTTTTTTCATGTATGTTTTGCCTCTTTCATGTTGGGTTTTGGAATTTATTTTTACTGTTCTATCTTTGCCTTATCTAGATCTGCATTCCTTCCTACTCCAAAACCCATATCTTTCACTGATTTCTCCCTTACGGAGGGAGATCTACGTAATTTTGACCAGCAGTTACCTCTCCAACTATGCATTTCGCATCTCAAAGAGACAAGCATACAACTTGGCCTCTTGGACTACAAAATGTGCATCCATTAGATTTAAAAACTATGCATTACACAGTCACAAGCCTCAACCCTAAGCCCTGGCCACTAAGACTATGCAATACGCAATTCCTTCGCTTAGTTTGCCCAGCTAGGACTGCGCATTGTGTAGTCACAAGCATCTAGTTGCTCCCTTGACTATTGAGATAAAGAAATACTCAGTTCATGAAGCTATTCTACCACATTTATCCCAAAAATTGTGCAAATTTTTTCATCAGTGCCTCACTTGTTGCGTTGTTCTTTCTAAATATTTTATTTTTCTAAAGCTAATTGATGTTTTCCATGAGTGAATTTCATCATCAAGAAAGTACTGAACCCTTCCCTGAAGGTTGGGAATTCTTGTTGAATTAGGACATGAATAAATGAAACCCATTTAACTAGTCAGACTTGTTGGTTGAACAATTGAGGATCCATGTGAATTATTCCAAGAACCATACCAACGGAAAGGAAGCCATATTTTACATGTCTGCTTATTTTTTGGATGTGATGTGTGCTCAGAAATTTTTTCCGAGCATGAAGTGGACTTGGAAACCCAAATAACTTGTCGTGCACATTTATTGCAAGCTCCTTTGAGAGTGCAGTCACAAAGGAGTCATGGAGAAGATAACTGATCACTTCCTCATTCCATTGTACAAGTTTATCTTTGAGGAGGACCCACCTTTCATGTCTCGTGAGGAAATGGAAGAAGTTTCACAATTTGCGATTTGGTTTCCCTCACCGGATGGCACTTACCTCAGAGTGTTCAGTAGAAAAAATCCTCCACATAAGTTACTAAGTATACCACTCACAAGCCATTCATGCAAGAAGTAGCCTACCATCGTTCCACAGGGTTTTTAGGAGTATTGTAAAGGAAGAAGAAAGCACCTTGGCCCAATCTTCCTTTGTGAATTAGATTGTACAAGATCAAGAATCTAAATGTTATTGAGACTGAAGGCAAGGAGATAGAGAATTTTTAAATCAATCACCTATAATTGAATTCGTACGATCATAGGAGTGTTTGAAAAAAAATATGAAAAGATTTGTTTTTAGTGGTTGAGCAAGACTTTCTCCAGACTTGATGAAAAAGGGATAAATAATTCTTATAATGTGGCAAAGGCACGCCAACCAGTCTGTTTCGTAGGGACACATCAAGTTACTCCTTAGAAATAAGTCACTCCACAAAAAGAGCCAATAGGAAGGCACAACCCAATGCGTGAAATGGGTAAGAGAAAGATTGTGCATAGTTCGATGGAAGAACAAAGCTGCAAATGGAAATCAGACGCAATAATTTTGAAAGCGGCCATAAAAACATAAAAGAAGAGAAAAAAATAGAAGTAGTAGGAAGAGCTAAAGAATAAAGAAGAACAAGAACAAAAGAGATTAGAGGAAGAAAGGGAGAGACAATAAGAAGCAGAAGAAAGGCGGAGAACAAAGGTGGAAGAAGTAGCATGGAAGCAAGTGGTAGAATAATAAGTACAAAATCGACTACTAGAAGAAGAGAGAAAGAAATTGAAAGAGAGGGAAATTGCTCAAGAAATTGAAGATCTGATAGTACTCTAGGATATGGAGGTAGAAATGAAGAAGAGAAAGAAAGATGTTGATCTCATGCCTTCCATGCAGCATATCGCTAGTCAGTTTCCCCCTCCTCCTACAAAAGATCAAGCTCCATGTGAAGAAGAGGAAATTGGTCCTCTTGATGATTATCTGGTAATGGATATGTACAATATAAATTATGATGATATTAAACATAATAATGTATAAGAGAGAAAGAAACATTTCCTAGACGAGCTCATATCTCCTACATTCATCAAAGAAAGGGTGATTCTGACAGGAACCAGGAGGAATCCAAAAACCATTCTTATGGCCAACTTGGCCTTCGCAGGTTCTCCCAAGTCAAACAAAGAGTATCTCATCATTGAGAATAGAAAAATAGGAAAACAATTACTGGATACAAGGCAAGAAGTTGAATAGATACAAGCAGAGGTCTAGAAAGAGGCTCCTACACATTTATATCTTGAATAACCTAAGGCGACCATACTTGGAAGTATGGACATTGGGAGAACTATGAGAAGCCTCTATGAGCAACTTATCAACATGCATAAAGCAGTTTTCTACTTGCACTACATGTAATATAAGTGTAAGGATAATGTTAAATTCCTCAAGTATTTTCATATATCCATCATTGACATGCATGAGTGGTCAATGCAGTACAAAGGGGCGCCTTAAGAGTTGATGAAGAAGACAGGACAATAGGTTTAGTTGGAGAAAGAACGATTGCATATGCTCATCCAATGTAATAAACAAGCTGGTTGATTCAGCACCAACATTCAGTCCTCATATGCATTGTTATACAACAACAAGGATTTCCTGTTGAAGTCACATAAGATCCCTTTAATTTTCTCACTCATCGAAGACAAATGAAGGAATCATATCAAACATGAGTTTGAACAATACTTGGACCAAATCAGAAAGGTTTCTATCAAGGAATATCTTGATGTCAATAGACATAATATGCAGAAATACATTGCCGGAAATGTATAGATGATTACAATGTTTCTCTAGCTTAAGAAGGAAACTCAAACTGGCTCTAAGGAAGCATACCTGAATGCAATGGAGGCTAGAATCTGCTTCCATCGTGATCCCATCGCACAATACAAAGCATGGTACCATTATGTGACTGAGAAAATACAAGTTGAGGTGGCTCAGCTGGAGTTTCCCTAAACTAAAGCTTGACTTGTTTTGTATTATTAGGCTGTCTAGTTGACTCTACCCAATTTTGTCTTATAAGGGTATAATCAATATTATAATATTCTTTTTCAATTAGTTATAAGTGGAATTCCAAGTGTCAATTGTGGAATGTGAAGAGCCAATTTTTAATGAAGTCCAAAGGTTATGGTTGAATTAAGTCAAAGAATCACGAGGGAAGTCAAAGACTCACAAAGGGAGATAAAAATTTAGCACTTTTATTATAAATACACCCTCATAAGTCATGTAAAGGGATTTTAGTTGGGCTTTTGTCTTAGGATCAGAAGCTTGGGAGTTTTCTTGAGAGCCTTGACTTCTCCTTAGCATAGAGAGAGTATCTTTATTTGGAGGAGAAGGTGTTGGATTCATGTTCCACTATTGGGACTAGTGGTTCATCAATTGTATATGTATGCTTGGGACTTTCACTTTAATAAACGCTTAGAACTAATATGCTTTCATGCATATGTTGTCAATGTAGTAGGATTATTATTGTTATATTTGCAATATATGTTGTTTCATTTATGCTAACACTTATGAAATATTTAATTTGCATTAGTATGAATCTTGTCGGATGCATTTTTTTATGTATTTGAATCATTTTTATTTAGTGAATTGTTTCACAAGTAACTTATGATTTGTCTTTTGATTGTGTGTTCCTTTCAAGATGCATATTATTACAGTCTTCTAAGGGGCTCATTCATTTTCCCTTTTTTCATGTTAGAACCTTTCATACATCACACTTAACTCTCTGTAAAGTTATACACTTGTTTCACCAAAGTCATGAATACATCATTCTATGTGTTATCGCATTTATGACATAACACTAAAACACAATATTTCAGCAATCGGGTTGTATCCTGGATGGGGATCCTACTTGAAACAGTGTGAGGTCTAATTGGGACTTCATATCAGGGAGACCCCTTGAATATTGGCAGGTCTGGTACAATGAAAATTAATCATGCTAGAAGGAGGGCTAGATGAAAAGTTAATCCCATTAAGTTTGTTTAAACTTTCCTTATCTTTAAATGACTTCTTCCCATATCTTAACCCCAACATTTTTTGAAGAGTTGAAAATATGAAGGTGTCTTCAGGGTAATTCAAGGATTGTCAAATCTTAAGTTTGATGGCGAAGGTGGAACAACCATTCCGGAGCAGACCACTCACTTTCTTCAATTCTACACTCAACATGAAATTCACTGTGAGGATACTGCTAGTAGTTTGTTCATCCTTAATTGCGAAGCATGTGTCAAAGAATGGTGTTACACATTTCCAACCGCTTATATCCACTCTTTTGAAAATATTTTCAAAGAGCTCTATCGTACCTTTGACATGTGTTATTATAAATCACTTTATAAAAAAATAATGCATCTTAGAAAAGAACCTGGTGAATCCCTTAAATATTTTAATGATCTCTTTATTCATTTCGATTATGAATTTTCAGAGGATGATATCAATTGAAATTTTATGAAAGATAAGTTTCAATTTATTGTTCATATTCTAATGAATCCAACAGAATATTAATATTTTGAAAGTCCCCCAACCTATATTGGTTATGGAGCGCATGAATCTGCAATGAAGGAAGTTGTTGTTCCAAGTGACTCTTTGTCTTCCTCTCATCAAACAAATCCATCTACAAAGGTCGAGGTTGAAGAAATTGAGAGTCCATCCGTAAATATACGACCGTATTCTCCTACCCCACATATTCAAAATTTAAATGAAATTTTGGACTATAGATGTTATTTTTCTCGTGATCTTCTTTCTCCTCACCCTGTATCTGTTGGTTCTTTTTGTCCTCCTCATTTTTATTTTTTCCATCCACCTGCATTAATCATTTCTTATAGTTCTCATGAGGATCAAATTCAATATGGAGTTAGTGCTAACCAAGAAAATTTTGATGTAATTCGTAATGACTATATGTGGGACTCTCCTTTTGAACAATAATCTGCAATGAAAGTTGATGTTTATTCTTTTTCACCTCTCCATCATTATGTTGACATGTTCCATGATTCCATCGTGCCTGTTGTATCTCTCAAGGGATCAATTTATAACAATATTAATCTTTATTATTTTAAGGACTCATGGAGTGTCAGTTCTACATTTGAACAGGGTGAGGAAAAATCTTCTCTTCTATGATTCATCAAATCATGAGGATTCCTTGTTTTCAGATGGAGAAATTTCTAATCAAGATTGTCGTAGTTTATTCATTGAATCATCTTGTCATGACTCTATATTGCCTACTATTGATTACTTTTTTTCACTAACTTTCAAGGATCTATAATTTTATGTCTTGGAACTACCACAATCTGTCGAAGCACTTCATCCCATGCTGATAGTTATGTCAGGTTATTGCAGTCTTGATACTATACCCAAGCATGACATGATAGTACTTTATCTCTCAAGAATCCTCATAACTCGATCATGCATTTTGAAAATAACTCTATTTCACAATTTTCACATCCTCCACTTGTCTTACATGATCCTATCACTCAATCATTGGAGGAATCATACTTGGAAAGCATGTCTGCAAAACACAAGTTTTTCACTTTCTTTATATTTTTCAAGTCTGAAATTTTGAAAGAATTCTTCAGCATAACACTATGTTGCAATGTGTATACACACCATAATGCATCAAAATAATGTTTTTCATATGTTTTCTTGTTATATTCTTCTTCTTTAATTTTTAGTATTCAAATGTCACAACTTTCGCGAAGTATCTTTCTTGTAAGTTGTTGTTATTGAATATCTTTCTTAATATTGATTCCCTTGCCCACTTAGTTCAGGTAATGCTTATATGGTTACATTGGAAGTTTCATTTCACTTAAGCCTGGACTAGCTTGGGTTATTTTAGGAGTAGGATTAGATTGTTTTGTTTTTTTTTTCAATCTTATCATTGCTTTCCTCTTTTTGTTTCCTTTATTTTTGTAGTAAATTTACACATGAGACCATGTTTGGCTTACGAAGAAGACATGGAAAATTTTAAGAGGATATTTTGCATCAATCAATGCTTGGATTTTTGTTTGTTCCTTCTCTTTGCATGGTCCTTGATCCCTTCAGTAGATGATAACCTAATGTAAAACATGTTATTTCTCAGAGAAATCCCAATTGGATGCTTGAATCTATAACTAGTACCACCTACTCTAATCAATATTTTATGATAGTTCACTTTTTCCTTGTCAATTAAGTCGAGTAGATTAAAGAGGAGAGAAAAAATAAACAAAATAACTATATTTCAGAGGTGTTAAACATCCTTCTCTGAAGAGACAACCTCATTTTCTCTCAATAAGTCAATATCCATCTTCAACCCCATGAAATTAATAAGTTCTGATGCATCTTTATATGAGAAAAATAAGAAAATAAATAAGGGGTGAAAGAAGAGAAGGCTTCCTACTTAAGGAGGTGAAGAAATAAACTTTGTTGGGGTATTGTCCAAGCTTACTAGAAGTGGAACAATGTTTGTGAACCTGAAGTGACTCCGTCAGAGTATTGTTGAGGCTTGCGAGTAGTGGAGCAGCCCCACAGATGAATACCAAGACTCTCATAATCATTTTCCACTTGTGTATCTACATACTCCTCATCCCTAATCGAAACAACTAAGTTTGAATAATAAAATACCTTTACATCAAACTAATAAAATAAGCTATGTTGATCAATGAAATGAACATTACTTCCTCATGAGTTAGACATGGTTTACAAGAGCTAATAAATGTACTGAGAGCTGGAATTCTACCAGTGTGTCACCAAGTGTTGTAGTTGCTAAAAACTCCCTCCAAAAGTTTTCCTATGCATTGAATTTGGAGCATCCCCTTCTTTCTAAAGGATTTTATCATTCATAGTTGTCAAGTATTCATTCTATGTTAAAGACTTATCATTTCATGTAGTGCTTTCGATGTCTTGGTTTGACCACGATTTAAACCTTTTCAAACACAAGCCTTCTCCTCTCTTGCCATTGTAGTATTTTTGTTCTTCCCTTCAAAAAATATGAAATCCTAAGAATAAGACCATCCTTGAGCTAAGAAATTGTGAAATCGTGGAGGGCAACCCAACCTTGAGCTCAAAAATGACGCAATTCACGAATAACCAAGGCAAGGAGTTTCCCAAGCCCTTAAGCCTTGAAATTGTGCAATCTCCTTTTCTAATGTAAAAAACCAATTTGGTTGAAAAAATCAGGGTTCAAATCCATAAAAAATAGCATTTGCAAAATTAATGTTTGGTTAAGCCCATTAAGTTGGTAATTATGAATTTCAGGCAAGTGGCAGTTTTTCCTTAATTTTAGCCATGTGGTTAGAAACCGTAACCCACCTATATTTATGTAATAGACACCACTAGAGCTCAATTTCACCCTTGATATTGGAGCTCTAGCCTTGCCAAGGAGATCAAGGAACTTCCGGTCGAGTTTGCAGCACTTTTTTCGGGTAAGTTTTGCATGTGTCACTTTTTGTTTCTTTTCTGTCACTTTTTATCGTCTAACTTATATGAGTATTATTTTTCCTATTTATTTCCTTTGTAGTTATCATTTTAACTTATATTAGCATGTAAAAGGGTTGGTTCTGTTTTTTTTTCACATTTTTTTAGTGTCGCATTGAGATCTTTCTTCTTTCCCTCGAGAAATTGCCACTTCCGGGTCTTTTTTTGCATGTCATATTGCTCTACATGTTGGTTTTTGGCACTTAATTTTGCTGACCTATCTTTCCCTTATCTAGATCTACATTCCTTCCTACCCCAACACTAATATTTTCCATTGATTTCTCCCTTTCTGGGGAAGATATGCGTAATTTTGGCTATTAGGTTTTATCTCCAACTATGAATTTCACATCTCCAAGAGACAAGATTTCAACTTGTCCTCTGAGACTGTGAAATGCACATTCATTGGATTGGCTAACTATGAATTTTGCAGTCACAAGCCTCAGCGCTCAGCCTTGGCCACTGGGACTGCACAATGCACGGTTCCTTCCCTAAGTATGCTCAGTTGGGATTGCGCATGACGCAATATCAAGCCTTTATTTTATCCCTTGAATTCTAAGACTACACAATGAACAGTTCGTGAGGTTAGTCTCCCACCTTCAGCCCATAAATTACACAATTATTCTCATTGGTGTCTTAGTTGTTTCCTTGGTCTTGCTAAGTTGTTTTTTTGTTGAAGCTAATTTATGTTTTCCATGACTGCATTTCATTATACAGGTAGTGCAACTTTTTGAGGTCATCTCTCTCCATTAGTTGATTCTCATCATGGAACCTAAGATATTTTCCTCAAAGACACCACAAAAATCAAGTATTTTCAGACACTCAATTACTCATTAAGAAGGATTGAGATATCACATGGAACACAATGAAAAATATTTATGGAGTAAGAAATTTCAAAGCAGATCTTGAAGACAGGTAGGTTTATATTAATGTCTTGAGGTCAGGATTACACATATTGCATGTAGGTATCTATATTTTCCATGTGGAGATGTTTTCAATTGGATTATGTCACATATGGATACAAAGACCATGACTCTCAATAGTCCCAGTGGAAAAAGGTTTGCCTCTTTCATGGCACATGATTTTCATAGTATGTATCATTTGTCGCAGTGAGAATCCTAAATGGACTATGAATTATATGTAGTCTCAAGCTACTTGAGAATGAAGGATGCACTTAAAGGTTTGGTGAAATATCCTTCCAAATGTTGTTAGACACCCAACAAAACTTATAATACCAAACCCCCTGGGAAGGAATTTCAGTACTTGATAGTACTATTTTGTTGCATCTATGGTTAACAAAGTATTGAAACCTTCTCTGAAGGCTACGAATTCTTGTTGAATCAAGTCTTGAAAGAAGGAAAACCATTTAACTAGTTGGACTTATTGACTCAACAATTGAGGATGCATGCAACCAATGCCAAGAACTCTCCCAAGGGAAATCAAGTTAGGTTTTACATTTCTAGATATTTGTTGGATGTGATATGTTCTCAGAACTATATTCCTAGAATGAAGTGGAATTGGATACCCAAAGAGCCTATCATGCACATTTACTACAGGCTCCTCTTAGGGTATAGTCACAAAGGAGTCATGGATAATTTGAATGATCACTTCCTCATCCCATTGTACAAGTTGATCTTTGAGCAATACCCACCTTGATGTGTCGTGAAGAAATGGAAGCAATGTCAGAATTGACGCATTGGTTTTCCTCACCTAATGGAACTTACCTCAGATTTTTCGGTGGAAATAAGCCTCCACATCAGTTACCGAGGTCTGCTAACGATAATTTGATCATTCAAGAAGTATACTAACATATTTCCATAGGGTTTTCAGGAGTATTGCATACGAACAATAAATCACCCCTACCAACTCTTGCTTTGTGAGTTGTATTGTAAAAGATAAATAATATAAAGTTTTTTTAGGACCCAAGGAAAGGAGATAAAGAAGTTTGCATTCAGTCACTTGAACTTCAATCTGCATGATCCTAGGAGTGTTTGCAAACAACACTATGCAAATATTAAATTCAAGTGGTCGAGCGATAAATTCTCCAAACGTGATGAAGAAAGAATAAATAATTGTTACAATGTAGCAAAGCCTCGCTAACCAATTATTTTCGCAAGGGATATCTCATATTACTACTTTGAAACAAGTCACTCCATAATTGAAGCTAGTAGGAAGGCACAACTTAGTGAGCAAAAAGGGCAAGAGAAAGGTTGTTCATAGTTCGGCAAGAGAAAGAAATTTTTAAAGAAGCTTTCAACTCTTGGTATAAGTAATAACAACACTAATAAAAAAATTAAATTTATAAAAAACATTAAAAAAAAATCCACATCATGGAAACTATGTTGTGAGTATGTAGACTACAACCTTGTAAAAATATATAAGCTAATAATATAAAACTTGCAAGATTGTACAAATGCTCTATACTATTACTGGTCGCTTAGTTTAAATATAGCTTTATTAAAGTAAAAAAAATGAATTCCTTCTACTTATACTTCTACTTATAACGTAAACTAGAAATTGCACCTAGAGGTGCAAAGGAACGCCAGAAGAAGGAGATAGGGAATGTAGAAGATAATAAAGAAGTGAAATTTATTGACAATAAAATATGATCAAAATTTAGGTTTCTGTATTTTTTAAAATATATAGCAAGGGGTTAAATTTAAGAAGAAAGGTAGATGAACATAAATGTCTTACAACAATGGAAATCAAGATACATGTGAAATGAGTTTAATTTTTTTTTTTAAATAACATTAATAAATTCTGGGAAATAAAAACATAAATAAAGACAATGACACCTTGATATTGTTATTTTTCTATTTTACAAGAAAATAACTAGACACAACAGATATGTAATCAATGAGAGAAAAGCCAAAAATAATCGCCAAAAAAATTGCTGAAAATTTGCTTGGTTAATGCTTGCAATGGAAAAGATTGAAATGAATGTATAAGGCCCTGAATTAAATTTACAAAATACTAGATCAGATGAAATTTTGTAATTCTGATGCTCTATTTTCTCAGAGGTTTATATAAAAGTCCTTCTCCATTCCTACTCTCTACACCTCTTTGAAGACCGAATACGTGCATCGTGTCACTTAGTTAAAGAGAAATTCCACCGACCAAGAAATGGTCATAATTTTTGGAAACAATTGTCTTTTCGTTTGGGTCACTAAAATGACGTTCATTGACCAGCATCAGACAAAAAAAGCATAGTTAAAATATAAAAACAATAAACTTACCAAAATTGTCCAAAGGACGTTCATTGAATAGCGGGAAACTACTAAACGTAACTCAGTCGGCTCCAGGGGTTTAGCACAAGGCACTACACCTTAGAAGCTAAGAAATGGATGGATTTTGAACGACAAATTCAAATAATCTCTCTAAATAGGGCTATCATAAACTTTATCACGGCCTTGAATTTTTCTAAACTTAACTATGAAACAAATCTTGACATCTCTCTAAATAGGGCTATCATAAACTTTATCACGGCCTTGAATTTTTCTAAACTTAACTATGACACAAATCTTGACAGACGACAAAAACATAAATATTATCTAAAATTTGCACACATTTCATGTTTGTGACTACAGTTATTCACCCATTCTTTTTCCCATAACATGAACAGTTCTAGGCTGGTTATTTTCACTTTTTTGTGTTTGTGTCACGACCCATCCTTGTATTGGATGGAAAAAGTATTAGTTACAATCATATGTTATCATCACGATTTTGCTATAATTTTGCAGACTCCTTAAAAGCTCAGTAACCCTTTAAAAAGTGTTGGAACACCTAATCCTACATGGGTAGGTGTGGAATATGAAAAGTCATAATGGAGTCCAAGTGACCATGGAATATGAAACCAAGAGTCACACCATTGTACTATAAATGTACATCTTTGTATAATGGAAAATAAGGAAGCCTCACGCTTATCTTTCATTGTGTGTTTGAGTCTCTTGTGTGTGTGCTCATCTTCCTCATACACCATGTGTGTGCTTCAACATGGTGTTTAACATGGTATCAGAGCGGGCGATTGCTGGCCTTGCTCCCATTTGAGTGAGCCATTTGTGTTTATGGCCTGTGCATATCTGCATTTTTGCAGCATTTAGAGAGTTTTTGCAGCAGTGTTTTTGCTGCCATTCAGAGGTGTTTTGAAGAGGAGCAGCATTCAGTGATTCTGCAGCATTCAGAAATCTGCTTTGAAGAAGAAGAAGCATTCAGAAATTGGTTTTGAAGGAAAGGCAGCACTGCCCATCTTAAGGTTTTCATTCTCATTTCTCCTGCAATTTCTATTAATTTCTGCATTGAAGAGTTGCTAGAAAACACTGTTTAAATTGAGTTTATGAAGAAGAAGAAGTTTCTGGTTTTTATTGCAAAAGGAATCTGAGTTTTTTCTGCTGGAAAATTCATCATCTCTGCATTTTTTGAGCTGCTGGAAATTTCTGAGATTTCTGAGTTCTCTAATTTCTGGGTTTTACTGCTGAAATAATCTGGAAAATTCTGCAATTCTGGGTTTCTCTGCTGCTGGATTTGTTCTGCTATATTTTAAAGAAGAAAAATATGCTTCTGTTTTTTGGAATCCCTGCTCTACTCTGTTGTTTTAAAAATAAAATAAAAAAAATTAAAAATAAAAATAAAAAAAATCTCTGCAACACCTTGGCCTTTCGGCCCTCTCCTCTTCCCACGCAATCTCTCACCGACCCTCCATTACCATACGCTCATTTCCATAAACCCTCCAGCCGGCTTTCCCTAACACATTATACGCTCCTCCCAAATCCCACTCACTGCCCTGCGGCACTCCCTAATCTCCCACTACAATCTCACGCTCATGCCCTACCTCTACGCCCTTTCCCCATCTCCTTCTCACGCCCTTACGCTCAACCATACGCTCTCACCTGCAATTTCTGCACATTCGGCCTTACGGCCTACCACTCACCCCTCAACCTACGATGTCTACACCGCTCAGCGCACAGTCTACACACCCTAAACCCCCTCACAAGCCGCTCCCCTCTCCTCACAGTGGCTCACTAATCCCAACTCCGCGCCATACCTTATCACTCCGCCCCTTCCCTACACTCCTCCTACCCTTACGCACCCGCACCCCTCTCAACCCCTTACGCTCTCCTCACTACACTCTCCCCCGCCTCCCTTTAATAATACCACTCCCTCCTTTTTAAATACGTTACCTCCTCCTTTTTTAAAGTTAATCCCCTTCCCATTTAATTTAATAAATCTCATTCCCATTAAATTTTAATCCCATTCCCATTATATTTTTAATTTTTTATTATATAAACCCCTCCCACATTTAATACATTCCCCTCCCTTTTTAATTTTCATATTTAATTTCATTTTAATATATCCCCTCCTCTCCCATTTTAATATTTCCCCTCCTTAATTATATTCTTCCCTTTTTAATCAATTTTCATTTTTAATTAATTAAAAAAAAAAAAAACAGCAGAGAGAGAGGAAGAAGACTTGAACAGCAGAAAGGAAGAAGAAAAGAAATGGCATAATGAGAAAATGACGAAATGACAAGAAAATTGCAGATTTTACATTTTATGATTTGTGGCATTGATTTGAAGGGTGATTTTTTTGAAGAATTTGACATTTGAAGACAAGTTTGCCATCATTGAAAACAATTCTTTGAAGAAAAATTTCAGCTGCTTTAAAGGCCCCTTGCACTAGTGTTTCAGCTGCACATTTACAAAATATTTTGCAGAAACATTGTATTGAACTGACATTGTATTTGCATCTTCTTCATAGTTGCAATCAGTATTTGAGTTATTGGATTGTTGATTGCCCTCCATCATTTGAGGAGCAGATTTTGTGCTTTGAGAATTCTTTGGAGTCATTTGTATTTGTTGCATCACATTGTAAACGGGTGCATTTTCGGTTGAAGCCGACACCCTTTCATTCATTTTTGAGCCTAAATTGTTGAAAATGGCCAAAATCAATGAGGCATTAATGTTGTTGAATGACCTCATTTATTCAAATGTTGATGACATGATAAAAATGAGCAAGGATGCTCTTTGTAAAATTCACAGTTGTTTACAAGATGCACATGAGAAGATTGAGTTTTTACAGTTGGAATCTCAGCTCCAACAAGAAGAACTTCAGCAAAAGAGACACCATTCTGAACCTGTTTCTGTTCAGAACATTGTGAAGGACTCTCATCAGAAGAAAGAAGACAAAGATGATTCACATTCAGCAGATGTACATGCAGATGCAGCAGCTCAATCTGCACTTCTCAAGCCCATCATCAGACCTTGGGAAGAGCTTGTCCGCAACAAGCACAGAACTGGTCTTGGATATGACAAGGATGTGTCCTTTCATATTCCAGACTACACAAAGCCCATCAAATTTCAGAGTGCCGGATTCCTATATGACAGTTCACCTGCAGCTGTTTCAGATCCTGTTCCACTTCCACAACAGATTGTAAAATGCCAACATTATGATCAAGTTGGCCATATGAAAGATCATTGTTTTGATCTTCATCCATGCAAGCACTGTGGTCGGCACACTCATTCTTCAGACAGATGCTTCAAACACAAGCCTCCTGCAAGAACCAAGATTCATCTTGGATGGATCGCTTCTTAGCAATGGGCATCAGCAGCCAAGAAGATGTTTACGACACATGTTAGAACTTGTTCACGCATATTGAACAAACTTGCAGTTGAGTTTTCGCCATCATCTCACCTTGTCCCTGACAGGGGGGAAAATGGTGGCCATGTACAAGCTTCGACGACAGATCAAGCGAGCCTGAGCCACAATCTCTCATTCCATGAGTTGTAGCCAGCAGTTCAAGCGAGCCTGAGCCACAATTCGTCATTCCGGATTCAGAGATGTAGCCAGAGACATGGATGCCCATGAGCATACCTTCGGTTGGTGGATAACCTAAAACCATCATCTTTGGTTGGTGGATAACCTAAAACCATCATTTTCAGTTGGTGGATAACCTAAAACCATCATCTTTGGTTGGTGGACAACCTAAAACCACCACAGGTAGTAGACCTCCCTTCTTTTAGGTCGAAGGTCTCCCTTTTTTATGAGGAACAATTCCTCTAGCAGAAGCCTTCAGCTTCTTGCCAGTTTTGGAAGAGTTCCGGGAACTGCAACAAGTTTTGCATTCCAGTGTTTGTGGTCATCCTAAAACCACCTCTTTTTCCAACATTTCAGAGAGTTGATTCAGCCCAAGTGCTGCCATGTATACTTTGCAGATTTGTATTACAACTCTTTTCTTGGACTCACACATACCCCTTCGGATTAAGGGGGGATGTTGGAACACCTAATCCTACATGAGTAGGTGTGGAATATGAAAAGTCACAATGGAGTCCAAGTGACCTTGGAATATGAAACCAAGAGTCACACCATTGTACTATAAATGTACATCTTTGTATAATGGAAAATAAGGAAGCCTCACGCTTATCTTTCATTGTGTGTTTGAGTCTCTTGTGTGTGTGCTCATCTTCCTCATACACCATGTGTGTGCTTCAACATGGTGTTTAACAAAAAGTTTAAGTCGGTACTTAAGAAGTTAGTAACCCCTTTTAAAAAAATCTTATAATAAGATGTCATCATCACCATTGTGTTATAATTGTGCATACACATTTAAAAATTAATAACCCTTTAAGAAGTTTAATCAGGTACTAAAAAACTTAGTAACCCTTTAAAAAAAACTTACATTTCAGGAAGAAAAATAAGTCACTAAGTGATTCAAGAAATTGACACACAAACATTGACGAAGACAACTGAACACATAAATGAGAAATGGTAGGCAATGAATATATATGTTTAATTGTATATTTTACAATTTGGTCTCTTAGTTTTTTTTCTGATTTTATGCCGGTGAGGAATTCTTGAATCCCATCAGGAGATCCGTAGCATGGTTGCCTGCAGGTTAAATATATTCACAATATCAATGCATAAAAAGCTATACATGATTTATGGAATTTTATGGAATTTGATTTTGAAACTTAAGCTGACATAAATTTCTTCGGGAATTTACATAATTCCATGAATGGAAAACATAAAATACACTGCACTATTTTCTTTATTTACATAAATGGCATGATGAAATTTCCTACAAAAATTTCTTTGGAAGTGTAGTTTATCTTAATCTGTCCATTAAATTCGAATTCGACAAAATTTAAATGTCCTCTGACCATTTCCAAGTGGGGCCGCATAATTTCAAGGCTGATGTTGTTGGCCATTTTCTCTTCAGGAACCACGCAATACCAAACAATAGCCCATAATTATAAGTGACTGAATCCCAAGATTTTTACTATAGATCACACCCCAATAAATGAATGACGACGCCTTATTTGAAGAAACTAGCCAGGGTCGCCGAATCGAGTCTAGAGGCCTCCCTAAAAACCCTCAAAGAACTTGACGAAGAAAATTATTTGAGTAAACCAACTTTGGAAGGCTGAATGTGAAAGTCTCTGAGTGTATCAGCGAAGGCTGCTAACACCAGAAGGCTACCAGAACTAGAAAGGCCCTATCCTTCCCCATTTTCTCGCTGGGCTGCAGGGGCACGTTTTTCCAAAGAGTGAGACTGTCTATTGCCGTTGAATCATTGTTCGTCTCCTTTCCCTAGGCCACAGAAACGAGGCGAAGGAATTTCTCAGATGGTCAAAAGTGGCTGGAATCCAGGGAAAAAAAAATTAAGTAATATTGCAGTAACAGTGTTTGAATGATGTTTTTGATGGTGGAAATGGATTCAGTGTCATCAAAAACCTCTAGAGCACCCAAAATATTGAAATTTGATAGCTATAACCTAGATTTACAAAAACACTGGCTGATTTTCTTAGAATCTTACTAGAATCTCCATGATTTTCAAGGAAAAAAAGAAGTCTAACTAGACTCTGGTAGCAGCTAAATCTAAAAAGGTTTAAATTTTTTCTACACATGTCAAAATAAAATTAGTCAGAAATTCGATAAATAAAACTTTATGATTGTGTGAAGTGAACAGTGCTCTCTCACCCAATCTCATAAAGAAAATCCCTCCAGCATAAAGATAAAGTCTTTTTCAATCACATCCACTAAACAAAAATTTATTCCCTCTTATCATCACTTGTTGGGAAACATCTATCGAACTTTGTAGAACGTGTGCTACACAAATATATTCAATTTTCTCTCCGCAGTTGTAGTTCCTAATTGGCTCAATAAATCTCCCACTTCAAAATGCATCTTTTAAGCCAACTTTCTGTGCCAAAACCAATTCTATCTTCTCTTTTGTAGTTCCTCATTGTCTCAATAAATTCTCCACTATGAAAACTTAAGCAAAATTCATGTCATAATCCAATTATGTCTGTGCCATTCTAGTTCCCGATTATCTCAATAAATCTCCCACTTCGAAAACTAAGCAAAATTCATTTCTTAAAGGAATTCTCTCGGTGTCATTCTATTTCCGAATCGTCTCCCTAAATCTCCCTGTTTTGAAAATTTAAGAAAAATACATTTCTTAATCCAATTCTCTCTATGCAGTTCTGGTCTCTTCTTTTCTCAATAAAATATCCCACTTCGAAAGTTTAGGGAAATTGCATTTCTTAATTCAATTCTTTCTTTGCCATTCTGCTTCCTCGTTGTATCATTAAATTTCCCACATTGAACATTAAAGAAAAATGAATTTCTCTTTTACCTTTACCATCAATACAATATTTTACAGTGATGACACTATATAAAACAAATAAAAGGCAATTACATCATAAAAACAAAGAAACCTATTTGGAACGAGGTTGTCTTGGAAACAGCTTTCCAATGTCCATCCACTAATCCACAAATCCAGCCCTTACAACCTTAAGTTTCCATTATTTCTTATAGAGGATATCTCCACTCTGAGGATCCATTTTTCTTGTATTCTTTCCACTCCTTCTACCACTCCATGAAGTTGCTCCCTTCCAAACGTCCGAGTGAATGTTGCATTCGTTGATCATTTCTGTCGCATAACCTTCAAAAGTTTAAAGACTTCCTAGCTTTCGGTACTGCCCCCTTTCCAGATTTTTCATTTCTTTCAATGCTTTTTCTACTTCTGCCCAAAAGCATGACTCCTAAGTGAGGGATGCAAGCTTTGTGTGACCGCTCCGACCTCTTTAACTCCGAGTTTTTTCTCTCTTCCATCCATTTCTCAAGAACTTTATGGCGAGTGGGTCTTCCATCTGAAAGATAATTGCCTTTGCCCTCATGCATGCTATAGGTAGTGACATCATTTATCCACTTATTTTGAGATTGGAAATCATTGGACAACTCATGTCTCTCCCACATTTCAATAATCTGATTCCAAAACCTGGCAAGTCTTTCCCTACGCAAATTAGTGTCGATATCCCCATGTTTCCCGAAGGAGTCATAATATGTGATGACGTTTTCCTTCTCAGAACGCTCTTTAGATCACTCAAGCTCTGCCATAATGCATTGTTTCTGGCTTAATTCAATTGCTAGCTTAGCAACATGTATGTTATGCTTCTTTTCGATATTTCCTACTCTTTGTAGGTCAATCTGTGCATGATCATCCTGCACAAAGTCCAAGTGAAAATTCAAACACAAGTCTCTCTCAATACTTGAAATTAAAAATAAATTTCAGAGATGCAGATAAAAGTCAAAGTTACATTATAATTTAATATCAAACTTTTTTACAACAAGAAACTAGCAGAATTTTCAGTCAATCTTAGGGGATATCCTTTTTTCCTTAGAAAGAAAATGATAAACTTATCTATATATATGAATGATATAAAATGGATCAATGTGAGTTCATAATAATTTACTTCATAGGATTGCAAGGCATTTTATTTTATCTATATAAAAACTAACTGTAACATTTTAAAAAAAAATTATTTCTTTTTTCAAATTTTATTTTAAGAAGATTACCTGAGCACCAACACCAATGCCTTCCAGCTGCAATGACATTCCCATCTTGTTAGAAGATTCTGAATTAGGTTTTGCAGTTCTTCTCCCACTTATGGACTTTTCTATGACATGATTCAAACAGAACCATACTCTACATGCTCTGAAAAACAACCTTGCATGATATTATCATAAGCTTTTTCGTGGCTCTACATCGTCAAACGAAGAATCTTCAAAAATTTCTCAAAATTATCAATATAAGTTGCACCCTCGCCTGAAAAATATATGCAAGTCCCAAAAGGTCGGTATGGGCTTCTCTTGATAACTCCTCCTAATTCCCTTAGAGAGTAAGGCCCATAGTTTTTTACTGTATGAGTATACTGGAGAACATTATTGAGAAGAGTCCTGCCAGCATCTTGAATAGAAGGATCATGTACAGTTTTACTGTCATTAGCCATCATGCCTTTCCTGTAAGACAAGATAGCAATCAAGGGTTAAACAATTGAATCAAATGGTGCAAGAAGCATTCGAGGAAAAATATAATGCTTGGAAACCACATGACAGAAGTTGCCCGCCCAATTTTCACAGCCAACTGCTTCAACAAGTCCTACATCCCCCACTAGTGGACTTCTAAATGTTATAAAAAAAGGATAAGTTTGCCTCAACCTCTTTTCCAGTACCCATAGTGTGGCCAAAGTTGAAAATTCCCCTCCTAAGGAATGATCCACAAATATAATGGGTTTCAGTTGCCTTTTTTTTGAGTTCGTATAAATCTGCATATGTTTGATCAGAGAACACATCAACAAAACAAAAAAATTCCCTTTTCAAAAACTTTCATCTCTAATAAGTGAATAAAAAATCCCTCTTTTGTATGAAACTAAGACCACTCTGTTCTGAAGGATAAGTTAATTTACCTTTGCTTGGAAATCAGTATTCTGCATAATATGCAGAACAACTTAAGAGCTCCCTGATGGACAAGGGTTGGTTGTTCATCGTTACTCTTGAGGGTAGAAGAGAAGACCTTGTTATTGGTTTGTATGTTTCCCTCTCCATATTTACTCACTTTGACAACAAAACCTTCTATGTTATGAAACGAAGGGAATCCAACATATGCAACTCCTTCATACTCATTCACATTATAACTCTCGGAATTGTTTGCAAGATTTGCCTCTTCCCAAGCCTTCGACAGTAATCAACAGGAAACAAGGAAATTTGCAGTCTCCTGATCAGCAGTGAACTTGCAATAACATTTATGTAAATTAGAACTAGTACAGAGCAAGGAGGTCAAATACCGGATTTTTTAAATCTTTCATTACTAGGCTTAATCAAATTTCCAGGATTGATTATAGACGAGACCATTATTTATCGCATCCTATTCAAAATTACGAAATAAATGTCATCATTTTATCACTTCAGAAAGAAACAAGAAATATAAGGAGCTTTTTGCACTGAACATCGCTGTCACAAACCTTCCAAACCTTCCAAATTATTAAGAAAAATAATTTTGAGTATGTGAAGCAGCTTTAAAATATGCACCTATGTATGAAAAATATGCACCAGAGGTTTGAATCAAACCCATTGAAATCAACAGCAAAAATAAAGAGAAAATTACCGGACAATAAGAGAAAATAAATAAAAGCTCTATTTTACCCCGGCGGAAATTCAAAATTCATGAGAATGCATAGTAAATTTGCCTTAAAAATGAAAATTTCATCTTCTTAAAAGGTAAAACTATGCAAAATCTGAACTCTACACCGGCCAGTCCTTTCAAAACGCAGACAAATTAATTTGACAAGAACAAGAATTAATCAATATATTAAAAAACACAATGAAAAAGGAAATGATTTTCCATGCTCATCCTTATAGTGGGGCATACAAGCTTTGTTCCATGATATGTTATTTGCGGTTTGATTTGATTTTCTTTGCTTCACGATGTTGTTGGAGTTCAGAGCCAATGTCCCCTTTTAAATTCACCTTGGGTGTCTAAAATTCTTATAAGGAGCCGAGAAATGTCATAGAAGCATATGGAAATGTATATCGTGGCTTCCACGCTTCCATCATATCTCCTTCGTACACGTTATCCCACCATATGTACGAATATATAGGAAAGAAAAACCTCAGCGCGAATGTCACTATGCCACCATATGTACGAATATGATTTTCCATTGCCGCTGCATCATTGTTCGTCTCCTTTACCGAGGCGGCGTAGTCCAACTAAACGTAGCTTAAAAATTTCTACACATGTCACAAAATATAATTAAGTTAAAAAATTTAAATTTTTTTTTACAGATGTCAAAATATAATTAGAAGGGTGATGAGAAAGCTTTGTAATTGGGTGAGATTAATAGTATTTGCTCACCCAATTTCATACAAAAAAACGCCCTCCCACGTAATAATGGTGGGAAGTGGTAAGTGTATTTATTTCCGTCTTGTAACAATAATTTCTTTATACAAATACTTGCTTAAATTATAGTAGGTAGTAAGTGATGGTAAATATGTTACTCAATAGTATGAGCTATTTTCAAGGATTTTAGTTTTTGGTGGTTTAATAATAACAAAAAATACAAAAGTATCTAAAATCATGGTATAATTATTGCAACTAGATCTAGAAATTGTGGCATAAAAATTAGAGGCAGTTATCCACATGGCATTATGTTATGCAAAATAACAATAATTGCAAAATAATCCTTGAACTAATCAAATAATTTTAAATATTAATAAAAAATAATAATATTCAATCCATAATGTTAAATAAGTTGCAAAATATTTTGTTCTAAACAAAGTAATACATCAAATGAGTAATACCATGACTATTACAAGTATAGTAAACTCAACAATTTATGAATCAATTCTAGTTGTAAACTTTCTTCTTTTTAAGTATTTCAAAAATTTTCAAGTGTACTGAATCAATATATACAACGAAAAATCCATTTAAGACAACTAAAAATAAAATGTAGCGAAAACATATTGCCAAATTTTGACTAGGAACTCTAAATCCTAGAATATTTACCGAACGCCTATGGTAAAATAAAAAATAACATTGAAATTCATTTTTTTTTTACATTTTCATGCTCCTCCGGTATTTGCGAGGGCCTCATTAGATCTCACTATTGACGCTCAAACCAGAGTTTGTTCTCAGGAATGAAACGTGTGAAAAAATGAGACAAACCTCAAAAATCTGTGATGTAGCTAGACACTGAACTAGAATGGTTAATTGACAATATCCAGAGGCCCGAACTCAGCTATATAGATTGGGATGAAAGGGCATCAATAATATATGTGCTTGTGCCCACTTTGTAAGATTTTGAGATACAAAGATTTAGATTTGAAAAACAATGAACAAACTTGCAAGTGAAGGAAGGAGCGAGCAAGAATTGAGAAAAGAATGAAAATTGATTCTTCAATATTAGTTTTGGAATAAATACATAAAAGTAACTAAGTTAAGCTTAGTTGTACATGCAATAACTATGGATTGTTAAAGCTGACTGAAGCTAAGTGTGCTTTATTTCTGCTTATGTGCACATGCACTACATGCAAGCAGTAAGTTAACTAACTAAGGAAATGCACATCACATGCAATATTTAGAGTTTAACTAAAGCTAATCTAGGTGCATGTACACCAACACCCCCCCTTAAGCATAACTTAGGTGAGTGTGATGCAAAATGAATGAGTCTCGGCAACACAGCCATTTTAGGTACCCATATACAATGCATAAAAAGGAGGGAAGAGGTAAAACCCAGTGGGAAGAAAACCTGCTCTCAAAATATAATGCAAAATTAGAGAAAAGACAACTGCTAGGTAGTCGTGTCCTTCACCCCGAGATGATCTCACAAGAATCAAAACTTTTGCTCAGTGAAAGTCTTGGTGAAGATATCAGCACTCTGCTTGGAACTAGGACAGTACTAAAGGTCGATGATCCCATCATGAATGAGTTCTCTAATGAAGTGCATTTGGATCTCGATGTGTTTGGTCTACTGCCACTGCACTGGAGCTTTGCAAAACTTTAGCGTACTTTGATTATCGCACCAGATGACACTTGGACGATGGACATTGAACCCAAGTTCAGAGAGGAGATGCTGTAGCCAAATTTCCTGAATAGTGGCATTGACCGCTCCTTTATACTTGGCCTCTGCTGATGATAAGGCAATGGCTGTCTGCTTCTTGCTTGACCAACAAATTGGGCCAGATCACAAACTAAGTACATAACCAGAGGTGGACTTACGATCAATGGTGTCGCTAGCCCAGTCTGAATATGTGAACCAAATGATATTCAAAGAAAAATTGGCTGCATAATGAATCCCGTAGGTGATTGTCCCCTGGACATATCGAAGGATGCGCTTTGCAGCGTTCCAATGTAACTCATGTGGCTCCTGCATGTATCTAGAAACTGCTTCTATGGCATAGGAGAGATCAGGACGGGAGTGAGTGAGATAAATTAGACTTCCCACAAGTTGGAGGTACAATGTGCAATCAATCAATGGTGTGTCTTTTCTATTCTCAAGCTTTGTCCCTGATAAGAAAGGTGTGGTTGTCGGTTTGCAGTCACTCGTGTGAAATCGTGCCAAAAGATCTCTAGCATACTTTGGTTGAGAAATGGTAATCCCATAATCACTCTGATTGATCTCTAGTCCAAAGAAGAAATTTAGCAAGCTCATGTCTGTCATAGAAAACCGCTTCTGCAATGTAGTTTTAATCTTAGTGATGACAGAAGCTAAACTACCTGTTATCAAAATATCATCTATGTAGAGTACCATGATCAAATAGGAGTCAATTTTCTTCAAAAAACAAACATTGTAATCAGATTTGTAGCATACAAAATTTTGAGATAACAAATAAGAATCCATCTTTGCATACCATGTTGTAGGTGCCTTCTTGAGGCCATAGAGAGACTTCTTTAGTTTGCATACCAGAGATGAATTGTGCATGTATCCCGGTCGTTGTTCCATGTACATTTCCTCCTTGAGATCACCATGAATAAAGGCATTCTTCACATCCATATGATGCACCTCCCATCCTCTTGTTGCTGCAATGGAGAGAACTAGCTGAATGGAATCCATTTTTGCCACTGGAGCAAAGGTCTCATCACAGTCAACACCATGTACTTGCTGAAAACCTTTTGCTACCAATCATGGCTTATATCGACCAACTTGGCTATTTGATGCTTTCTTGGTCCGGTAAAACCACTTGCACCTCACAAGTTTGTGATTGGAAGGTAGCAGAACCAAATCCCAAGTCTAGTTCTCAATGAGAGAGTTATATTCCTCATCCATTATGGCTTCCCATTCAGGATGCCCACTTGCTTCTGCACAACTTTGTGGATCAGATCCATGCATCATATAAGCATGCATGGGCATGGATGGCTCCATAGCTAAGAGTGCTTGCAGATCTTCCTCAAACAGAGGGATAGAGGTAGGATCATCAAGGATATCACTCATGCTACGCAATTTTTGTGTTGAAGGTGGTCAAGAATCTTCCGTACTACATGTGGAAGTATGATATTGATGTTCAACAACTGGTGGTCCAACGGGCATCACAGGAAAAGTCTCATCTTCATCAAAATTATGATCTGAATTTTCATCTGCATACTCATCAATGAGTGGTGATGGAAACTTGGTAACAAGTTCATCCGCTAGTGCATGCAAAATATATTCATCAAACTTTACACTCCTTTCAATAAAGAGCTCTTCAGTGTTGATATCAAGAAATTTGTACCCTTTGACTTCATCAGAATATCCAAAAAACATGCATGCTTTACTTTGAGGCTCCAAAGCCTTTCTCTTCTCTGTAGGAATGCGGGCCCATGCTCGAGATCCAAAAATGCGGAAATGACTGACTTCAAGTTGCATGCTAGTCATGGCCTCAAAAGGTGTTTTTACAGTAACGAATTTATGAGGAGATATGTTCTAGATGTATGAGGCACAGTTGATAGCTTCATCCCACAATTTCGACGGAAGAGATATTGCATGTAACATGCAGTTAGCCATCTCTTTCAAAGACTGATTTTTCCTTTTAGCCACGCCATTTTACTGTGGAGGGTAAGGAACTGTATGTTGCAACTGTATGCCTGCTTCATTACAAATATTCTTGATATATTTGTTGACATATTCCATCCCATTATCTGTGCAGAGTATCTTGATGTGTTTTCCAGACTAATTTTCTGCATGCTCTTTGAAAATCTGTAGATGTTGGAAAACTTCAGACTTGAGTTTCAAGAAGTAAACCCAAGTGAATTTGTGTAATCATCTATAAATGACAACACATATCTTTCTTTTCTCATTGAAAGCAATAGAAATGGACCCATGAGATCATTGTGTACAAGTTACAAAGATGAAGAGGTTCTCCATGCATGCCCCTTCTTGAATTTGTCTTGTCGATGCTTTCCAAGAGCACATCCATTACAAACACCATTTGAAAATTCAATGGTTGGAAATCCTTTGATCATCCCTTTCTTGCTAAGCTGTTGCATATATCTTAAATTCAAGTGCCCAAATCTCTCGTGCCAAATCCTACTTTCTTCATTTTCATGCGTAAGTATCAAAATGGAATGTGATTGAGGAACAAAATCAGAAAATGTATACAGACGAGATTGATCATTTACCTTGCCCGATGCAATCTTAGACTTGGTTTGCATGTCATAAATGCTCAAGTAATCCGAGGTAAATTCCACTTTCCTTCCACTTCCTATGTGTGTCATTTGATACACTGAGAGAAGATTCACAAAAAGCCTTGGAATATGCAAGACATTCTCAAAAATTCCATATTCGAATTGCACTCTTCCTTGTCCAGTTGTTGCAACTGCAGAATTATCCCCCATGAGAATAGGAGGTCCTAAGTATGCATGTAGAGAATAAAAGGATTTCTTTGAAGAAGCCATATGATGTGAAGCTCCTAAATCGATGATCCATTCTTGCGGTGCAGAATGAAGAGTAATCAAAGCATGCCCATTACCTCTTGGATCTAGTGCTTTTTCTCCAGACTTCTTCTTGGCATCTCAGGAATGTGGTCTCCAAGATTGTGTTGCTGGAGTGTCTGCGTCATAACATCTATAGTATTTTTCATGCATGTAGATTAAGGGTGAATACCATGGTGGAAATAATTGCACATTGATCGCCCTTTCATTCCTTTTCTTCCCTTTGAGCCGAATGATCCATCAGGGGGTTTGGGATTTTATCCCTTTCTTGGATCAGGATCATGCTTCCCATTTCCTTTCTAATGGTCTTCAGAATTTGACATTCCTTTTGCATGCACTTTGGAATTTTTAAGTGTGCCCATTTTGATGAGCTTATCTTGCTCATGCATCAAATAATGAATAAAAGAATCCAGTGAGGGCATATTCCAAGCTGCATTGGTTGCAGATTTTACTGTGTGGAATGTAGAGATGAATAATACATACCCTGGACCAAGTTTTGATAAAATGGAAAGAATCAACTGATTTTCATGCTTGTATTTGTCGATCCCACATCATTTCAGCTAAAGCAACAAGGCTTTATACCTTGTGAAAAAATCTTGAATGTTTCAAAATTTCTCGGATCTAATGAGTTTAACTCATTTTCGAGAATGTGAGCTTGCATTTCATCATGTTTTCCAAACAATCCTTCCAAAGTTTTCCATACTTCATTTGGAGTTGAACATGATTCAACATGAAATAGAAATTCTGGAGAGATAGATAAACATAGGATGCTGAAGGCCTCGTCCATGCGATTGAAATATCTCGTTTTCTCCACTGTCGATGTTGGTTCAACTTCTGTTTCCATGGTTACTTGAAATAAGCCTCTAATTCTGAGATGAAGTAGAATCCTTGGCTTCCATTCGAAGTAATTATATGGAGTAAGAATTACCGATTGTGGAAACTCAAATTTAGACTCCATTCTTTGCTGTTGCTTCAATCTTTTGAACCTACAAATAAAAATTGCTTGTGAATTGGTTACAAATCCATATGCTTTGATACCATGTAAGATTTTGAGATACAGAGATCTAGATTTTAAAACAATGAACAAACTTGCAAGAGAAGGAAGGAGCGAGCAAGAATTGAGAAAAGAATGAAAATTGATTCTTCAATATTAGTTTAGGAATAAATACATACAAGAAATTAAGTTAAGCTTAGTTGTACATGCAATAACTATGGATAGTTAAAGCTAACTGAAGCTAAGTGTGCTTTATGTTCTGCTAATGTGCACATGCACCACATGCAAGCAGTAAGTTAACTAACTAAGCAAGTGCACATCACATGCAATTTTTAGAGTTTAACTAAAGCTAATCTAGGTGCATGTAAACCAACACTGCGAGTCTAGGTGCATGTACACCAGCACACTTACCACTCTATTATGTTAGTGTGTTCGCCTTCACTTCTTTTCATTTCTTCTTATATTTTGTATCACCATGGATTCATGGCCTGCAATTTTCTCGATTATCCTAGTCTCCATGATAATGGTTTCGGTGAATCCTCAACACAATGAATCGAACATTGCTGAATTTATCAAGTCATCATGGAAGGTGACCTGGTATCCGCATTTGTGTGTTACATCACTTTCTTCGTACACAGGATCTATGAAGCCGACGTTGAGTGACCCGGTGAAGGTGGCCATGAATGTGAGCCTCATTAATGCCTGCATGGTTTCCTTTTGGGCAGCCAAATTGGAAAATAAAGGCACCACGACGATGAGTGACAAATAAAGAGCGGCACTGCATGATTGTATTCATAATTTTGATGACATCGTTGAGGAGATTCAGAAACCTCTGATGGAGATGGAATAGTTGAAGCATGGAAAATTAAACCTTCAAATGAATGACATGCAAACATTTATGAGTGTCGCCCTCACCAACCAAGACTCCTGCCTCAAAGGATTTCATGATGTGAAGGCAACGAGGAATATTAGCATGATGGTGAAGGTCTGCATGCCTAATGAGTTAGAATTGATCAATAACACTCTAGCTCTCCTTAATGCGCTCGCTCACTGATACTAGAGTTGATAATGGTATCCATGTGTGAATGCCAAAACAGATCAAAGTATATGTACTCAATAATGTTTAATACAATATATATTATATTTTTGTTGGCACTATTAACTCTTAATGACAATGAAAGATGTTTACGCAGTAAGAAATTTGAAAGCAGATCTTGAAGATAGACAATTTTATATTAATGTCTTGAGGTCAGGATTACACAAGGTTGCATGTAAGTATCTATATTTTCCATGTGCAGATGTTTTCAATTGGATTCTGTCGAATACAGATACAAATACCACGACTCTCAACAGTGCCAATAGAAAAAGTCTTGCCTCATTCATGGCATATTATTTTCATAGTATGCATCATTTGTAGCAGTGAGAATCCTACATGGACTCTGACTTCTATGTAGTCTCCAGCTACTTGAGAATGAAGGATGTCATTAAAGGTTTGGTGAAAGAGCCTTCCCAATTTCACAAACACCCAACAACACTTACAAGACCAAACCCCTTGGAAAGGAATTTAGTACTTGATAGTTCTATGTTATCGCATCTATGGTTAGCAAAGGACTGGATGCAATATGTGCTCAGAACTATTTTCCCTGAATTAAGTGGAATTGGATACCCAAAGAACCTGTCATGCACATTTACTACAGGATCCTCTCAAGGTATAGTCACAAAGGAGTCATGGATAATTTGAATGATGACTTCCTCGTTCCATTGTACAGGTTTATCTTTGAGTAACAACCACCTTGCCTGTGTCGTGAAGCAATGGAAGTAATTTTAGAATTGGTGGATTGGTTTTCCTCACCAGATGGCACTTACCTCAGAGTGTTCGGTGGAAATAAGCCTCCACATTAGTTACCAAGGTATGTTAATGATAAGATGATGATGGAAGAAGTAGAATATCATATTTCTATAGAGTTTTCAGGAGTATTGAAGAGGAAGAAGAAAACACCTTGGCCCACTCTTCCTTTGTAAATTGGATTGTACAAGATAAATAATATAAATGTTTTTGGGACCGAAGGAAAGGAGATAGATAAATTTTCATTTGGTCACCTAGACTTCAATCTGCATGATCCTAGGAGTGTTTGCAAACAACACTGTGAAAATATTCATTTCCAGTGGTCAAGCAATACTTTCTATAAACGTGATGAATAAAGGATAAATAATTGGTACAATGCAAAAAATCCTCGCCAACCAGTCATTTTCGCAAGGGATATCTCAAGTTACTACTTAGAAGGAAGTCACTCCATAACCGAAGCTGGCTGGAAGGCACAACCCAATGAGCGAAAAGGGAAAGAGAAAGGTTGTTCATTGTTCGGTGGAAGAAAAAAAACGTTAATCGAAAGTAGAACCAATCATTTTGAAAGAAGCCATAACAACATAAAAGAAGAGGAAACAAAGGAAGTAGAAGGAAGAATAAGAACATAAGATATTAAAGGAAGAAATTCAGAGACAAGAAAAAGAAGAATAAAGGCAAAGAACGAAAGTGAAAGAAGCATAATGAAACTAAGAAGAACAAGAACAATAACAAAACTAGCTACTGGAAGCAGAGAGCATGTAGTTATAGGAAAAGGAACTTGCTCAAGAAATCGAAGATCTGGTAGTAATCCAGGATATGTAGGTAGAAAAAAAGTAGAAAAACTAATATTTTGATCTCATGCCTTCCATGCAGAAGCTCACTACTCAGTATCCCCCTCCCCCTACAATAGAGCAAGCTCTAAGTGAAGAAGAGGAAATTTTTCGTCTTGATGATGCTTCAGTAATGGATATGTAAAATATAACTTATGATGAGCTTCAAAAGAATATTTTACAAGTGAGAAAGACACATTTCCCATCGAGATCACATCTCTTGCATTCATTAGAAAAAGGGTGATTGTGAGAGACACCAGGAAGAATCGAGAAGCCATTTTTGCATCCAACTTGGCCTTCACTGGTGCTTCCAAGTCAAACATAGAGTCTCTCATGTCTGAGAATAGACAAATGGAAAATAACTTATAGGCTGGAAGGAAAGAAGTTGAAAAACTCCGAGCAGAGGTCTAGAAAGAAACTCCTACACATGTATAGCTCAAAGAACTTAAGGAACCCATACTTGGATAATTATCGGCATTGGAAGAAACTATGAGAAGCCTCTTGAGGAGCTTATCATAATGCATAAATAAATTTCCCACTTGCACAACATGTAGCAGAAGCACAAAGATAATGCTAAAGTCCTCAAGGTTGTTTATACAACAATCAATGCCATGCATGAGTGGTCAATGTAGTACAAAGTGACCCCTTAAGAGTTGGTGAAGAAGAAAATACAACATACTGAGTTGGAGAAAGCAAAAGTGTGGATTTCATGTTGAAGTCACATAATATCCCTTTAGTTGGTTCACTCATTGAATCCAAATGTAGGAATTAGATCAAGCATTCGGTTGAAGAATACTTGGACCAACTCAAACATGTTGTTATCAAAGAAGATATTGAGGTGAAAAAACATAATATGCAGAAGTAAATTGGTGGTTATGTCCAAATCAATACCATGTTGCTCCTTTTGAAGAAGTAAACTCAAATTGGTCCCAAGGAAGTGTACCCATATGCAATGGAGGCTAGAGTCTGCTTCTAGCCTGATCCCATTGCACAGTTTGGGGAAGTCTTCACACAATAGAAATCTTGGTGCCACTATGTGAGTGAGAAACTACAATTTGAGGTGGTTTAGCTGGAGTTTCCCCAAACTCAATCTTCAATTGTTTTGTCTTACTATGTTGTCTAATTAACTCTACCCAATTTTATCTTATATGGGTATGAGAAATATAGTAATACTATTTTATAATTAATTGTAAGTGAAATTCGAAGTGCCAATTGTAGAATGTGAAGAGTCATTTTGTAATGAATTCCAAAGGTCATGGTTGAAGGAAGTGAAAGAGTGATGAGGGAAGTCAAAGAGTCCCAAAGGGAGATGAAAAGTCACCCCTTTTTTATGAATACACCCTAATCAGTCATGTAAATAACTCTTGTTTGGGCTTTTGTCTCAGAATCACAAGCTTGGGAGCTTTGTTGAGAGCATTGTCTTCTCCTTAGCATAAAGGGAGTATCTTTCTTTATATGAGCATGTGTTGGCTTCATGTCCCACTATTGGGACTAGTGGTTTTTCAATTGTATATCTATTCTTGGGACATTCACTTTAATAAAATCTTAGAGCCAACACGTTTTCTTGTGCATGTTGTGAATGTAGTAGGAATATTCTTGTTATGTTTGCAATATATGTTATTTCATTTATGGTAACTCTTATGAACTATTTCATTTGCATTAGTAGGAATATTTTCATAGGCGTGTCATTATGTATTTCAATCATGGTTATTTCGTGAACTATTTCGCAGATAACTTATGATTTCTCTTACGCTTGTATGTTCCTTTCAAGCTACGTACTATTATTGGCTTATAAGGGGTTCACATATTTTCCCCTTTGTTGTGTTAGAACCTTTTGTACATTGCGCTTACTCTCCACAAAATTCTATGTGTTATCACAGCCAAGGAATAACACTAAAACCCACTATTGCAACAACCAGGTTGTATTCCCGACGAGGCTCCTACTTCAATAAATATGAGGTCTAATTTAGACTTCATATCCGGGAGAGCACCTGAAATTAAGATTCTTTTTAGCACATAAATTAAATTAAGATTTTTTTTAACACATAAATTAAAATAATTATTTCATAACCATATTTATATTTAATAATAAGCACTTAAAAATTTAATACTTACAATATAACATGATTCTTAACTATAAGAATTCACCCCCATTTTATTACTAACTTCTAAATATCCTTTGTTACAATACCAAAGCCAATACCATTTCTTATCAATGCCACATATTTTATAAATATTTTATTTTATTTTAATTTTATAATTTTCTAAAAATTAAAACAGAATACTTGCTCACATGACTAGATGGTGATGGTGTGTACTTTTAAGTCACTTGTGAAGGTCACCTGTTGTAGTAATTTTAATTTTTGATGAATTAGATTCCCCCGGTCACATTTCTCAATCCACAAGTCAAGCCTAAAGTAATCTCTTGAGAACTTAAACAACTTGACAAAAGAAATTAAACCATAAAAGTTATAAAAAATTTACCATATAATAAGATTCTTAACCATGGATATTCACCCCATTTCATCATGGATAGTATTAACTTAAGCATAGCCTTCGATTATAATAATACCATGGGCTAACATAGGCTTTGTTATAATAGCATGGGCCAATACAATGAATTATCAATACTACTTTCCTTAAAGGCTTAACTCTTTTCAAAAGGAAAATATTTTATATTAATTTTATTTGATAAAAAATTTAAAATAAAAAAGGTATGGGGAGATGTTGTAGTTGTGTAAATGTGTGTAAACATTTACATTGAGATTAATTGGAAAATAATAAAAGGTTAAGAGTAATTGCTCGAAGAGGTATTGTCCACCCAAATATATAGAGATGTTATAATGTCTTGTAAACATTTTGACTATAAAAAAATAAATCATTGTCAAAAATTTTTTTTGGCTTTGTGGAATTACACAAAACTAAAACTAAACTAAAATATTTAATATTTAATATTAAATTTAATAATTAATTTAATAATTATAATTATAATAATTTATAATTAATAATTACGGGGAGATGTTGTACTAGTGTAAAATAAAATAAAATAAATTTAATTTTTAAATTTAAAATAAAAAAAGGTATGGGGAGATGTTGTAGTGGTGTAAATGTGTGTAAACATTTACATTGAGCTTAATTGGAAAATAATAAAAGGTTAGGAGTAATTTCTTGGAGAGGTATTGTCCACCCAAATATATAAAGATGTTATAATGTAATGTAAACATTTTGACTATAAAAAAAAAATCATTATCAAAAACACATTTTGGCTTTGTGGAATTACATAAAACTAAAATATTTAATATTTAATATCAAATTTAATAATTAAATTTATAATTATAATTAAAATAATTTATAATTAATAATAAAACTAGACTAGATCCATCTTAATTAATTAATTTATATTGTTTTATTTTGACTAAGTCAAAATGTTAAAGATTACAACAACTCCTGCATACTCGGCTGGAGAGTTCTTCTTGATGCAACTAGCCTAGATCCATTTTAGATCCCTTTACACTCTAAACTATGTTTATATCTCAAGAGAGTTAATCTCTTTAGGTGCTTAGTAGATCTAGAGTTAAGATGCATCTAGGCTGGTTTAATTTCCCCGCTGACATATGTCATATTCCACATGAATATCATGGGTCAATACCATGCGCCAATACCATGAGGCAATACCATGGGTCAATACCATGTGCCAAAACCATGAGACAATACCATGGGTCAATACTTCTACTTATAACATAAATAATGGTCAGAAGTGGTAAGTGTATTTATTTGCATCTTGTTACAATCAATTTTTTATATAAATACTTGCTTAAATTATGGTAGGTAGTACGTGATAGTAAATATGATATTTATGAGTATGAGCTAGTTTCAAGGATTTTAGTTTTGATGGTTTCATAACAATGAAAAATATAAAAATATCTAAAATCATGACATAAAAAATTGAAATAGTTATCCACATGAACTTATGTTATGCAAAGTCTGCAACAATAATAATAACAAAAAAATACTTGAGCTAATCATATTCTAGATAAATAATTTAAATATTAATAAAGAATAATAAAATTCAATCTATAATGTTAAACAAGTTGCAAAATATTTTATTCAAAACAAAGTAGTACATCAAATAGGTAATATCAAGTATAACAAGTTCAACAATTTATAAATCAATTAGAATTGTAAACCTTCTCCATTTCCAAAATTTTCAAAAAAGCTAAATTAATATAAATAGCTAAAAATAAAATGTGGCCAAAAGATTTGGCCAAATTCCGACCAGGAACTCCAAAACCTAGCATATTTACCGAACACCCATGGTAAAATAAAAAATAACATTGAAATGAATTTTTGTTTTACATTTTCATTCTCCTCTGATATTTACGAGGGCCTCAGTAGATCCCACTATATAGACTCAAAGCAGTTCTCGGAAATGAAAAGTGTGAACAAATGAGACAAACCTCGAAAATCGGTCATCCAGCTAGACACTGAACTTGAATGGTTAATTGAGGCGCGAACTCGGCTATATATATTGGGATGAAAGCACGTCAATAATATATGTGTGCTTGTGCCCACTCACAAACAACACTATTCCGTCCTTCGCTTCTTTTCATTTCTTGTTATATTTTGTATCACCATGGATTCATGGCCTGCAATTTTGTCCATTATCCTAGTCTCCGCGATAATGGTTTCGGCGAATCCCCAGTAGAATGAGACGACCATCGCTGAATTTATCAAGTCGTCGTGCAAGGTGACCGGGTATCCGCAGCTCTGTGTTACATCGCTTTCTTCGTACGCGGGATCTCTGAAGCAGACGCTGAGCGACCTGGTGAAGGCGGCCATGAACGTGAGCCTCGTTAATGCCCGCACAGTTTCTGTTTGGGCAACCGAGTTGGAAAAGAAAGGCGCCACGACGATGAGTGAAAGAGAAAGAGCGACACTGCATGATTTAAGATAGCTAAAAGTAAAATATATACAACCAAAATTCCATTTAAAACAGCTAAAAATAAAATTTAGCCAAAAGATTTGGCCAGATTCCGACCAGGAACTCCAAAACCTAGCATATTTACCGAACAGCCATGGTAAAATAAAAAATAACATTGAAATTAATTTTTTTTTTACATTTTCATTCTCCTCCGATATTTACGAGGGCCTCATTAGATCCCACTATTTAGACTGAAACCGGTTCTCGGAAATGAAAAGTGTGAACAAATGACACAGACCTCGAAAATCGGTCATCCAGCTAGACACTGAACTGGAATGGTTAATTGAGGCTTGAACTCGGCTATATATATTGGGATGAAAGCACGTCAATAATATATATGTGCTTGTGCCCACTCACAAACAACACTATTCCGTCCTTCGTTGCTTTTCATTTCTTGTTATATTTTGTATCACCATGGATTCATGGCCTGCAATTTTGTCCATTATCCTAGTCTCCGCGATAATGGTTTCGGCGAATCCCCAGCAGAATGAGACGACTATCGCTGAATTTATCAAGTCGTCATGTGTTGGAATTATTGGAAATTCCAAGCAAACAATGGAGAGAATATAAACTCCCCTCTACAACACAGAGATGTTTAAAACATAAATTTTAATTTGCAGACAGAGATGGCATGAAATGCTTTCTATTTCATTAAACAAACTAAAAACAACTGTTACAAATTCTTCCTCAACAGTGAGGGATTCACCAAATATGTATGACTTCTACAGACGCAGTGCTAAACAAAACAACTCTCTGTCTCTCTTCAAGAATGCACTAGCAGTGCTCTCTGTTCTTCTTACTGTGTTTTCTTCTTGCGTGCGGGCTCTTTACACAGCGGTTCACAATACAATACAGTAATACTTTTGGCTCTCGGGCCTTTTCCTTTTATATATGCCGCGCATATATTTTAACATTTCGTAAAACCTATATTAAAACTTAAAACAAAAATAAAACCAAATACAAAGGAAAACCTTTGCGGAACTAATAAAATATGAAATGCCTGACGTACGAGTGGGGACCACTACGCAATCGGCAATCGACAATTGATAATCGGCCAACGACTTGACAACACACTTTGTGATCCATTCAATCTTTCGATTGTGATTACACCATGGAATCGATGGCCCGATATTAAATCTGCTGTATAAAACCGTCGGATCCGCGCTTTAAACAAAACGCGCAACCAAACCAACAAGCCTCTGATCTTTCGATTGTGATCGGATCTACCCTGATCGGGGCACACAATAAAATCCCGCCGATTAAACCTTGCGATTGAAACCAAGCAATTCCAATAGATTTCTGTCACGTGGTCTTGTGGACCCACGGGCCTCCGCTGCTGTGGGGTGATTTATATATATGTTTCAATGTATTGAACGTTCCGTTTGCGGAACTCTCCCATATCAACAAGACACTGCTCCAACATAAATTTTCGATTCCGATTGGCATAGAAATTGTGGGGACCACTTGTCCCGCCAATTCAAAATTAAAAGGACTTCCGCCTGTTAAAACAATTTTCATTCATTCTGGTTGTTGAGGACTTTAAAGCCCGAAACGACTGGTTTTTAATATCTTTGTTCCTCTGTAGAAAAAAATCTACGAAAATCTTCGTCCTTCCACTGTGAAGAATGGCTGCGCCCATCACTGAGTTAATTTCATCTGCAATCTGTGGCTGCGGCCCATCAAAAATTAATTCATCCTTACGGATTCTCCATTCTTCTTCAATACAGAGTGCTGCGCACTCAATCTCTGTTGCTGTTGCTGCTGCTACCTTTGTACTTGTTTCTTCTTGTCACTGCCCAAGGCACGACAGGTGACTTTAATATTTCAACACTCCCCCTTAAAGTCAGCTGCTGGGTTGTTCATCATACCCAGGCATTCTCTTAAAAATTCAAATGTCTTCTGTCCCAATGGTTTAGTTAAAATATCTGCATATTTCTCCTCTGTTTTACAATGCTGTAAAACAACTTCTCCATTGTTTACCAATTCTCTAATATAATGATACTTTGTGTCTATGTGCTTTGTTCTTTTATGAAACACAGAATTCTTTGACAATGCAATAGCTGAGCTATTGTCACAATAAATCACAGTGCCCTTTACCTGTTCTTGGCACAAACTTCTCAACATCCTTCTCATCCAAATTTCTTGACACGCTGCTGCTGTAGCTGCCACATATTCTGCCTCTGCTGTAGACAATGCTACAATAGGCTATTTCTTGGAAGCCCATGAAATGGCTCCTGAACCCATTTGAAAAATATAACCGGAAGTGTTTTTCCGATCATCTACACTTCCAGCCCAATCATTGTCAGTGTATCCAACTAATTCTGAATTTTCTGAAGTAGTATATAAAATACCAAATCCTTTTGTTCCTTTCACATACCTCAGAATTCTCTTTGCTGCTTGCCAATGTGCTTCTTTTGGCTTCTCCATAAATCTAGAAATTAAGCTAACAACATGCATAATATCTGGCCTAGTTGCAGTCAAATACATGAGGTTGCCAACTATGCTTTTATACAAACTTGGATCGAAATCCTTGCTGCTGTCATTCTTACTCAACTTCAATCCCATTACCGTGGGAGTAATTGCAGCTTTGCACTCCTGCATGTTGAATCTTTCTAGAACTTGATTCACATACTTTGCTTGAGAAATACAAATTCCTTTCTCACCTTGCTCCACTTCTATTCCCAAGAAGTATCTTAATAAACCCATGTCAGTCATTTCAAATTCATCTTTCATGACTGTTTTAAAATTTTCAACAAGGTAATCATCATTACCTGTAAAAATTAAATCATCAACATATAAGACAACAATTAATAACTTACCATCCTTTTCTTTGATGTAGAGGGTGGGTTCTCCCTCACACTTTTCGAAACCATTCTCCAATAGATAAGAATCTATTCTGCTGTACCATGCTCTTGGTGCTTGTTTCAGCCCATAAAGAGCTTTCTTCAATCTACAGACCTTATGCTCTTGGCCTTTCTTCTCATATCCAAGAGGTTGTTCCACATATACCTCTTCCATTAAAACTCCATTTAAAAATGTGGATTTTACATCCATTTGATATACTTTCCATTTGTTTTGTGCTGCTATGGACAGCACTACTCTTACCGTTTCCATTCTTTCAATTGGTGCAAAAGTTTCTTCATAATCAATCCCTTGCTTCTACTTATATCCTTTGACAACAAGTCTGGCCTTGTGTCTTTCTATTTTTCCTTCAGCATTGCTTTTGGTCTTGTATACCCATTTAACTCCAATGACTTCTTTACCTTCTGGTAGATCTACCAACTCCCATGTTCTATTCTTCTCTATGGCTTTAATTTCATCATCCATAGCTTCTATCCATTTTCTATCTTTAATAGAATCTTCAAAATGAATAGGATCATCAACTTGACAATACAAAGCAAATAAGGAATTCATACCTTCGTTTGCTTCTCCTTGCTCATAGATTTCTCTAAGGCTTCTGAATCTTGTTCCTCTTTCACTTGGTGTAGATGTGCTTGATGAAGCACTCGATTCTGCTCCTTGTGGTGTACTCGGTGAACCACTGTCGCTTCTTCTCAAGGGTGTTCTTACTGCCGCTTGAGGCGTCCCTTGCTGACCTTGCGCTGCTGGAGTTTGTGAAATGGATGGGTTATTAATCTCAACCACATCTACATCATCTTCATCATGAGATAAACAATTTTTAACATTAACTGTTTTCTCAATGCTTCCATCCCACGCTTCCTCTTCGATGAATTGCACATCTCTGCTAATTCCAAACTTCTTTGTGGATGGGTTATACAGTCTGTATCCTTTGGAATCTTCACAGTATCCAAGGAAAATGCACTTCTCCCCCTTACTATCCAACTTCTTTCTCAATTTGTCTGGAATGTGTACATATGCTACACATCCAAAAACTCTCATGTGGGTGACTCCCTGTTTTCTGCCACTCCACGCTTCTTCTGGAACTTTGTTCATCACCACTTTTTTAGGGCATCTATTTAAAATGTATACAACATAGTTTGCTGCTTCTGCCCAATACTCATTCGGCAAGTGTTTTGCCTTGAGCATACTTCTCACCATCTCCATTATGGTTCGATTCTTCCTTTCAGCCACTCCATTCTGTTGCGGCGTGTACCTGGTGGTAAACTGCTTGTGTATGCCGTTCTCTCTGCAAAAATGCAGAAATTCCTTTGATATATATTCTCCTCCTCTATCTGTTCTGAGGACTTTAATGTGAATTCCGCTTTGTTTTTCTACAAGAGCTTTAAATTGACGAAATTTCTGAAAGACTTCAGGGCGGAAACGTGAAGCTGGGTTACACTTTTGTGAGAATCGGGGGCAGAAATTTTTTTTCGGCAATAGTTCGGCCGAACATTTTATAAAGTTCGGCCGAACATTTTATAAAGTTCGGCCGAACTATATAATAGTTCGTCCGAACTTTCTTAAAGAGTTCTGCCGAAATTTTGAGTCCGTTT
>CM076582.1:1271919934-1272230585 GCA_034641835.2 Pinus albicaulis
GTTCCATGCCAAGTCCCAACCATTAGCACACCCTTTGGAATAGGATATGCTACATGATGGCCAAACTCTTTCAAGAGTAGTCAACACAGTCTTGCCTCCTGATTCCCTATGTCATAGTTCTCCAAGTGTATTTCCAGCCTTTTGCTCATCAAAATCACTCATCCAACCAATGGTGAGTGTCTATCATCATGCTCAAAATTGGAATTCCTCCAATGGAGAATACCACCCTCCCAAATCAGATTTCTATCTTTGCATTTCATGGGATGTTGAAATGCAATCTCCTGAAGATATCCAAATGAACATCACTCATCAATGACCAAGTTGACCCCATAAGGATCCAAATAAGATGTAGGCAAAGAATTCTCATCAAGAAGTATCCATCATAATAATGGAAAATGTCATTCAGCATAAGATGTCCTCTATCAACCATCTGCCTATCCAATGTCACATACGTATAATGGTCATCATAATGCCCTAGTAATAGTTTGGACCCAACTCATCACTGCTGCTCAATGACAGTGCTGCTGATCTCCATGATAGTGCATTTTCTGTCTCATGATCATGCATAATGATAAACATATAGTTCTGCATTGGATTCCCAAGGATAATGTTCATCATATCCTCCAAAATTCTACACTGCAACTGCAAGATTTGTGTGCAACTCAACAATGATATACTAGGATGACCATATATCTATTCCTTGAACAAATCAATGTTCCTTAATGCAGTGATAGTCTGTTGCTCCAAATTCCGCAATGTGCTTTGACGCTAGGTCATGCATTTTCCATGATAGCATGTTTCCATAATCCTCCATATGATGTGCTGTAATAATAGGAAATGGAAATATGTGCATACCTTGGTAAAGCTTGGGAACATCCTGTACTGCTACAAGGGTTCCTTCCTTCGGTGTGATGACTTCCCCAACTACTGATGATGATGGATGTTCTTCTATGGCTACATCAGTGCAGGTATAAGTCTCCTCCTCATCATGTATCTTCTTAATACTGCATGGGACTCTAAATGTCAAGAGATCAAGACCACTTTGCAAAGGTGCAAGTGTTCTTTATCCTGATGCAATTGCTCCTACAACAAGTGGTGGTGGAAGTTTCTTCTCCTCTGATTTATTTTTGTCAAACTTCCTGATCAAAATTTGAGTAAAATCTGCATATGCAGCCACTCTTGCATGACTCAAATAGTTGAACCACAAGATGTTTGCTGCACCCTCAAGGTGCAACATTGAAATCTGAAAAACTTCTGTTTCTACTACTGAGTGTAGCGGGAAGAATGAATCCAACTTCATTCCCCAAGCTCTTGTTGTGCATGTGGATGACCCATCAAATGTAGACAATAGAAATCTCTTGCTGCAAGGTCTTATTTCTTCTTTGAGCCGAATGAACTGTGGGAGAGTTATATTCTCCTTGAAAGCTCTAGGTTGAGACTTATATTCTTCAATATACTCACTTATAATATCATGATCTAAGTGTCCTCCATCCCCATGCCTCTTGCCTTCTTCTTCAAAAGGAAAGGGCATAGCATGTTTCTTTGGAGCTCTATGCAATACCGATTCTTCTTTTTGATGATAGGAAGTACATGGACCCTCCTCATCTTGAAACCCTAGTGTGGTTTCATTTATTTTCTCCACTTTTCTTTGCTTGAACTCCTTGGTGAGGTCCCTCTTAGATGTGGAAAGAGATGAGATAAAACTCATTCTTTTGATCATTCTGATCTCTTTCTCATTCTTCTTATTATCCTAATAGCATAATGGCTGAGATCCACAGGTTGAGCCAAGATTATGCTTTGATACCACTGTAATATTCCCAAATGGGAAAGCATCAATATTTGAACAAAATAATGGAAATAGCAATGAAAAAATCAATACACCATGATATGATACAAATATACAACCATCTTATTAAACATATCAGCAAATAATAGGCACAATATCTTGAGGATCAAGTCACTCAAGCAATACAAAACAAGCCTCCTCTAAGCAAATATGTCAATATATGAGAAAAAAACTGTTATACAAATGCCATGAGCCATGACAGTGCAATTATAGGGTATAAACTGCTACATAGAGATATTACAAGATGGAAATTCTGTTATATATCTCAAACAATGCCGAGAGTGAAGATCTAGGCTCCCAAACACATTTCCAAGACAACCTAGGAAGGGTTTCCAGAAATACCAAAAAGTACAAAATGTCGGAATGCAGCCCTAGGGATGAATAGCATCTGGAACTGAAAAAATAGATCGAAATGGATAAAAATAGTATATAAATGAATAGATCTCCTCCAATAGATCCTTCAAGTGAAAGGCTGATCCCAACACTAAAGATCTCACCCTCTAAAACAAGCACTGAAACTTCCACTACAAATTCTCACTAAAATAACGTAGTCAAAGTGGGAATATGCACTGCAGATGATGGGAATAGGTTGTATTAGTGTCAATATGTGAAATAAAGCTCAATAACCTCCCTTAATGATCTCCCAATGAGAAGAATGCTTCCTCCCCTGAAAAACTAGCTTGGAAAATGGGTTTCTCAAACCTCCACTGCAACATCCTGCAACACAACACAATTATAAATAGATACTGCACTGTAACTAAAGACTGAAGCTTGGCTAGAATGTCAAAGTGTGGAAATGATAGTATAATAATCTTCCTAGAGGCTACCTCAAGGGAAGAGGTGGGATCCCTCCTCGGGAACACCCGGTGCTAAAAAAAAAAACAATCTCAGCTCAACAAATACAGATTTCAAGAATTCATACAGAACACAAAATAAATAATCAATAACATACCCATATATGGCTTCCTTTCCCTCCTTATAAATAATGTGAGCCTTCTCACATTGGGTCCCACTCATTAGGGTTACTCTGTCACGAAGACTTCCTCCCATTCACACTGCGCCATCTCTCATTGATGATCGACTCCCTCCATATCAGCATTGTTGATTTGATCAAAATTGACCTTGTCCATATGCATTAGCCCCTGTTCAGACGTGAGGGTGATTTATCCAACTATGAAGATGATCCCTTTTCAAATTAAGAGGGATTTTCTTCCTACTAAAGAGATTTCTGGTTCTCCCTACCCATTTATTCATCTAACTGAAAGACAAGAGAAAAAATTAATATTCCAATTAGCTGCATGATAATTTAGGAATATTACAGAATCGTTGAGTTTGGAGGTAGTCTAGTATTTCTCCTTACCAAGGATAATAAGAATCAACCAGATAGATAGATTCATCAGGAAATGTATCATGAGCTACTTCTTCCAGGTCAATTCTGGGAAGGTCTGACAGTAATTCAGTGAATACTATAGATTTCTTTGCTTTGGCAGCAGTGAAAACCAAATAAAACTGTTGGAGGATACAATCCATTTGGAATATTTTCCTCCAATGATTTGATGAGACAAGATGTGTCGCATGGGATTATCCAAAGAAATTATGATAGTCTACCGCAGTAATATATAGTTTTGGAGGTGGGTGACAGTGAAGACCACCACGAGAGATAGTTTCTCAACATGTGAATATAATATTTCAGGTCCAAAGAGACCTTTTGAAAAAAAATATATCACATGTTCACTATTGTCATTGTGAACTTGAACCAAAACCATCCCTAGCGAGGATGGTGAGGCTCCTAGGTAGAGGCGAAAGTCGTGCGAATAGTTGGGGGCACTAAGAAGTGGGGCAGAAACGAGTGCTCATTTCAAGGCATAAAATGATAGTTGAGTCTGATCATCCCAGATATATGGTATCCATTTGTTGAGTAAGCGCATGAAGCCTTTCGTCATCTCAGCATAGTTTGCTATAAAATGACGCAAGAAATTTACCTTCACTAGCAAACTTTGGATTTTCAAGATGGATTGTGGCACAGGTAAGTCAATGATTTCCTTAACCTTATCAGGATCAACCCTAATCATGTGCTTGGAAACAATGAAACCAAGAAGACATTCAGACTTGACAAAAAATATGCACTTATGCATATTCAGACGTATGTTGTAGAACCTACACTAAGCGAATATTTATTTAAGATGCGCAAGGTGATGGGTTCGCTTCTTGGATTGAGCTGGATGGTCATCCAAATAAGATTATACAATGTTTCTGATATCATGAAATTAATAGTCCATAGCCCTTTCAAAATTTGCTCCCGCATTCTTCAAACCGAATGGGAGTTTACGGTACGCAGATGTTCCCCAAGGACAAATGAAGGTGGTTTTATGCTGGTCATCTTTCTTAATATTTATCTGGTTATATCTTGAGAAGCCATCCATAAAGTAGAAATATTCACATCCGATGCAATCGTCGAGAATCTGATCTATGAATGGAGTAGGATAATTGTCTTTTGGACATGCGGTGTTCAGATCACAATAATCAACACAGATCCGGATGGTGCCTTGTTTTTTATCCATGAGAACCGGAATGGATACCCATTCCATTAGAGGAACGGGATAGATGAAACCAACGTGTAAGAGTTTTTCGACTTCACTCTTGATGGCTGCATCTTTGTGAGGGTGGACAGGTCCGAGGATTTACCAGACAGGCTTGGCATTGTCATAAATCTTGATTTCATGCTCAACGATAGATGGATCTATGCTGGGAATTTCGCCGTAAGACCAAGAGAAAACATCGCGGAATTCCTTAAAAATGGATGTGAAGCATGCAAT
Source organism: Pinus albicaulis (assembly GCA_034641835.2). NCBI lineage: Eukaryota > Viridiplantae > Streptophyta > Pinopsida > Pinales > Pinaceae > Pinus > Pinus albicaulis. The sequence goes on from CM076582.1 coordinate 1,271,924,597, forward strand.
TTCATCAGGATTTCAATCGGCTCTAATCTGAATATTTTCCAAGATACATGTTTTGACTAAGATATCTATGAGCGTAGTCTTGGAAAGATTTCCCATGTTCCCTTTCGTATCGATAGTTTGAACAGTCGTGTAAGTAGAGAGAACAATTTTAGGTGGGTCAAAAGATGAAATTTGAGTAGTAGTTGTGCCCAAATCAAACATTTAAGTGTGATGGTGAAACTCCCCCCAAGTTTGTTCCTCTAGAGACATTAACTCTCGAATATCTTCATCCGTAGGAAGGAATTCATCGAGGATATCCTTAGAAGGAACTGTGATGGGCAAGAGGGTGGTACCATTGGTCGAAAAAAAAGCAGTGGAGGGTTTAGATGCTAATTGGATGGCTTGATAAGCCAACTTAGCCAATGATAGCGACATCTGATCTTTAAAGGAATCAATGTTTGAAGGCACTCGTAGGATCCATGGATCGATAGAGCCATCCGAAATGGTGGATATCATTGAAATTGTATGTGAAACCTAAGGCAACGGGAGAGGAAAACAACCCATCAGGGAAGATGCCTTCAGAAGACCGATACCAACACTGACGTAAGAGTTAGTAATGCCTCCTACTAGGGGTACAGTGCTACTTGGTAACATGGAATAATCATGGGTGCAAAAGGATAATTGATCCACTGTAACTACCTTCCCATCCAATGGAAAAAGGATGAGTCAAAAAACTGAAGAGACAATGGTAGTCATGGCGTAAGACCAACTACGACCAAGCAACAAATTATAGTTGAGATGACGATGTATGACTTCTATGTCCACCGTTATCGTTTTCCCACTAAGAGAAATGAGAAAGCTAGAAAGGTTTCCTTTTGGGAGGAAATTGTGGCTATCAAAAGATTTAAGGGAATTCGACGGTGGAGAGAGAGTAGGAGAACCCAAAGCAAGCCAACACGTAGTTGATATAACGCAGGTTGAAGCACCTTCATCTATGACAGTGCGATGGATTGGTCTCCCTTTCGACACAACTTGTACCTGGAAAGAAATCTGGTGTGAAAGGAGAGGTTTGGATTTTTTCATGTCAAAGATGGCTAGCATAGAACCCTCGGGGTCAATTCCACCAATTCCTAAAAGCAGAGCTTTCCTTTGTGCTCAGTAGGTTTGCAATACTTCGAGTGTATACATGGCTGATGGTGCTTGCGCTAAATCTTATACAATTTTTTATTTTTGGGCAGCACGTGTAGAGGTATTATGAGTCGTGCGTCGGAGTGTCCCTTTGGGGGAACGAATTGTAGGGTCAACATCAGGTCTTTTAATATGAAAATCATTGGGCAGAGGTCGATTTGAACTTGTACCAGGTTCTTGAGCCTCAATGATTGGATTTCCATTGATTTTAGCTCGGGTTTGGAGTTCAATACTCTCTACGCCATAAATGGCAGATGATCCTTCACCGGAAGGATGAGTACCACCGTTGCCCCTTTGGGGGGGTTGTGGCTAGTTTGCAACCATGTGTTGTTGTTGCTGCTGTGGATTAGGGAAGGGATTGTGAAGGAAAATAGGTGTCCTTCTAGAGTCCTTATTTGTGATAAAATATGTGCATTCCTGTAGCTGAGGAAATTTGTATGTTAACTGGTCCTCCATACAAATTCTTTAAGGGAATCTCATTGGTTTCTCCTTTCCTTTGTTATTCTTAGAAATGTTTTTTAGATTGGAATTATTCTGAGTACTAGACTATTCTTCAGAAGGAGAGGTATTTTTCTTTTTCTTCTTGTTCTTTCCACTAGTTTTTTTTGTGGACTTCATAGAGTTTACCTCAGTGGCAGGAAGAGTAGTCGATTGGTTAGGGGCAGTGGCAGCCAAGATGGCTAGGAATTTTCCCTCTAAGTTGTTTTTGTAAACTCTTGAAGGATACCTTCACGTGAAGTCTAAAAATCACTCTGGGGTAATTAAGTAGCGAGAGAATTCGCATTTCTAGGGGCATGGGGGAGGAAGTCATACAACATGCTAGATTGCAAATATATGAGATCTACATGCTATGCACAACAGATGGATTAGTCTTCCATGACCGCACTAGATAAGAAAACGTCCTTAGCTAGGGGTGGTAAGAGTGACTTACAAAACTAGTTTGATAAGAGATGATCCATAATTAGCGCTTTGACTAGCCTTCGCCTACATATCCATTCATGAATGTGATCAGAGATGTGGGTGGCAATGTCTTGGCACAACAAGGTTAAGATTTCTGTGTTGGTTTCGTATCGAATAGGTAATTGGAAATTCTTAGGAAATTATATAGCTAAGGTGCCAAAATTATTGACAGTCCCACATGGTAACTAAATGTACCATTTGGCAACGTTGCCTATGAGATATGTTAGTCATCAGTATTTTTCACTATTTTTAGATGACTAAATATTGGTTCTAATATTTTTGAAAACAACATTCCTTGAAATATTGTGATTTTCAGAAATCTCACTACCTTCATTATCCTTATAGAAAAATTTTCACTATTCCATCAGCTTTCCATTCCATGGTCACCCTATCACTCATACAAACTCCTTATGGGTCTCTACCTATCATTTTTTAGCCTCTTTCCTTGCCTATAACCTCATTAACCTATTTTTTTCCCTGTCCATAACTCCCCTTTACCTCTAGGGTTTCCTATAGCCTACTCATTCCCATGTTTCCTAGGTTCCTCAAGCATTGATGGTCTCAAAACTATCTTTGTAGGCTCTTTAGATAAACAAAGTACATTGGATTTTGGATCTTCAATACAAAACCTTTGAGAATACTCTATTTTTCACTTGAAGCCTCCAAGTCAATTTTCAGTCAAGGTCAGGTCAAAGAACCCTCCCACTAGGTCAGTTAGGGTTTCACATGTTTTAAGGTCATCATTGGAGTTTCAGACACTATTTTTCTTATTTAGAATCTGGTTTAGATGTACTGGAATGTTGAGACATGGTTATCCAAGAAAAATCTAAAGATTTTCCAAATAATACTATCCTTCAGTTCAGAGTCTGCACATGAGGAAAATGGACAAACTTTGGCACTTCTGCAGGAGTGTTGAAAGGACTATCAACAGAAAATATTGGTAATGTAGGTGGTATGCTCCTGAATAAAGACAATTTGCAGTAAAGAGAAGAGGAGACACTTATTATTATATATGATTAGGGTTTTTGAGCTTAATGGTCCACTAGAGTGCCAAACAATGATCAATGGAAGAATTGACTTAGAGGAGGCACACAAAATGAAGCACGAATAAATTCTATCAGAAGCTATTTATGAGATAAGGAAAAAGGTGAGGTGAGTTGGATAGAAATGAATGAACTTGAAAGGGCTATAGAGAAATTAGAAGACAACACTGATGATTGTTGTAAAAAGAACTCCAAACACCTAGGGTTTTTGGAAAGTGGCCATAAAAGGTGAAATGATGAATTGAACTCCATGGGGCATGAAAAAGAGGGTTTTGAAAGTGCTACTATGATAAATCCTCCCAAATGTGTTTAATGAGCTTGCCATGCCTAAATGAGAAAAATTATGAGTTCAAATCCATGCTACAAGAAAAAAAGGGGGGGTTTTGAAGATGCCACTGTGTGATCAGATCCCAAACTTGTCAAAAAATGATCTTGCCATGTCTAAATGAGAAAAAGAGGTTAATTTGAGTTTCATGGTGGAAATTACACAATAATTTGAAGATTTTGCTACTGTGTAAACATCCTAGGGTTGTCAAAAGTGAATTTATCATGCCTCAAGGAGCAAAAGGAAGAGCCACCTCAAATGTTTTCAATCACTTGCAAACAAAGGTATCAATGAAAAAGAAAAGGACTTGTAACTTTAGAAAGTGGGTTTCAAATATTAAATAAAATTTTCATGAGCCTATAAACCCCATCTAACACTTCAAACAAATCATTGTTTCCTTGCAAAATCATTAGAGCGCTCATAAAAAGGTAAATCGGGGTTTTTTCAGTTTTACGAGCTAGAAAAGGTCCCTAAAAAGAATGCTCACCACCGGGTCGAACATGGTAAAATCTGCACATGAACACTATCAACTCATCGAAGCATCGATGACATTTAAAAACCAATATTTGCGAAAAAATATAGCAGGAATTTACCAATTTTTACAAACTAGCTGAGTGATTCATACCTCCAGAATGTGTATAAGAAGTCAACAGAACTTCATTTTCATTGTTTTGAGTGCTGTGATAGAGCTCTAGAGTGAAAAAAGAGGTGAAACTTCTTCTGTCAATTTCGGATGATCCGAGCAATGGTTTTTGATTTCGCGAGATCTAGGTAAGAGATTGATCCTTCATCTAGCTTTCAATTGTCATTTCAGTTGTTTTTACTGGCTGAAAATTGGGTTTTTAGCAGGCCCTAAAATTTTTAAGTGGCTAACGCAGGTGCCTAGTGTCAGGGCCACATTAAATGCGCTACCTGTTAAGGGACAACAGGTTAGCACACTCTATTTTTCACTAGGGCCCACGTTAGCCAGAAGAATCATTGTTTAAACTTGTTTTGCTCAATCCCAAAGTGTTTCTGCCTAAAATTAATCCATTGGAAAGTTACCTGTCTTGTGTAGGTATGAATAATTTTACCATGAGTATTTAGCATGAAAGAGAGCATGAACAAGAAGAAAGCGAAATGGTCACTGATGTTGCTAATTTTCTGGTTCTCTACAGATGTGGGTTACTGAAGTATGCTTGTTTAGAGCTGATGAGAGGGCAGGAAGACCTTTAGAGATGGACCATCCAGCAGTGGGATGATTGGCGACATGTATTTCACATTGGGGGTAATGAACTCTCGATCGAGAAAGATGACATATACTACTTGACTGGTCTATCATGCAGAGGACCGAGGCCCAATATGAAAATTTCTAGGGCTGATCCCTACACTACTATGGATCTAATCTGAACTCACTACATAAAATATTGCACCAGTAAGCAACCAGGTGCCCATATCATGGGTGGTATCGAGACCGATGTGGTCTCTCTTGTGGATGATAGTTCATTGAGCGGGAGCTAAGAGTCAGCATGTGGCCACCAAGGCACAAGTATTTTTGGCGCTGGATTGCATGGAGCCTCAGTTTTTCGACTGGTGCGAAGGTGTTGTTCGCCGGGTTTTAGAAGAACTGACGGCATGTAGGACCTGGACCTAATGACAATTTGGGTATGGCACACTAATTGTGTCCTTCATGCTAGAGCAGGTGCCTGCATTGAGGCCACAGATGATCACGAATGCAATGGGATCATGAGAGCCAAGACAGGCTCGTTTGTCAGCTTTGATGCCACGGACTGGAGAGGGTCCAATTTGTCACTGTTTTGATGATGCATTCTTCGAGTGGCTAAATGGATAGATCCTAATGATTGAATATTATCCTTATGCGGGGATGAACTATAAAAGAGATCATAAATTGGTACTACCACCAGGCACTCTGTAATATTCCTAAATTAGCACACAGCTAATTGGAATATTAAATTTTGATTTTTCTCTTATATAGAGGAATAAGAGGGTATGGAGACCCATAAATCTCCTTAGTAGGAATAAAAGACACTCCTAGTGTGAAGGGAGGTCACCTAAAAGTTGGATTGAAGACCCTTAGGAGTTAAAAAGGGCTGGAGCATGAATACTAGGTCAAATTTGACCAAATCAAACAGTGTTGTTATGGAGGAGTGGCATTCATGGTGGGACAATGCAGTTTTGGAGGTAGATTGATTGCATGGAGGTAGTGACCTAATTTAGTGGGGCCAAGGGTGATGAAGCTCATAACTTATATAAGTAAGAGGATGGCAGCCATATGAGTTTATGTTTTGGATTATTATTTTGTATATGGTTCATTTAGACTTGTTTCACTCTTAAGCTGTTTAGCTAATATTGTAGTGTTGTTTAGCACAGGGTGTTCGCGAGCAGGAATCCCACCTCTTTCTTTGAGAGGCCTCCTGGAGTAGTATTGTGCTACATTTCCACACTCAGGCTTAAGGCTAAGCTATAGCTTTCTTCATCGGTGTAGTTTCTTCTTAGAGTCGTGCTGTGTTGCAGGGTGTAGCAATGGAGAATTATATTGGGTTACTTCAGAGCTAGTTTTGCAATGGAGGAGGGTTACCATCCATTGGAAGGCATTTAAAGAATCTCCTTGGGATTTATTGACATATTTGACATCAGGCCAATGCGTATTTATCCTCTACAACGTAGTTTCAATCCATATCTGCGATATTTTAGGGAGGATTTGCAAGGGTGGTTGCAGTGGTTGTTTTGGGAGGTGATTTCTTCAGTGGAGGAGCCATTATTTCATCCAGATGATCTATTGGAGAATATTTTTAGGTTCCTACATCAGCTTTAGCCATATCTTCTCATTTCTGTTGTTGCATCATACCTTCAGCTGGAAACCCTCTTGGGTTGTCTTGGAAAGCTGATCTAGTGCCCAGATCTACATGTTTAGTATCTATTGGGGCCTATATTAGTATTTGTGTATAATTGTATGATCTCTGGCTGTATTTATTCTTAATATGACTGCGATGTAGTAGCTCTCCGATAGTTTTTATTGTAGCAACAACTCATATTTTGGAGTGATTGTTTATGGGAGGCATCTTACCTTATTTCATATGATTTATGCCTCACTATTTTGTATTTATGTGTTGTTCTTATACATAATTGTATGGCTCCATATTGGTCTCCATTGTTGATGTGTTGATTTAAACTACTATTTCCAGTTTTGTGTTCATATATTGCTGCTTCCCCATTTGGGAATATTACAGTCACTATCAAAGAATAATCTTGGATCAACCTATGGATCTTAGCCATTATGCTATCAGGAGAATAAGAAGAAGGAGAAAGAGATCACAATTATGGAAAGAATGATTTTTATCTCATCTCTTTTCAGATCTGAGAGGGACCTCACCAAGGAGGTCAAGGAAATAAAAGTGGAGAATAAAAATGAAACCACACTAGGGTTTCAGGATGAGGAAGGTCTATGTACTTCCTATAAGCAAAAAGAAGAACTGGTATTTCATAGATCTCCAAAGAAAAACACTATGCCCTTTTCTTTTGAAGAATAAGACAAAAGGCATGAAGATGGAGGACACTTAGATCTTGAGATTCTAAGTGAGTATCTATAATATCCCCAAAAGGGAGAATGTTGGAAATGTTGTCATTGATGGAAAAGGAGGCAGCAGATGTAGAGACATGAAAAGGATAGCAACAGAGGACAACAGGGAACATTTATAGGGAGCATAAGAAGAAATTCTTCAGCAACAGAGTAGGAGGATAATGGCCACTGAACTGAATATCTGGCCTTCCATGAAATTTTAAGTGATTGCTTTTGAGATTGACCGCATGTATGTATATATATCTATTTATGGAGAATTGTTTATAAGTTCCATGTGCGACTTTATGTCTTCTTGATTGAATTACATGGAGACTCAGTAAGTAATTTCAATGGTGTATAGAATATAAGTCGTTTCAGCGTTGTATTGATATTGTTGGTTTAAACTCTGGCTAAACTAACCTTGTGCGTCATTGAAGAAATTGGATCTCTTGTTGGTGTTGTGTGCTGATTGTATGTGCCTTGATTGTATTGAGTTCTGAGCAAATGAAATTATTGAATTGAGGTATGGCGTTGAATTATTGGTGAATAAGCAGAATCCTCTGTACAATGGGAGAAACCCCTGTCCTTATGAGCAGAATGAAGGAGGTATTTCCCTGTATAGCAGAGTAAGGGTTGAGCGGTCATTGGGGCTATGCAAGGCATTACATCAAGGGTAAATAAAAAGGAACAGTTCTGTGAGCTTAACGCTTCGGGCCGATTAGGCAAGTCTGGTCAAATATACAACCTCGCATGGAGGAGTGAACTGAGTTGATTATGAGGAATGTTAACTTTGTAAATACCAGCATATAGTGTTGTTGGAGTTAGACAGAACTAGATCACGGAAGGACGTGAAACCTTGTAGGAGTGAACAGTAAAGGTGGGTTTCTGGTTTTGATTGCACTGCCTTTGTAGGGTGAGCAGTATTCAAGAATTTGGAGTGATTCCATTGACTGCCTAACACATGGCCTCAAGCGATCTGGAGAAACCGCTCTCATCGCGCATTATCGCTTATGCATCTAAGCCAAGCGATATCCGTCGGATCACACGGGGCAAGGCGACATGCTCTCCGCCGTCGGATGAGAAGGGCGACATAACGCCAAGGTACGTTATATGTTTAGTGGGACCGGTGGACCTTATGGCCTATTGGCTTGTTTAATCCAAAGTCGAGATTCAATTAAGGTGCGAATGTTGTACACATATGAAGGTCAAGTGCTGAGCACTATATATATCGAGTTGTTGTGATTATGTGAATTTTATTATTATGGTTTGAACCATTGCAAAGATTATTCGTACAAGGTTTGAACAGACACAATCAAAGAAAAGACAAAGCCAGCAAAGCCAAAAGCCAAAAATGGGCCGAGTAAAATTTGTCTTGATGTAGCTAAAAATGTGAAAGTAAAGTTAGCCTTCGATTAAGAGTTGGAGAAATGAATTTGGCTATGGTTTTTCACCATAAGTTTAATTAGACAGCTTTTGTATGTAAAATGACTGCATTCATGAAATGGGCGTTTACCATAGATTTGAAATAGGCACATACAGAAGAGCTGAAAGCCGGGTTGATTGGGTTCTTTATATATGAGAGCATATTATATGTGTGAGTGCTGCAGCTATGGGTTCATAATCAGTTATTAATGGTGGAGAGGTCTTCATGGTAAGGATTTGTAAGAAGATATTTCACGTAATTAATTTACCCTGTATCATAAAACAGGTATATATGTAGCAGATACACAACTACAGTGAATTTGGAGAATATGGACCTGACAGAGGTAAACAAAGATTGCAGAGTTGAAGAGATGTGTAGCAAAGGGATTCAAAAGTACAGTGAACAAGTGGAATATGCAGATGACAGTGAACAAAGATGCAGGACAGTTGCATGACTGCTACAGAAAGGACAAAACTAGCAAGCCAAGGGCTGAGTGAAGTTTATATATTGAAACTGAAAATGTAAATGTTCAATTTTTTTTTATTCTTTGTGATGCAAAGGCAAGTATCCTAAGGAAAAGAAAAAATCCCACTGTAACATGGAAATTTGTACATATTGTTATAATTTTAAAATGAGTTGGACAAAGGAATGAGAAGACAGAAGTCAAAGAGTCATGGCTGTTCACTCCAAATTCCTTGTGGAAGACAAACAGTCATGTAATGAACTCTATATATAATATCAACTTGATATGCATAAATATGTTAGAGAGAGTAAGGATAGAGAATGCAGGGTATAGAAGATTTAGGCAGAGAAGATAAGGAAGAGAGGAGCAGAAAGAGATGCTACAGAACAAAGTTTATATCTGAGGTAAATTAGCAAACATTTATTTAGATAAATTGAGGAAGTTGGAGCTTCCCTATCAAGTTGAAGCTTGATAGCTATCAGTTGTAGATGACTGAGGTTGGAGCCTCCTATAGGTTGGTGCCTGCAGAAAAATAGTGGTGAGAGGGAGTTGGAGCTTGCCTTTGCATCACAAAAATAATAAGATGTGGTTTTCTCCCTTTATGGGTTTCCACTTACATCTGTTGTCTCTATGTGTGTTGCTTACATGTTGATATGATCCAGTCAATCTGTTTATTTGTTTGTTGCTCTCACAATAAGGTTGATGTCACATTAATATAATACTTGCTGCTACATTGTAAGACTGTTCACATATTAAGCTGTAAATAAGCTTGATGAAAATTTAAAAAACCAAAGCTTGTGTTAAACTGATTCATCCCCCCCCCTCTCTCAGTTTAACCAAATATTCAACAATTAGTATCAGAGCAGGTTCCTTTGTACCAGTTAACAACTGAAAGGAGATCCTAGGTTCCCAAGATGGCTAGTAAAGAAGGATGCTCAACCAATAAAGCCCCTTTTTTCACTGGTGCAAATTATGCTTTCTGGAAAATCAGAATGAGGACATACATAATGTCTCTAGGAATCGAAGTCTGGGCTATTGTGGAATTAGGATATGCCCCAAAGGCAACTGACTCAGAGAAAGAAACCAAACAAGATTTTGTAGCTAACACAAAAGCCATGAATGCCATCTTAAATGGATTGTGTGAAGCAGAGTTTATCAAAGTAATGCACAAAGACACTGCCAAAGAGATGTGGGATACTCTAGAGAACATCCATGAGGGAGACAAGAAGGTAAAGACTGCCAAACTTCAAGTCTATAGAGCCCAGTTTGAGAACTTAAAAATGAATGATGATGAAGACATTGCTAGCTTCTTTCTAAGGGTTGTAGAAATAGTAAATAACATGAAGGCTCTAGGTGAAACCATAAAAGAAGTTGTAATTGTACAAAAGATTCTAAGATCTCTTCCACCTAGTTTTAACCCCAAGGTGTCTGCAATAGAAGAAACAACTGATTGGGAAACCTTGACCATGAACCAGCTACTAGGAAATCTAACGGCATATGAGATGAGACTCCCAAAGAAGAAGCCAAGTACGAGGGATGCATCCTTTAAAATAGAAAAGAAGAAAAGGAAGACATATGCTCTTGCTTAGATGAAGAAGAGGCTAAATTTGTCAAGAAGCTGGATAGAGGCTCAGGTAAATACAAAGGAAAACTTCCTTTCAAATGCTTTAACTATGGAAGAGTTGGACACTATGCTGCTAAGTGTCCTCACAAGAAAGTAAAGAATCAGGCTCAAGAATCAGGGAAAAATACATCAAAGAACTGGCAGAAAGGAAAGAAATTTAGTAGAAAATCCTTCTATGCTCAACAAGACAGCAGTGCATCTGAAGACTCAGATGAACCCTCAAGTGAAGAAGGAACCTCTGAATTTTTATTGATGGCCATAGAAGAACTTGAAGGACTCCTTCTAGAAGATGAAGAAGAAGGTGAAGTTGACCTTGAGGGGGAGCTAAGAAGTGCCCTAGAGGAGATTGACAGACTCAAACTAAAGTGTAGAAAACAAAAAGACATTCTCCTCAAGTATGTACGAGAAGAACAGAATTCAGAAGTCCTCATGCAGCTAAAGATAGAGCTTGAAGAAGCCAAGAAGATAGAAGACATGTTACTTAAGAAAATCAAGGAGAAAACTCAGGAACAAGAGAAGTTGGAAGAAGAAGTAGTATGTCTCAGGAAGAAATTAGAAAATGCTCAAAGGAAAGTGGCTATAAATTCTTCTCAAACAACAAGCTCTAGTAAGTTGAACGAGATTCTGGATGCTCAAAGATCTCCTATGATAAAAACTGGAATAGGATATGAAGGAGAGTCAAGTAAAAGAAAAGAAAAAGAAAACAGAGAAATTATTTTTGTAAAAGAAAAGAAGGCTGATGAAGCAGCTCAAATAATTCCTACAAAAGAAGAAACATGTAAGGAGGGAGATAGAATCCAGAAGAAACCTCTAGTAACAAAGAATGAAAGAAACACTTAGAGAACAGAAAAAGAATCATATGCTTCAGATTATGTCAAATTTGGAAGCCATCAAAGAAGACTCTTCCCTCCTATGAAAAATGCCACCTGTTATGTCTGTCACAAGCTGGGACACATTGCTGCATACTGTCATGCAAGGAGGAGTAATTCAAACCAGCAAAAGATGCAAACAGTGAAGAGACTATCTCAAGCAAACAAATGGAGAAGACAACCTTACATCAGGTATGCAAATAGTTTCTATGGTTACTGTTTTTATTGTAAGGAATTTGGCCATAAAATAATTGAGTGTAGAAAATATGGACAAAGATTGATGATCAATACCTCAAGGAGGTTTATGAATCAAAGAAATTTTGCCCATACTCGCAATTCTACAAAAATTATGATCAAATGTTGTATATGCAACAAAATTGGACATATGCCTTCCAAATGTCCTCTGAGAGGATGTGATTCATCATCTCACAAAAGATACCAAACAAAAGGATGCTTCCAGTGGATAAAGAAGGTGAATAAATGTGACTTGGCTCTAACTGCTCAAGACCTGAAAAGCCAGTGGTATTTGGACAGTGGCTGCTCAAAACACATGACTGGAGACAAAAGTAAGTTTATAACTCTTGATGAAAAGAAATCAGGCAATGTTACTTTTGGCAATGATAAATCAGGAAAAATAAAAGGAAAAGGCTCAGTCAGCCTAGAAAATGGTAGAGGAAAGGCCCAAGATGTACTATTTGTAGATGGGCTGAAAGAAAATTTGTTGAGTGTCAGTCAAATGTGTGATAAAGGCTGTGAAGTTCTTTTTAGAGCACAATATTGTGAAGTCAGATCAAGCACCACAGGTAAGACTCTGCTCAAATGAGTTCGAACAGACAGTAATGTTTAAATTGTGAAAGAGGAAGATGAAGCATGACATCTTAGCAAACTTGAGGAGTCATGGTTATGGCATAAAAGGTTGGGACATCTCAGCTTTGATCACATCATCAGACTAAGCAAGAAGAAAGCTGTTAGAGACATGCTAGAAAGAAAAAGGCCTTCTAATACCATCTGCAAATCTTGTCAACTGGGCAAACAGACCCGCACATCATTTAAGGCCAAAGATGAGTTATCAACAAGAAGACCACTCCAGCTTGTCCACATGGACCTGTGTGGACCTGCAAGAACTAAAACTCCAAGTGGAGAATCCTACTTCATGTTGATAATTGATGACTTCTCCAGAATGACATGGGTGGCATTCCTCAAGAATAAATCGGAAGCTCTGGAAAAATTTAAGATATTCAAAGCATTAGCAGAAAATCAAACAGGATGCAAACTAAAATGCATCAGATCAGACAGAGGAGGTGAATTCACAGATTATGACTTTGCTGACCTATGCAATGAACATGGGATAAAGAAACAATTTACTATTGCAGGAACACCTCAGCAAAATGGAGTAGCAGAGAGACAAAACAGGTCTGTACAGCAAATAGCCAGAGCCATGATGCATGAAAGTAATATTGCTCAGACCTTCTGGGCAGAAGCAGTACACACAGCAGTGCATATCCTTAATAAAGCTCACTTAAGGCCAAGCAGTGACAAGACTCCCTATGAACTATGGCATGGGAAACCAGCTTCAATCAAACATTTTAGAATCTTTGGAAGCAAGTGTTACATAAATAATAATGATGAAAATCTTGGGAAATTTGATGCAAGAGCAGATGAAGGGATATTTCTAGGATATGCATCCAAAATTAAAGGGTACAGGTGCTACAACAAGACTCTTCGAAAAATTGTAGAAAGCATTGACGTGAGATTTGATGAAGAACTTCCAAACAATACAAGAGGTACAGACTGCAGCAGTCCTTCAGACCACCATGAAGAAGAAAACCAAGATGATGATGAAACAAGCAAGACAACAGAAGATGCTGAACTGAGCTCTAAAGCCCCCTCTAGATACACTCAGAAGAACCATCCTGAAGATCAGATCATAGGAAACAAGAGAGTAGGGGTCCAGACAAGAAGGCAGCTAACTGAACAGACAGAAGAGGTATACATAGCCATGTTATCACAAATAGAGCCAAAGAAGTTTGAAGAAGCCAGCAAGGACAAGTATTGGGTGAATGTTATGAATGAAGAATTGGACCAAATTGAGAAGAACAATACCTGGGAATTAGTCCCTAGACCCACTGAGAAAAATGTCATAGGCTCAAAATGGGTATTAAAAAATAAAATGAATGAGGAAGGACAGGTAATCAGGAATAAAGCCAGACTTGTCTGCAAAGGATATTCACAAATCGAAGGACTTGATTACGATGAAACATTTGCCCCTGTATCCAGAATGGAAGCCATCAGAATGTTTCTGGCCTTTGCATGCTACAAGGACTTCAAGGTATATCAAATGGATGTGAAATCTACTTTTCTGAATGGAGATCTAGAAGAAGAAGTCTACATGGAACAACCAGAATGTTTCTCTTTAACAGACAAAGAAAACTATTTTTGCAGACTGAAGAAGGCTCTTTATGGACTGAAACAGGCTCCTCGTGCTTGGTACTCAAGACTGGATAAGTATTTGAAAAAAAAGGCTTTAAGAGAGGTGGAGTAGACAAGAATCTATACATAAAAACCCATGAAAATGAACTCCTGATTGTTGTAGTATATGTGGATGACATTATGTTTGGAAGCAATAGAGATGAACTAGAAAAAGGGTTTGCTGAGGAGATGAAATTAGAGTTTGAGATGCCCATGATTGGATAACTTAGTTTCTAATTAGGACTTCAAATCCAAAAAAAGAACACAGGTACATTCATCTCACAAGAAAAATACTTAAAAGAAATGTTGAAAAAGTTCAAAATGGAGGACTGCAAACTTGTGTCAACTCCCATGATCACGGGATGCAAGCTGTGTGCTGATGATGGATCTGCTGATATAGATCAAAAACTCTACAGATCCATGATAGGAATTTTGTTGTATCTGACAGCATCAAGACCAGACATCATGCTAGAAGTAGGACTAGTGGCTATATATCAAGTAGCACCTAAACAAAATCACCTTCTTGCAGTCAAAAGAATATTCAGATATCTACAAGGAATAGCACAGTATGGACTTTGGTATCCTAAAGGAAAAAGCTTCACTTTGACGGCATACACAGATGCAGATTGGGCCCGCTATTTGGATGATAGGAAAAGCACAAGTGGAGGTGCATTCTATTTAGGAGAAAGTTTGGTGGCATGGTTAAGCAAGAAACAAACATCTATCTCTCTGTCTACAGCAGAAGCAGAATATATAGCAGCATCAACATGTTGTACACAAGTCATGTGGATGGAGCAAACCCTCCAAGACATGAAGTTAAGCATTGATGAACCTATCTCAATCAAATGTGATAATACAAGTGCTATAAGTATATCTAAAATCCTGTGCTTCACTCAAAAACTAATACTTGCTGCTACAAATAGTACATCTTGGGCCTTTCCTCTGCCATTGTCTAGGCTGATTGAGCCTTTTCCTTTTATTTTTCTTGATTTATCATTGCCAAAAGTAACATTGCCATATTTATTTTCATCAAGAGTTAGAAACTTACTTTTGTCTCCAGTCATGTGTTTTGAGCAGCCACTGTCCAAATACCACTATCTTTTCAGGTCTTGAGCAGTTAAAGCCAAGTCACATTTATTCACCTTATTTATCCACTGGAAGCATCCTTTTGTTTGGTATCTTTTGTGAGATGATGAATCACATCCTCTCAGAGGACATTTGGAGGGCATATGTCCAATTTAATACTTGCTTCTACATTGTAATACTATTCACATATTAAGCTGTAAATAAGTTTGATGAAAATTTAAAAAGCCAAATCTTGTGTTAAACTGATTCACCCCCTCCCCCCCCCCTCTCAGTTTAACCAAAGATTCAACAGAGAATGCAGTAATACTTAAACACAATATAAGAACTACAGCAAGATAAACAATAAATATTAAGGCAACATCAGAATTTATAGAGAAGATGAGCCATTTTTTTATATTGGAGAAGAATCAGTTACACAATGTACAAAATGTGAGTAGATCTAGCCAAAAAGTTGGTCTAGAATCACTCAGAAAGCAAGTTGCAATAGGTACAACGTAACTGGAGGGGCACTGAAGCAAATAATGCAATGTCCCTTTAGCAAATTATGAACATATAGCTGCAGGCTAAAAAGGAAAATGCAGATCTACTCAAATATGGAGCTCAGATGATGCCAATATTCAAGATCTGGTCAATGTGATGGATTCCCAAGATAACCCAGAAAGGATTTTCCAGATCTACAACTTTGGAAAATCACCTCCCTAGGATTTACTCCTTGATATATTGGGAAATACATATGTAAAGCTAGATCTGACAAATAGATGGCTGAACTATGTTATCAGATCAGATCTATGCTTGAAGGGTTGATCCCTTTTTCAGATCTATGAGCTAGAAGCTCTAGATCTAGCTTCTCAATCCTCCAATGATGATTTCTACTGCTGCAACACAACTGCCAATAGAAAGTACGCTGTAAGGGAAAGAGAGACCTTATTCCCGCTGAAAAATTTTGCAATAAACTCCAAGATAATGGTAAGAATGATGTCAACGTGAGGAAATGATCCCTCACAGGATTACTAGCTGAAATGCTAGTAACTTCCTTCCTCCTTTTGGATCTGCAAAATGGACAGCGTAATTCCTTAAGGAAAATCAGCTGCTAGGATGTCAATAAATTTTGGCCTAATTCCAGATCTGCAATGAGGTTGTGGGAAGCTGATCTTTAAGCCCAAGGTGATAGGAATAAACTCTCACCAGTTCTCCAGCTAAAGTATTGAAGACAACTTCCCTCTTCCAAACTGATCTTCAGAAATCTGCAATTTCTGAATATGAATGTTCTGCAGAAAGTAGGAAAAAATATGTGGCACTTAAGGCCTGATTTAGAATGAATTAAAAGGCTCTTTCTATAGCTACTCTAAGAAAGAGGTGGGATTCCTGACCAGGAACACCCTGTGCTAAACAACACTTGAAATCTCTGCTAAATAGCTCGAGAAAGCAATGGAATGTCGTATGAAAATTCTAGATCTAAAAATATCTTTACATCAAGAATAATCATCATGCCCTCATCCTTGCCTTCATCTTCTTTATATAACATTTGAGCCTTCCCAAGCCTTGGCCTTCATCTAGACTGCGCAGTGTATGTGGACAAAGTCCTCCAAGTTTGATTGCGTTGTTTGACCAAATCAACCATCATGTCTAGGTTCAATGTACACCCTCTCCATCAAGTGTGCTTTGTTTGCACATCATCCTCCATCACTTCCTCATGAATGTCTCATGATATTTTGTTTGAAATCTTCAAGATCTTAGTTGACTGAATCAACCTCCATGATCTATCTCATTAATGAGACAGGCTCTCCAATTTCATTAACATTAGTGGTTGCTCGACTACCTTATTATGTAAATATAGGCTTAATTAATCCACATTCACACACACAAAGTGGATATTTATTCATATTGAGGATCGTGGGTCCCTCCACCATTTTATTTACTTAATTCATTAAGAAAATAAAGGACTCTAATATTCCAAATATGATGTGGAAATTTGGGAATATTACAGTATCTTGCAGAATATAAGTCTCAACCTAGAGCTTTCAAGGAGAATCTAACTCTCCCACAGTGCATTCATCTCAAAGAAGAAATAAGACCTTGCAGCAATATATTTATATTCCCTACATTTAATGCGTCATCCAGATGTACAACAAGATCTTGGGGAATGAAGTTGGATGCATTTTTCCTGCTACATCCAGTAGTAGAGAGAGAAGCTGTTGAGATTGTAGCGCTGCACCTTGAGGGTGAAGCAAACATTCGGTGGTTCAACCATTTGATTCATCCAAAAGTGGCTGCATATGAAAATTTTACTCAAAGGTTCATCAAGAAGTTTGACAAGAAGAAATCAGAGGAGAAGATGGCTTCAATACCACTTGCTGTAGGAGAACTTGCATCAACAGAAGGAACACTTGCACCTTTCCAAGGTGGTCTTGATCTCTTGACATTTAGAGTCCCATGCACTATTCTGGAGATGCATGAGGAGGAGGAGACTTGTACCAAAGTTGATGCAGCCATAGAGGAGCAACCATCATCATCATTAGTTGGGAAAGCCATCACACCAGAGGAAGGAACCCTTGTAGTAGTACAAGATGTTCCCAATCTTTACCAAGGTATGCATATGATTCCACTTTCTATTATTTCAGCACATCATGTGGAGGATTGTGGGAATATACCATTGCATGACCTAGGGTCAAAGCACATTTTTGATTTGGAGCAGCATATTATCATTGTGCTAAGCAGCCTTGATTTGTTCGAAGAGGAGATAAATAGTCATCCTAGTTATTCATTGTTAAGCTGCACAGAAACCATGGGGTTAGAGTGTAGATTTTTGGAGGATAGTATGAGTATTATCCTAAAAAATCCAATGTAGAACTATATGTTCAGCATTGAGCATGAGCATGAGACAACAGATGTACCATCATGGAGATCAACAGAGTTGTCATTGAGCAGCAGTGATGAGTTGGGGGCCTAACCATTATTGGAGCATTCCAATGACCTTTCTACATGTATAGCAGAGGATAGGCAGATGGTTGATGGAGGACATATTATTATGGATGACATATCCTATTATTGTGATGGACACTTCTTGATGAGCACTTCATTTGGAGATCTTTGGGAGATTGAATTTCAACATCCCATGAAATGCAAAGATAGAAATCTGATTTCGGAGGATGGTATTCTCCATTGGAGGAGTACCAAAGTGGATTATCGTAGGAGACATCTACATTTGGCTTAATGGGTGTGGATGGTGAACATGAGGTTGGTGAGCCACTTTCATATCTATGACATAGGGAAACAGAAGGCATGGATGCATTGGCTACTCTTGAAAGAGTTTGGCCATCATGTGACATGTCCTTTGCCAAAATGCATGTTATGGTTTGAGGCATTGCATGGCACCCATATGTTATGGCAACAAAATATTTAGTTATATGGGGCATTCTACAAGTCAATCATCATGATGTTAATCCATGACTTGTATGATGATGGTGTGAGGAGGCAACAAGAGTTGATGTTTCTTTGGAAAATCTTGGGAGAGTATGGGCTGATTTTATCCCATAATTTGCATGATGTTGCAGGAGTAGGTGATGGAACCATCATGGTGCAAAGGGGCTACTCCTTAGCCTTGGAGGATCAGGAGGTACTTCCACCTTGGAAGGAATTTCCCATATACATCAGCATTATGGTAGATGAATTTTACATTTGGCATGTCAAAGAATGGAGCTATGAGATGACAAGAGCCTTATTACAAAGTCCAACAGTGTTGCCACTTGGGAGCTTAAGTTTGTTGATGGAGTGTTCCCAGGATCACTTCACATATGATGCACTTGATGGAAAAGTATGAGATGAGAGTGATGTAGTAGTGGATGGAGAAATTTATTACCATGATATGATCTTCTTGACTTGGATCTCCAAGCATAAGGAGAAGGTTATGCATACAACATATAGTTCATTCCTTTTGTTAGTCATCAATAATTTTGATCTTATCCAAAGATGACTAAGTTGGAAATATCAAATTTCTAGAAAAAAAATTTGCAGAAACATTGTGAGTTCTAGAAATCTCACAGCCTTCACCTAATTCTATCAGTTCACTAAAAACTTCATCTATGCCTTCTAAAAAAATGACCCCTCTGCTTTAAAAAGAAGCATGTTTTAGCCTATTTTCCCCCATTTTTCCCTCATTTTCCCCTCAATTATTCTTTTGCATTTTCGCTGAAAATGCAAAAATGGGGAAAATGCATTTGGGAAGATACCAACCGTCCATTCCTCCTAGATCAACGGCTCAGGTTCACTGCGGGGGTACCTGACCAAAGTGGTCCGTACTCCCTAGTCCCCCCGCAGTTAATCTCCACTATTGATCTTCTCCAAATCCGACAGCCAGTATTTCCCTGTTCACTACAGAGGCACCCCGCCAACAAGATCCTTCCGTACCCCCCAGTCCCCCCATAGTTAATCTTAACCGTTGATCTGCCCCCCGCCAAGATCCAATGGCCCAGAACTCGTCTCACCCTGGCCCCACTCCATCCTCTCCCCATGCCTCAGTCTTGTATTGCACGACGTGCTGACCGTCGATCTGCACATCTCCTCACAGATCGGACAGCCAAGATTGTATCATGCACAAACTCGTTCACCCCCCCTTCTGTGCATTTTTAACGCAAAATAAGTGGTTTTTCCAGGGTTACATCCAACCTCCAGAGCCATATCGCATTCGTATGGGCCTTACCGCTTACCACCCTTTACCAATGCGAAAGCCACTGGTTTTCCCCCAAAACCACCTTCACCTTTTCGCACCACTATTTGAATTCAAAGCCTATTCTTCTAGGTTCCACCATGGAACCTCCTCCCTACAATAACCCCTTCCTCTGCATCGTTCCATATCCCCCCCTCGAGCCTTTGTTAGCAGTTTAAACAGACAATGCAGGTTTTCATAATGTTTTTAATGTCTATTTCTAGGTTTTAATGGCAGGTTAATGTGCAGGCTCTCCCACAATCAAGAAAAGTGACAAAGAGTCGAGGAAGATGATCCTCGAAGGCTCAAAACAATGCAGAAAAGGGATAAGAAAGGGTTTATTCCATGTTTAAGGTGACGTGTCATGAACATCGACCATTCATTCAAAACCCTCTAGCATAGAAAGCCACCTGTACACCAGCAAAACGGAAGAAACAGTTAAATGAAGAGTATCAGAGAGATTAAATTTCAAAGGTTAAATCAAAATCATGAGAGATTAAATGACTTAAACCATGCAAATTATAGATGAAGACGACATGATGAGTTATGAAGGCAAAAAGCATATCAAGCCTTAAAAATAGTTTAGCGATGAAATGAAGGAAAACTAGGCTAAAAGGCCTCGAATACATCAACAGGAAGCAATTATTTCTCCAAAAGATCTAGTTGCCACCTATAGCCTACCTTATGTCTCAAAAGGAAAATTGACAGTTATTACACTAAAGAAGATATTTTAATCTGTAAGCACAATTATTGTAAAGATAAGAATAAGCCATGAAAGTCAATATTTTCTCCTATCTTTCTATCAGAAGTTAAGATAGAGTTATTGAAACAGAGAAGTAGTTGCACCTATTTCTGCCTTATGCCTTGCATGGTTTTCAAGGTTAGAAATTCATTTACTCTCTAATCAATAACATTTTTAACCCTAAAAAGAGTTCCACCTCCTCATTCTTCTATAAATACTCTATGAGGAGCTCTTTGTTAGGGGTTGGTTGCTGGCATTCAAACTCTTTGAATTGTACATAGTCTGGCTGAAAATTAAGAAGAAATTGAATTATTGGAAGATTGATGATGTTTTGACATGTTTTGTTAATGAGAAGGCTCTATCATTAGATCCCTGAGCATGGTTTTTGGTGATGTATTCTAATCTGTCAATGTTTTCTTCCTGTTTTCCATTATGTTTCATCAGTTATTACTTGCAGTAGAGTAAAAAGCTCAGGCTAAGAAATGTCTCCTAGAAGCACCTTAGACCTGTTTACTCTTCACTGCCTTTATGTTTTCATCCGCTGAAGGTTTATTGAGTAGTTTGACTGCTTTTCAATCCTTAAGCTTGTTTATTTCAGAATTTTTTCAAACAGTTGGTCTCAAGAATGATTCATGGTTTTCCCTGCTTACTTGCTGGCACTTGAAAAATGTTTCTGGAGTCTCCCTTTAAAGTACCATTGTTTACAGTCTGCCAAAGAGGTATGTTTTGATCATACCCTTTGTTCTTGCTGAGATAATTGTTTTGAAGGTCTTTATAATTGTAATTAGAGATGTCTAGGAGTTCCCTCTTCTATGAATGCAGTTATTTGTGAATCTTGAATGTTTTCTTATCCTTTAAGGTGAAATATTTGGATGAAATAGAGTGTTCATCAACTCCTAGATATCATTTGAAAATTTTTGTCTTGAAATGGTTATTTTCTGAAGTGTGGTTTCTAGAATTTATGGTTAGCCCTGTTTATGGAATGCCTCTTCATGTTCAGATAATGTTTTAAGTCCCTTTGTTGAGGAGTACATATAATTAAGGATTCTTAACTGCCCTTAGTTCCACTTCTCTTTCTAAATCCTTAATGTCCATTTCATTTCATCCACCAAACCCAAGATCCACTAGCCAAGTTAGATTTGCCCTTTGATAACCGATATCCATTGATTGAGCTTTTTATAACTTCTTCTTGACTCCATTGCCCAATACCTCTAATATTTCCCCTTTCTATCTATGCTCCCTAGATCATTCATGTCCAACCAACCAAACCCAAACAAACTTGCACTTAATAACTAGCCTAAAATCAACCTTTTACAAGAAAACAAGTCATATCTTTGCAAACAATTGAGAGATCCCTCTCTAAGACTAGGAGGGCTAGATCCTAGAGCTCTAAATCTTGGTTTGAATTTTTCCTTGTCACTTGGTATGCCAATCTTCCAAATCATAGGACCTTCTTGTTTTGGCGGAAACGGTAGGATTCGAACCTACATAATAGCCTAGCAAGCTCTTGTAGACTCACTAAGCTTGATAACCATAGAAACTCGGAGCCACATTGCCTTCCTTTATCATCCTGACATTTTGCTATGAGTATGAGCTCATTATTTCTCATACTTCCTCCCTTTGCAATTCTAACATATCCGTTCCTCATGTCAAGTTTCAAAATCAGAGAAAAGTTCCTAAAAATCCCCTAAACTTTGGTATCGCACTTTCTCTATTCATTTCCTGCGGTCCTGCACCTAAAGTTCAGCCTTCCTGCAGAACCATACCGCGCGTTCTTTGTGTTATGGGTGCGGACCTCTGTAAAACCCAAAAAGGCGAGAAAGTAAAGTTAAAAAGTTGATTTTAGATGAATTCTAGAAGATTCTAGATGGGAATTTTCGGGAATGGATACACTTTGATAAGGTTCATGCATCCCTCACTTGATGGAGCTAACCCCTTGATGTAAGGAGCTAATCCCTTTGAAGGAGGATTCTATCCCTTCATATTTGGAACAGAAAACCTCCTCTTTTCCACTATAAAAAGAGGCCATGGGTAGCCTCAAAGGGAGTTCAAGCTTTAAGATATTTGAGGTTAAATGTTGTTGAGATTCAGACTCCATTAACTAAGACTTTTTGTGAGGTTAAATCACTTACCTATATTCTTCTTGGTTCAAAGAGTGAAATGCTTGTCAAATTAGAAGAGATTCCTGCTTCGGACCCCGGGAGGACCTGCATGACATCAAGGCACAGGTTGTAAAGGTTTTCTTTTATTTGAAGTTAATACAAATATACTCATTTCTCTCATTAAACTGTCTATTCATGGTTTATTTCATAAATTCCTTGATCATTATGATGAGTATGGTTTATAATAATGTCTATACAGGTGCTATGTAATCTTTTTGCTTGTTTTTGACTGCAGATTTATTGAGGAACATTCCTTCAGTGCACGAGGGACTTCAACGAGATCAAGCAAGTGCTGGACATAAGGTAGGCCTTACACCTATATAGCATTTTTTATGAATCTTATATACTTAGAGAGAGATTAGTATAATTGGCTGTTTGTTGCTAGTTACTTTTAGTACTAGAGAGATCGGTCTTGTCCGCAAGACGGATTAATCTACACAACAAAATGGTGACTCCACTGGGGAAGAACTTGTTGTTTTTGGTTCTCTTTTATTTTTTATTTGAGGAAACATTTTTTCCTGGTTTTTGATTGATACATATCTGTCTGGGTAATTTAGATTTTCCCTGTTTTTGAAAATTTAGAAATATTTTAATTTTTTCTATAATTTTTCCTAGGACTGCACTCTGGCTTATTTTGACAGTGTGGGCAGGTTCGCACTTTCTGTAAAGAATACAGTGCGGGACCGCACCTGTCAATACTGGTTGCCTGCGGACCCTGTAAAAAATTTAGAAAACCTCCAGATTTCTTTCTGTAGTTTATTTTTATTTGGATTTAGATTTTTGGTTTCTGCCCAGACTGATTATTGTTTCTGTCAAGAATTTTTTGTGAATGAACTCCAACAGTATTGATGTTTTGATGATTTTCTAGAAGATTTTGCATTTTGGATTGTTTTTCACTTGGTATTTCTAGTGATTCGAAGCTTTGACAGTTTGAAGTATCTAAGATTACATTGATCTCTTTTTGTCTTTTTGAATCCGACCTAATTGTGAGAACATCCTTTATTGAGAAATAGAGCTTTTAGTTTCTTTGTGAATCTTCGGAAAAAACTTGGTTGAAGGTTTTGAATTTCATTTTTTATAAAAACATATTTTGAGTGTTTTTTATCTGTTTGTTATTCTGGACGAATAGATTCTTAGTTTGCTGAACAACTAAGGAAAACATTCTAAAAAAAATCTTAAAGCTTTTATTCAATTTAGATTGTTTAAATTCAATAGATCTCAAGATTAGATTTTGTAGTTTTGAGTAGTTTTTTAATTTTTATAGCTTTCTTTTGAAGGAAAATTGTTTTGTAGCTTCGACTTTGGAAAGAAAAAGGATTTTGTTATGAGCTTGATAATTTTTCTCATTATTGAAAAGACAAAATAGTTTCTTTCAATTATTTTTCATGTTTTAAAGAAAGAATTAAAAGAATTGCATTCTCCAACTCTTTCTTTAGATAGAAAGTTCATTGAAAGAAAAAAGAATTGAATATCATTCTAGGTGCATTTTAGTGTTTTTTGGAAATTGAGTCTTCACATCATCCAAAGTTTCATTTCCGCACCCATTGACTTAAGAAACAACTCATAAAAGTAACGCTTAATTAAAATTCATCTAGTAATATTTTTATTTCTAGGGCTCTTATCACCAACATAGCTTAGGCTAGTATCTTGGAGTAGGGAGTAATTAACTCTCCAAGATAGCTAAAAAAAACAAGTAGACAAATCTTGCGGTAGGAAGAAATTCCAATTGTTGCATCTATGCTCTGGGAAGCTCCTCCTAAAGGAGTCAAGCACGAGATCATATCTGAACCGGTGGGGTAATCAATCCTTCCTCATTGGGAACGATAGAAGATATACACGTATTAACAATGGTAAACCTCGGATAGACCATTGTCGAGGAGCCAGGGGTCACTTGTCGGTAAACCTTGGATTATTTCAAGGAGCCTTCAAGGGGATTGAGCTTTGTTACTCTGCCCTTGCGTGTGTGTCGGATCGTAGACTGTTCCCCCAGGTATATTTGTTTCTATTGGTAACCTTAGTGGCCATAATCTATAGGATTCTTTCCTAAGGTGACGGTGGAGGGAAGATCCCACTGTACCTGGAACAGACGTCGGCTAGACTCACTTGGACTCTCCGGAGGGTTATCTTCACTCGAGATGGTATAGTGGAGAAACTTTCACCGGTCTGTTTCATTAAGCAGGCTTTCGGGGTAACTGTTCCAACCGCCCTTTTCGTGTTAAAATTCTACTAAGTTGGATTTCATCACCAACTAGTGTTTTTAGTACGGAAAGTTATTGTTTGTGTGTGGTTTGAACTCTTAGATTTTTAAGCGAATGATTCAATTGTTTGTTTCTTAGAGACTTTAGGTGTTTTCATTGAAATTTTTCTTTGTTTGCGTATGATTAGATAATTTTTAATCGTGGCGGAATTGCCGAGACAATCCCGGAGAATACAAGGGAAACCCCCTGAATATTCACCAAGTCAACTTGAAGGGCTTCGTGCTCTGGTATCATCCAGTAGTAGTAGAATTAGATCAACGGAAATTGGAAGTTCATCTATAGTTATACATCTTGATCATCAAATACCTACAACAGAATATATTCAAGAACCGATTTCAGTTTCTGAAGTTACTGGAAGTTTTTCTTCTTCTGGTGGATTAACTGACGAACCTGAAATCTCTGAACCTGAAACTGAGTCTTCTGTGTTGGAAACATCCTCAGGATTTATCACGCCAACTTCTAGCGATCCTGGTTCACCTGGGGTAAGAAATATCATTACTGACGATCTTCCCTCTGGACTTATTTCTATTGAAGAACTTACTAATCTAGACGAAGACATATCTCTTCCCGACTCCCCTCAATCTATAAATCTTAGGGAGCGTGAATTTATTTTCTACAGCCCCATTCGAACTGATCCTTGGTATCTCTCTTTAACGAACTTTTTAGAGAATCCGGGTCTTGCTTTTTATCCACCTCGAATTCCATTTCATCCTACACCCAGAGGTTATTATCTGCCATCCTTTATGGCAGGAGAGTCATCCATGTTTTCTCAAACACCGGAATCATTTTTACACGGTGGTCCTTCTGTTCCTTTGGGATATCAGTCTCTATCTGGTGCTTTCTCGGGAGCAGCTCCTCGACCAATTGAAAACATGTTATCATCTGGTCTTAACGGATTTAATATTGAAACGTCGAACGCAGATCAAATATTTATGATGTCTGGTAATATTCCAAATCCTCAAACTCAAGGCAGTCAGTTTCCTTCTGGGGGGCAACCTCAGGGAACTCAGTTACTGCCTGGGGGGCAACCTCAGGGAACTCAATTACCACCTAGAGGACAACCTTCAGGTAGTCAATTACCACCTGCGGCTCAACCTCAAGGTAGTTTTTTCCCAGGACAAACTGTGGAATCATATTATTTTGGGGGGCAACCCCAAGGACAGTACATACCTCAAGGTCAACCCCAAGCTCAATATGCTCCTCAGGGTCCTTATCAACCCCAGCCTCAGTACGTGCCTCAGGGTTATCAAACTCAAGGTCAGTACCCAATTCAAGGTTTCCAACAGCCTTCTGGTCAACCATCTTTTCAAGGAGCCGGAAATTTACCACTTACTTATCAACCCTACGTTCAACCAGGTTATGGTCCTTACGTTCAACCTTCTATGGGACAATACCCCGGAACTATGGTGTGGGATCCATCCCAATATTAACAGCCTTTGCAGCCTAATGTGCAGTTGCCTTATCAACCTGGACAGCCTTTGGTTTCTGGTCCAACCCAGCAACATGTTCAGCCAGCTATTCAAACTCCTGCACCTATTTCAGTTCAGTAGACTGGGCCTAGTACACCTCAAACTGCTGCAACTGCTACAACGTCTGTTCAACCTGTCACACCTGTTTCTGGAGTATCTGTAGCCCCGACTGCTTCTATCCCTGTATCCGTGCAAATCCCTCAAGTCTCTGTACCTCAGTCAATATCTTACATTCAGACTACAGTTCAGATGCTTGCAGGACAAGCTGGTAGAAGTACAAATGTTACAAGTCAACCTCAATTTACGTATCAACCATACCAGGGACAGCCGCAATTCGGTCCCTATGTACAGAATCCAAACTATCATTATCAACCGTACCCTAGTTATACTTATCAACAACCTCAGTATGGTCCGGTTCATCCTGGTTTTCCGGGAGGTTACACAATACCTAATGCAAATCCGATTCCTAGTTATCCTGGGTATCCGCCTCCTGGATCTGCTTTGGCTTCTCAAGGTTTTCGTGACCCTAACCGTCAATTACCGTTTATCGCAACTTTGGACTTACCTGATTTGACGCGCCTTACAAATGATCCCATTTTTTATTATCAGAACTGGCCGCCAATGCCTCATAAGTTGCCCAGTGATATACCAAAATTCGAAGGTAAGTCAAGAGAGGATCCATCGAATCATGTTATGACTTATCACCTTTGGTGTGCATCTAATTCAATTATTGATGATTCGATTCGTTTACGTCTTTTTCAAAGAACTCTCATAGGTTTTGCAGCCAAATGGTACATTGAGTTGCCACGAGGCTCGTTTCATAACTTTAGTCAGTTAGCAACTACTTTCTTGACTCATTTTCAGTTGCCTGTCAGATACGAAAATGGCACGGAATTATTAACTTCGCTAAAACAATCTACGTCCACGTATATTTCTGATCATATTCATGAATGGCGACGTAGGAGGCGTTTGGTGAAAGTTTATATTCCAGATCAAATTTTGGCAGAATGGTTTGTTAAATCATTGTTACCCAAGATCACTGAAGATGTAGCTAAGGCTGATGTTGTTACTAAAGAGCAAGTAATTTCTCAAGCTCGGTACCTTGACCTCGTTTATACGCAGTCAGGTACTTTACATGAAAAAATCCCCGATCTTCCAAAATAAGGTCAAATAGCTGTAGCTCCTTCAGGGTCTCATGCCGCTGATGGTATGATTGTTACAGTAAATACTAAAAGCAAGAAGAAATCTTCAAAGAATTCTTCTCCTATTATAACTTTACCTGATTCCTCGAAAGGAGAATATTCCCCTAAAGTTTCTGCTGACATTCATGTCGTAGAGACATCTACAACCAAATCTAAATCTGGTGGTAAAAAGAAAGCGAAGAACAAAAACATGTTGAATACAGCAAGATGATGGAGCTTAGTGAAATGAAGTCGCCTTCACTAAGTGGGCCCGCAGGCTATTTTTGGCGCAAAATCTATTTTTAGACCATGTCTATTTTTAGACATGTCGATCATATTCTATGAGTTGCAGGATGCTATTTGTGGATGGTTGGTCAAGTTGGAAAAATAGATGGACTTCTATTTTTAGACATATTCAGCGGAATCTATTTTTAGATTGCCAGTCTAAAAATAGATATGTCGAATATTATTAGCTCTTAATAATATTTGGACTCTAAACATTATCTTATTCTCTTGGAGCACTTCAGTTAAGTGCACAGATGTGGCACAGGAGCTGACAGAAGTAATTACACTATTCCTAAGGGTTTGGTGGCTCTGTCCATAGTTGACTTGATTGCAGACTTAGTTGTGGGGAGTTTGGTGGAGTTGATGAGACATTTGGTGGAGTTGTGTTTGAGTTTAACTTAGTTGAACTAGTTGTGATTGGTTAGCTAGCTAATCAACTAGTAATGAGTGGAGTGAATTAAATATTATTTAATTAATTAATTATTAACTCATTATTCAACTCAAGAACACATCAGTTCACTACAGTGCATGGACAGTTCAGTGGAGACCAGTGGAAGAGGTAGATGAAAGGGTGAGTTTGCTATTAGTTGCGACAGCAGTTGTGCATGAGATTTGCACAAGCATTGGAGGAGATTGCCAATGATGATTGCGCAGTTGAAGCCAAGGAGATTCAAACTTGGATCTCTCATTGAACCAACTTGGATTGCGCAATAGAGGCAGGCAATTAGTGGATGAGTTTTGAACCTGTGACTTGTTCAAAACTGAGCTAGTTTGTGTGTAACTTTCGGAGACAGTACTGAGTACTTGTGAGGAGTATTGTACTGAGATTGTTACATGTTCTCTTCTATTATAATATACAAATAGCTGGGGGTTTTCAGCTATAAGCTTTCCCCATTACATATTGTGTTTATGTGTGCATGCGACTGTTTCTATTTCTGCAAATTGATGATCAATTGTAGAAGAGGTTATGTGTTATGCATGAATTCAAATTAGTGTGTGACCAGGATAATCTCAGTGGATAAATATTCATTATTCAGCAAATTTCTACATGGTATCGGAGCGAATTGATCATCGGGATCTATTACAGTGATTACAATTTTATTTCGGTAGACAGAGTCTGTATCGGGCCAGGTAGCCTCTGGATCCATCCTTTCTCTGAAAGGTGATATATCCAGTAAATGCCCTTACAGTCGATCTCTGTGCTAGAAATAATTTGTTATCAAAGATCTAGAAGCAGTTGAGTTTTTGAGTTTGGAATTCGAATTTTGCAACAGATTGTTTTCTTGGTGCCGGAGTTGAAATGTCTTTCAACGATTTGCGACTCGAATATGCCCTTGAAGGCAGTTCGAATTATGTTGCATGGAAAGATCGGATGGAGGTGGTTTTAGAAGATAATGGGTTGAAGGAGTTCGTAGATATGGATGTCCAAAAGCCTACTGATCCTGCTGAAGTTGAGGCTTGGCAAAAGAAGATGGCGAAATGTCGAAGGATTCTGTTGGAGGGCGTGAAGGATCACATTGTATCCAGCCTGCATGGAAAAGATTCTCCATATTTGATGTGGAAAGCATTGACAGATCTATTCCAGAGCAAGAGCGACCAAAGGAAGCTGGCGCTCAAGGATAAACTCAGAAACATTAAGATGGAGAAAGGTGACAGTATCGCCAAGTACCTCACGAAGTTCACTCAATGCAGAGATGAGCTGGGAAGTGTGGGGGTGACTGTCGAAGAAGAGGATATGGTAGACCTGGCTCTCCTTGGTCTTCCGAAAAGTTGGCATGCATATCAAGATAGTGTCAATGGTCGGGAGAAGTTGCCGGGATGGGAGCGACTTTGGGTGGATCTCATGCAAGAGGAGATAAGGAGGACTACCAGGGATGGATCTTCATCAAAGGTATCTGATGAAGAAAATTGCGCTTTGGCTGCCAAAGAAAAGAAGGGGAAGAGCAAGAAATCTTCTCAGTCTGGTGTGAAAGGCAAGAAGCAAGACATGTCCAAGGTGAAGTGTTTTCACTGTCACCAGCACGGACACTATGCCACAAATTGTCCGCAGAAGAAGAAAAATAAGAAGGCTACTGGATCTGTAGCGGGAGAGGCATTGGCTTCTCAATTCGAACTGGATTTTTCACTGATCGCATGCTTGGTCTCAAGTGTGATGGGATTAGTATGGTTCTTGGACAGTGGTGCGTCATTTCACATGACAGGAGATCGGGATCTGTTTTCAGATCTGGAGGAAAAAGATCTTGGAGTGCACATCGAGATGGGCGATGATGGTAGATATAGTGCGACCGGTATTGGTACCATTTCCTTTGAGAGGGAGTCTGGTAAACCCTTCGTATTGAAGGAAGTATTGCATGTTCCAGGATTGATGAAGAATCTGATCTCTGTGGCTATGTTGGAAGACAAGGGGTATGATGTGGTCTTCAGCGAAGGAAAAGCTTTCCTGCGCAGTAAGACAACTGGAGAGACCCGGAAGATAGGGGTTCGAGTCAAGAACCTTTATCAGTTGCAAGTAGATGGCTGCGCAGCAATGGCATGCAAGGCGGGAGAAGTGGTGAGCCGGGATGATGATGGCGAGTTGTGGCACAGGAGATTGGGCCACCTTCACCATGGAGCTTTGAAGATACTGCAGCAGATTTCTACTGGGCTTCCTAAGGGCACTCTTGCGCAGTCAGATCAGTGCAAGGGGTGTACTTTAGGGAAGTATGTGAAAGCCACCTTTCACGAGAAGGATAGTCGCGCCACGAAGATCCTTGAGAGAGTTCACACAGACGTGTGTGGTCCTTTCTCTGTAGCTTCGACAGCAAAGCACAAGTACTATGTGATCTTTGTTGATGATTTCTCTCGGAAGTGCTAGATCTTCTTCATGCAGAAGAAGAGCGAGACATTTTCAAAGTTCTGTGAATTCAAGGCGCTGGTAGAGAAGGAATCGGGGAAGCATGTGAAGGCTCTTAGGAGCGACAATGGTGGTGAATTCATCTCGGCTGAATTCAAAGACTTTTGCAACGCAGAAGGGATTCGGAGAGAGCTCATCACACCCCATAACCCACAGCAGAACGGGGTGGCTGAGCGGAAGAACAGAACGATCGTGGGTGCTGCACGGGCGATGTTGCATGATCAGGGCCTACCCCTTCACTTGTGGGCTGAGGCATGCAATATAGCAGTATATGTGCAGAACCGTTGTCCTCACAAGGTTCTTGGCATGAGTACACCGGAGGAGGCTTATTCTGGCAAGAGGCCTGATATTTCCCATTTGCGGATTTTTGGTTCTCCTGTCTACATGCATGCGACGAAGGATGCGAGAAGGAAGCTGGATCCAACCGCAGAGGTTGGAATATTTGTGGGGTACAACATTACACCTCAGAAATAACAGGGTGTGTTGCCCGGTGTCGCAAGGCGACCCGTAAACGGGGATATCAGAATTTCAGGAGGAAAGCATGTCTTGGTGTTTGTGAGGGAACATGCATACGGAGATGAGGATCTGATGATTTTCCTAAGAGGCTTTGGAGTGGATCTAAGCCCCAAGAGAAATTTCCATGGAGTGAAGAGACCACTCATGCGGTGCCAAGCCATCGAGGAGGCGCAAGAAAAGCCTTTTTCTACACATGGTGGCTTGGCGCTCGAGATGGAAGAGACATGTGACCACTATGACACAAGCATCCACAAAAACCAGTCACCGGATCGGTACACTGGATACATGGCTCTTGTGAGTCAATGTGTCATGACGAAGCCATCCTCTTTTGAGGAAGCTGTGGAGGAACCCGCATGGGTAGATGCCATGATCGAATAATATGATTCGATCGTCAGAAACAGTGCATGGGAGATTGTCCCAAGACCGGAGGGGAAATCAGTGGTGGGTTCGCGATGGATCTACAAAGTGAAGCAGGCGGCTGACGGGAGTGTGGAGAAGTACAAGGCGAGATTTGTCGCCCATGGCTTTTCACAGATCGAGGGGATTGATTATGAGGAGACTTTTGCACCTATCGCAAGGTACTCTTCCATACGGACGATCCTTGCTCTCTCAGCACAGATGGGGTGGCACATTCATCAGATGGATGTGAAGACTGCGTTCCTCAATGGAGTTATTGAGGAGGAGGTGTACATAGAGCAGCCTGAAGGTTTTGAGATCTTCAGCAGTGAGTCGCATGTGTGCCGACTCAAGAGAGCACTGTACGGGCTGAAGAAAGCACCTCGTGCTTGGTACACTCGGATAGACAGCTACTTCACCGGGCTTGGATTCTCCAAGAGTGAGGCGGATCCTAACCTGTACCAGATTGTGGTGGAGGGGAAGCTGTTGATCATCGTACTGTATGTAGATGATCTAATTTTGACGGGTGATGAGCGGTTGATACTTTCATGCAAGGAGGATCTTGCACGAGAGTTTGAGATGAAGGACTTGGGCATCCTTCATTATTTCCTGGGATTGGAGATTTGGCAGCACAGTGGAGGACTATTTGTTTCTCAGGGCAAGTATGCCCGGGAGATTCTGGAGAGGTTCAACATGCAAGGCTGCAAGCCTGTTGACACTCCTCTTCCTGGTGGTTGGAGGAAGGAGGATGATACTTCAGCGGAGGTAGTGGATGCCACTGTCTATCGACAGTTGGTGGGGTCGCTTATGTATCTGGTCAATACACGACCCGATATATGCTATGCAGTTAACCAGCTTTCGCAAGCTATGGTTAAGCCTACAAAGCTCTTTTGGAAGGCGGGCAAGCATGTATTGCGCTATATCAGAGGCACATCAGGATATGGTCTATGGTACAGACAGGAGGATGGAGCGAAGCTTTCTGGCTTCACTGATGCAGATTGGGCAGGGAGCCCAACGGACCGGAAGAGCACATCTAGAGGAGTTTTCAGCATTGGGTCGACAACAGTTTCCTAGTACAGCAGGAAGCAGAGATCCGTGGCACTCAGTTCAGCAGAGGCTGAGTACATGGCAGCAAGCTTGGCTGCATGCGAGGCTATTTGGATGAGGAAGATCCTCGTTGGATTGTTTGGGTTGCACTTGGAGCCTAGAGTGATTTATTGTGATAACCAGAGTTGCATTAAACTCTCGGCTAATCCAGTATTTCATGATAGATCCAAACACATCGACATCAGGTACCATCATATCAGAGATTGTGTTCAACGGAGAATCATGATGCTTTCATATGTTCCCACGGAGGATCAAGATGCTGACATCTTGACGAAGGCGCTCACTAGGAGCAAGTTCGAATTCCACAGAGGTAGGATAGGGGTTGCAGATAATCCATATCTTGTTGAGAGGGAGTGTTGAAAATGCAGCAAGATGATGGAGCTTAGTGAAATGAAGTTACCTTCACTAAGTGGGCCCGCAGGCTATTTTTGGCGCAAAGTCTATTTTTAGAAATATGGAGCATGGTCCAGGGGTTGCAGTATGTTATTCTTGGAGTATTGGTCATGTTGGTAAAAATAGATGGACCTCTATTTTTAGACATTTAGGTCGAAGTCTATTTTTAGACTGCCTATCCTAAAAATAGAAAAGTCAAATATTATTTACCCTTAATAATATTTGGACTCTAAACTTCTGTTTACTCTCTTGGAACACTTCAGTTCGAGCTACAAAAGTGGCTCATGCATATGACAGAAGAATTATGCTATTCCTAGGGGTTTGGTGAGCTCATGCATGGTTGACTTCAGTTACGACTTCAGTGGCAGAAGTTTGGTGGAGTTGATGAGACAGTTGGTGGAGTTGTGTTCGGTTTAACTTAGTTGAACTAGTTGAGATTAGTTTAACTAGCTAATCAACTAGTAATGAGTGGAGCGAATTAAATATTATTTAATTCACCAATTATTAACTCATTATTCAACTCAAGAACACATCATTTCACTACAGTGCATGGACAGTTCAGTGGAGACCAGTGAAAGAGGTAGATGAAAGGGTTGAGATAGCTATCAATTGTGATATTAGTTGTGCATGAGATTTGCACCACACTTGGAGGAATTTCCCATGATGATTGTGCTATCAAGCCAAGGAGATTCAAACCTTGGATCTCTCATTAGACCAGCCTTGATTGCGCAATAGAGGCAGGAAATTAGTGAATGAGTTTTGAACCTGTGACTTGCTCAAAACCAAGCTAGTTTGTGTGTAACTTAAGGAGATAGTACTGAGTACTTGTGAGGAGTATTGTGATATGTACTGTTACATGTTCTCTCCATTATAATATACAGAATAGCTAAGGGGTTTTCAGCTATAAGCTTTCCCCATACATACTGTGTAATGTGTGTGATGTTTTGATGATCTTTTGATCGCATACGGCTTGTTTTATTTCCGCATGTGTGATGATCTGAGTGGAAGAGATTATGTGTTGCATATGAATTTGAATTGATATGTGATCAGGATAATCTCGGTGGATAAATATTCATTATTCAGCAAATTTCTACATCCATATTTATGGAGACTCCAAAAGACACACATTGAAGTGTTGGAAAAATAATTCTAAGATACATAACAGGAACTATAGATTATGGCGTAATGTAAGCAAGTACATAAAAGAAAGATTTGATTGGATAGAAAAATAGTGATTTTGTAGGCAGTTTGGATTATTGAAAGAGAACAACCGGTTATGTGTTCCATCTTGGTTTAGGAATGATAGCATGGGAATCTAAGAAGAAACCCATTGTGACATTATCATCAGCAGAAGCAGAATATGTAGCAGCAACTTCAACAGCATGTCAAGCAGTATGGTTAAGAAGAGTATTATATGGACTCATGCAGAAACAACAAGGATCAACAATGATATACTGTAACAACACATCAACGATTTCGTTATCCAATAATAGTGTGTTTCATCAAAAGTGAAAGCATATTGATACTAGATATCACTTTATTAGATAACTTTTTAGCAATGGAGAATTTCACTTGAATCCTTGTAGATATAGTGATCAATTGGCTGATATATTAACAAAGCCATTAGTAGTAGGTGTTGTAAGCCTAGATGAGACAAAGACCAACAGACATGTTTAAGTTTTCATGAGTTATGTTTTAGTTTAGCGGTCGTAGTTCAGGGGGAGTGTTAAAATATGTAATTACCTCCCACATGCATGCATAGTTAGATAATCAGTTAAGTGAGTTAGTTGAGTTGGGTGATAGATAAATTTTGTGAGTGAGTTAGAGAGTTAGTTAAGTGAGAGTTGAGAAATTTCAGTTATGTGATAGATGAGTGTGTGCATGTCAAGTGATTTAGGTTAAATACCCTTCACTGGATTCATTTTATTCATTGTGATTTACAGTGATTGAGGATTAATAGAAGAGCCGCAACTCGTGTGTTTCGTATGTGAAATACTTGTGTTATTTGTGTTTATCTTCTCTAACTTTCCAAAACTTGATAATGGTTTAGGTTAGAGACGTGAATCCTAAATACAATGGCACGAACATTGCTGAATTTATCAAGTCATCATGCAAGGTGACCCGGTATCCACAGCTTTGTGTTACATCACTTTCTTCGTACGTGGGATCTGTGAAGCCCATGTTGAGTGACCTATTTAAGGAAAAAATGAATTTGAGCCTCGTTAATGCCCGCACGAATTCTTTTTGGGCAACCAAATTGGAAAAGAAAGGCACCACGATGATGCGTGAAAGAGAAAGATAAACGTTGCACAATTGTATTCAGAATTTCGATGAAACCTTTGAGGATATTCATAAATCTGTAACGAAGATGGAGAAGTTGAAGCGTATTAACTTCAACTATCAAATGAATGACATGCAAATGTTTATGTTTTCCACCCTCATCGATCAATATTCCTACCTCAATAGATTTCAGGATGTGAAGGCCGTAGGGAATATTAGCGCGACAATGAACGCCTATGTGCAAAATGAGTCGTAGTTGATCAACAACGCTCTATTTCTCTTTAATGCGCTCACTCTTAACACATTCACTAACACTGGATCAGTTGATAATGGTATCAATGCGTGAATGCCAAAATGACCCACTCATTAGTCTTCTAAATAAATAACATATGTACCGAATAATGTTTCCTAATATATATATTTATAGTTTTGCTACCAAGACACCCTTTACTGGTTTCTTGTTTATGTTTCTTTAAATGGTTGATTGGGTTTGGAATACAATCATGGCATTATTTCAATCTGATGCAAATTGTTGTTTTATTTAAATTTGATGCAAATTGTTATTTTATACTCATGTTTAGGTTTAAGACAATATTTAAGACATATGGCTCAGGAAAAAGAGAAATTTATGGCCACTTGTTAAATAACTGAGCTATCCACTATCAATTCCCATGCCACCATCTCCCTGTGGTGTCTTTTTGTGACCTTGACATTGAATTGCCTCTTGATGTCCTCCCCTCCTCCTCCCGCCGACCATCCAATTCTATCTCTTTTCTTATTGGTGCCATGCCTCCCCCAACTGGTTTGGAATTTTGTAGTCACCCTTCCCCAATTCTTGGGCATCAATAGATATGGTGCCTCTATACCACATAGAGTTGAAGGCTCCATCGCTTTCTCCTCCTTGTCCAAGACCATATGGGCATTATATTAGAGAGGAGGCTCATGCTGAAGTGAAATTCTCAACCATATTATCGATGGTTACAATAAACCACAAGAAGTTAATTCACCCTGAGGTGATCACGAAGCTAGCTAAGCGCTCATAGGTTTCCTCATGTAACAAATGTTTTGATGTTTTTTCATATCTTCAAGTTTTGTATTTTGGTGGCTTGGTTCCACTACAAAACAAGGGTTCTTAATTTTGTAATGTTTAGCATAAACATTGTTTTGATGAAACACTACTAAAAATTTTATTTGGAAAATATGGAAAGGCTCTCTGGTTTCCCTCAACTAGAGTAGAGAACCTCGATGGGTGATGTGCGAAAACTCCCCAATTTTTTTTGCATGTACTTGATGTATATTTCCATGTTAATATAATGTGAATATTTTACAACAAAAAATAAAAACATGGTTTTGATGGACGTAGGGGGCCTTTCTTTCTTCACATGGTTAGGAAAGTTTTTCTTCCATATAATTACTAGTGAAATAAAACAAGCATGTATAAAGAAAATGATTTTATTATACTTTGATTTTATAAATAATATTAAAAAAAGAAAATTGTTTGTTTTAAAATAGTAATTTTATTGGGCATGGAGTTGTGGGAGTGGGGGGGGAGGCGGCTAGAACCTGTTGCTTTTTTTGTAGCTTTGGAAGTACTCCAAGCTTTGGTGATTGAGGGTTGGAGGTCAAAGTGTGAAAAATGGGCTTCTGGGCTTAAGATCCAAGTTTGGGGGTTTTGCACCCATGGTGATTTGGGAAAAAAACGTGATGTATTTATGACATGTGATGGATAAGAGTGATAGTGCTCGGGGAGACGATTCCAACGCAGCGAGAATAATCCTATTCCGAGTTTTCGTTAGAGAGATGAATTTTTGAATTTGACTAATTAATTATTGGTTTTTAAGTCATGAAGGATTGATGTAAATAATTCCAATAGAAGGTTCTCTTCACTAATTTGTGGAAGCCCCTATTTAGGCTATAAAAATAGGGTGTGGACTTTTGTTAGAGGAATCTATTCACAAATAGAGAGGATTTGGGACAACGTGGATAAGGTCACTTAAGGACAGCGTGGAGAGCCCTAATTGGAGGATGATTTGTTGTAGGAGAGTGTGGATTAGATGCATGATTTTTTTGTGGTAAAAAATGGTTCGTGGAGGGTTGTTTCAAGGGTCGGATTGTAGGGCTAGTAGGCGAAGGAGCCAAGCATAAAAACATGGTTGTTTAAGGGTTGTGTGGGTTGTCTTTAAGGGAGGCTTAGACCCACAACTCTCTATTGTGCTAGGATGTGGGACATAGCTAGTAGCTAAGGATATTTCAAGGGCTACATTGGGGTTAAAAAGACCTCCTTGAGGCAGCATGGATGTGGAGGGGCCTTTCCTTGGAGGAAAGAAACCATTAAAGGCTTCTTTGCTGACAATGTAGAGGGTTAAGGGTTGAAGTTTGTGCCCTAACTAGAGTTGCAGGAGTGGCAAGCAAGCATTAAGGAAAATAATATTTTGTGGAGGAGTGTTGATTCAAGGGTTGGCCATGATTAGATCATGAACTGCAAACTATTGGTGCCATGTGGATGATCTTCTGAGGAAGAGAAGGATCTTCCTAGGAGCGCAACCAACAGTGTAGTATTGGGTCAAAGTGTTGAATATTGCGTGGATCATTTTTATGGGTAGCTTGAGGAGGCCTTAGGATTTGGTTGGAGGAGCCCACGTGGATTGTTGGAAGGCTCACTAAACATCAAGGTGACATCAGACACATCATATTGGAAGGAAAGAGGACAACAATAAGGTGTGTTGCAGATGGACCCATTTATGGTGGATTGATGGTGTCCTATGTGAGGACATATTGATATGCCCATATTTTTTCAATAGCTCCTCTATTGCAGAAGAAAATGGCAGATTGGTGGAGTCTATAGGTAGCCATGTGTAAGGGTCTCCTAAGTGTGGGGATTCCCTAAATAGGATCATGTGCTATAGTGTGGACCTAGTCTCTCGTGGGTTGTTGGAGGGCAGCGTGAGAGAGGAAAAAGTGTGGATGAGATTGGGAAGTTATGGTCTACAGGAGGAAAATGTGATAGTGTCCATTTAGATGCCGAAGTGCAACACCTTGATGCAATAAGGTGACTACTAGCCTCACAGTTGTGTAGCTCAAGGTTTTTTCCAACTAGCACCAGAATTGTGGAGCTTAAGTCTTGTGTGTGGAGAATTACTTCTACCACATATGATGGGTGATCCTCCTAGCTAGTGTTCATTGTAGGAGATGGAAATATTATAGTCATAGGTGGAAGCCCTCTGTACCCTATTTTGGTCTTTATCGTTACAGCGCAAGAAGACCGTAGTGGGTTGAAGTCCCAGAGTAGTTGAGGAGTAGCAGTGGGAAGATTTATAGTTGTTCACATGTGGAAATCTGAACAACTCGACAGGAGTCTCGACGTGTTGTGCCCTTGATGGAAGAAGAGACAACTAGAGAGAAAATTGCATCATCGAGGTTCAGTGGCGAGATGGACTTGGAGCGTTGATAGAGGTAGGAGCTGTAGATCAGAAGTTGAAGGATTGAGAAGGTACAGGGTACGACTGAGATGGATAAGAGATTGCACTACAACTATATGGTCAGAGTGTCTTGTTTTTTATCTGATACTAGTGGATGTATGAGGGTGATTATCCCTAGTACGGGAGCCCTAGAATATTATTTAATATGTTGTTAATATAACAAAGTTGGGTTGAAAAATTAAAAAGATTTCTATATTCTATGCATACGTGATTTACTGTTGTTTATATTTGGGTGTGCAAAGTAGTTCTGGCTGAGACACTTGGTTTGGTAGCATTAGTGATATTAAGACTCTAACCTAGACCCAAGGTGGTGGAAAATCAACAAGGTATTAGAGGATATCTAAGCTACTTTTAAGGTCAGGGAATTAGAGTGTGCACAACAAAGCAACTCAGAGGGAGTTGTCGACGTCTACATCATGGAGCAAAGGGTTCATCTAAAGACATGGAGATGTGGTCTTAACAGGTTACATGGTGAGATGGGTTGGGATTTCTAGTGGATTGGTGGTGAGCCTAGTGATAAACACTTTTTTGTGGGCTAGATTGCTGATCGTGGAATTTCGCTGATTTTTCATGGGTGGTTGGGAAAACTCAATGATTTCTTTCCCATGGATGGGATCAGGTTGATTGAGATGGCTTCATGTGATGGAATATATATCGATAGGCTAGAGTCTTCATCCGGTCATGGCATTGCATATATGAGATTGGTAGGATTTTCATGAGTTTTATTTGATCTATGACGATGAGTGATTGCATGATAGAGCCTTTGGAGATCATGTAGTCTCAGAGGGATTCTAGCCTTAGAGGGAGCATCCCTATGTATTTTTTGGATCTTCAGGTTCATATGTGATGAGGCAGAGTCACTACCAAGATTTTTAGATTCATCTATAAGGTATGTTGTAGTGATGGATGTCAGATGGGCTAGTGTCATCACTAGAGATGATGATGGTTACTTCCTAGCCTTGGAAGTACCTCCCTCGTTAAGAAGGAGTGTTGATTTTTGTGTAGCTTGGGAGGTACTACAAGCCCTGGTGATCGAGGGTTGGAGATCAAATGGTCACAAATGGTCTTGTGGCCCTGAGATCCAAGCTTGGGGGTTTTTCACCCATCATGATTTAGGCCAAAAATGTGATGGATTTATGACATGTAATGGATTAGGATGATAGTTCTCATAAAGACAATTTTAACTCAACAAGAATCATCTGATTCTGAGTTTCTCGTTAGAGAGAAATGAATTTTTGAAGTGGAATAATTAATTATTGGTTGTCAAGTCATGTAAGGTTGATGTAAATAATTCCAATAGAAGGTTGAGTTGGAGGAGTAGCAAGAAAGCGTGGAGAAAAAAATCGTTTTATGGAGTAGTGTTCGGTTAATAGTTGACTGTGATTGGATCGTGACATGTAGCCTATTGGTGCCATGTGGATGATATTTCGAGGAGGAGAAGGATCTTCCTAGGAGAAGAACCAACAATTTAGTCTTTGGTTAAAGTATTGACTATTGCGTGGATCAGTTTGATGGGAAACTTGAGGAGGCCTTAGTAGTTGGTTGGAGGAGCCCACATGGATTTTTTGGAGGCCTACCAAGCATCCAAGGTGAGAGCAGGCACATCAAATCGAAAGGAAATATGCCATTAGTAAGGTATGTTGCAAATGGACCCATGTATGATGGATTGACGGTGCCCTAGGTGAGGACATATTAACGTGCATAAGTTTGTGAAATATTTCCTCTATTACAGAAGTAAAGGGAAGATACATGGAGTCTATGGAAATTCATGTGTAAGGGTATCCCATGTGTGGGAACGCCCTAACTAGGATCAGATGCTACAATGTGGATTGGTCTCTCGTGGATTGTTGGAGGGTAGCGTGAGAGAGGACAAAGTGTGGATGATATTGGTAACTTATGATTTGTTGGAGGACATCATGATAATTTCCATGTAGGAGGCGAAGTGTGACATTTTGATGAACAAATGTGACTGCTAGCCTGGCAGTTGTGGAACTCAAGGGTTTGGAAAAATGGGAGCATGATTGTGGAGGCCGATTCTTGTGTGTGGAGAAGGACTTCTACCACAGATGATGGGTAGTCCTCCTAGCCTATGTTCATTATTGGAGATGGACATTATATAGTGATAGGTGGTATCCCTTTGTTCCCTATGTTTGTGGTCATCGTTGCAGTGAAGGAAGAACAAAAAGGGTTGAAGTCCTTGAGTAGCTGAGGAGCAGCAGTGGGCAGATTGAGAGTTTTTCACAAGTGGAGCTATGAACAAATCGACAGGAGTCTTGATGCGTTGCACCCTTGATGGAAGAAAGGAAAAATAGAGAGAATATTGGATCGTCGAGGTTCAATGGTAATATGGACTTGTAGAATTGATAGAGGCAGGAGCTGCAGATCAAGAAGTGAAGGAGTAGAAAGGTACAGGGTATGAACAAGAGGGTTGACAGATTGCACTAAAACCACATGCTTAGAGTATCATGTTTTGTATTTAGTACTAGTGGATATATGAGGGTTGTTATCCCTAGCACATGAGCCCTATATTGTTCTATTATATGTTGTTAATATAACAAAGTTGGGTTGAAAAATTAAAAAGTTGTCTATA
The DNA here is from genome assembly GCA_034641835.2 of Pinus albicaulis. NCBI lineage: Eukaryota > Viridiplantae > Streptophyta > Pinopsida > Pinales > Pinaceae > Pinus > Pinus albicaulis. The sequence goes on from CM076582.1 coordinate 1,271,966,041, forward strand.
TTATGTGCATGTGTGATTTAATTATGTTTATATTCCACTGTGCAGAGTGGTTCTCGTTGAGACTCTTGGTTTGGTGGTGTCAATGATTTTAAGACTCTAACTTAGACCCAAGGTCATGGAAAATAAATAGAACCCTAGCTGCCTCAACCCACTATTTCATGCCTCCTCATCGATGGAGCAAAGGATCCTCTTCCATTTCCATGAATGGATTTTTTCCTTCTATAGGTGTTCATTTTTGCACAGGGTGTTTTTTGTTACACTGCCAAGGTCATCTCTGTGCATGGGATTTTCTTGGGTTGTTGTTATCCAACCTTCAAGTTGTCACTAACTATGCCTTGTTTTTTTTTGTAGGTTCATTGGTGCTTTTTGGGGTCAACATTAGTCTAATTTGGTATTTCTGGCCTATTTTTGTTGTGTGGGGTTTACGCTTTTTTTCCTCATATTATACGTCAGTGTTGGTATAGGGGTTTCTTTTTAGGTCTTCTCTAAGCCCTTTGGCTCTATCTCTTGTTTCATTCTGGGTGTGATGGTGTGGCTATTCAAGGAAATATGTTCATTTTTCATGGGCCTTTCACCCATTCTTCATTCATATTTTTTGTTGGCATTTGCAGAAATTTTTTGTAATGCTTTGCTTCCATTTTTTGAGCTTTATCTGGTGCTCCCCTCAAGGTTCCTCGATGGGCCTGGGTACCTTGTTTCTAGTTATTTTTATTTTTATTTTTTGTGGCCTAGGTCTTATTGTCCCTAGGGTTTTCATATTTTTTTTGAATGTAAAGCATCATTCTTGGTCATAATAAGGGAAGGATTTCTATAATGTGCTTACCCATATACAAAATGTAATTTTTTTCTTCTTTAATTAAAAACGTTACACATTTTTTTTTTCTATGGGAAAAATAAGATAATTTTATTTAATTTAAAATTATAACATTAATAGGGATAACATGATGACATGAGCAAGAGGCCAATCCATTTTCCGGGAGAACAAAAAGAATATAGATTTTTTTGGGGCTTAGGATTTGAAACTAGTAATAAACCTGAGTTGTGAGTGCTTTGGAAATATCTCCACCTTTTTAACAGACAAAGGAATACACAATTTGAAGATCCTGGGACACTCAATGTTATTGATAATACAAATATCTAAGTCGATAACAAGAAGCTCATCCTTTCTCTCCTAATTTTCCATCAAATTACTCTTCCAACATCTAAACTTGAGGAAGTCACTCTCCACCACATCCTCTGAACCCACAAAGAGAAGGAAGATATCCTAGAAAATCGGTGTTCCCAACTAGAAGAAGGTGTTATTGAGCTCTAGGATGGAGCAATGTTAATCATGTCAATCTTGTAATCAACTAATAAATGAAATGTTCTGGTAGATTGATTAAATTAAACTCTTTGTTAGTCGAATTAAGGAGAATAAACACAAGATGCTTGTTGGAATTATCTCACCATAGGATGGATGATGAAGGAGCATAGATGTGATTCCAGTCTATCCAAAAAGTGTTTCATAACATGTATCATGACATCCAAAGTATTAGCGAAGAGGGGGGTTGTTTTAAATAATCAGTGGTTTCATTGGTGTGGTAGATCTAGAGTTAACATGCATCTAGGCTGGTTTAATTTGTCCACTAACATACGCCATATTCCACATGAATACCATGTGCGAATACCATGGGTCAATACCATGTGAAAATACCATGAGGCAATACCATGGGTCAATACTTCTACTTATAACATAAATAATGGTGGGAAGTGGTAAGTGTATTTATTTGCATCTTGTTACAATCAATTTTTTATACAAATACTTGCTTAAATTATGGTAGGTAGTAAGTGATGGTAAATATGATATTTACGAGTATGAGCTATTTTCAAGGATTTTAGTTTTCGGTGGTTTCATAACAATGAAAAATATAAAAATATCTAAAATCATGGCATAAAAAATTGAAATAGTTATCCACATGACATCATATTGTGCAAAGTCTGCAACAATAATAATAACAAAAAAATACTTGAACTAATCATATTCTAGATAAATAATTTTAAATATTACTAAAGAATAATAAAATTCAATCTATAATGTTAAACAAGTTGCAAAATATTTTGTTCAAAACAAAGTAGTACATCGAATAGATAATATCAAGTATAACAAGCTCAACAATTTATGAATCAATTAGAATTGTAAACCTTCTCCACTTCCAAAATTTTCAAAAATACTAAATCAATATATACAACCAAAAGTCCATTTAAGATAGCTAAAAGTAAAATATATACAACCAAAAGTCCATTTAAAACAGCTAAAAATAAAATTTAGCCAAAAGATTTGGCCAGATTCCGACCAGGAACTCCAAAACCTAGCATATTTACCGAACACCCATGGTAAAATAAAAAATAACATTGAAATTAATTTTTGTTTTACATTTTCATTCTCCTCCGATATTTACGAGGGCCTCATTAGATCCCACTATTTAGACTGAAACCGGTTCTCGGAAATGAAAAGTGTGAACAAATGACACAGACCTCGAAAATCGGTCATCCAGCTAGACACTGAACTGGAATGGTTAATTGAGGCGCGAACTCGGCTATATATATTGGGATGAAAGCGCGTCAATAATATATATGTGCTTGTGCCCACTCACAAACAACACTATTCCGTCCTTCGCTGCTTTTCATTTCTTGTTATATTTTGTATCACCATGGATTCATGGCCTGCAATTTTGTCCATTATCCTAGTCTCCCCAGCAGAATGAGACGAGATGGAACAGTTGAAGCGCGGCAACTTAAACCCTCAAATGAACGACATGCAGACGTTTATAAGTGCCGCCCTCACCGACCAAGATTCCTGCCTCAACGGATTTCAGGCGGCGGCGAGGAATATTAGCGCGACAGTGGAGGTCCGCGTGCAGAAAGAGTCAGAGTTGATCGGCAACGCTCTAGCTCTCCTTAACGCGCTCGCTCTTAACGCATTCGCTAACACAGGATCAGTTGATACTGGTATCAATGCGTGAAATAGGCCAAAACGGCCAACTGACTATTCTTCTAAATAAATAATATATGTACCCAACAATGTTTCCTAATATATATTTATAGTTTTTCTGCCAAGACACGCTTTACTGGTTTCTGGTTTCTGTTTCTTTAAATGGTTGATTGGGTTTGGTTTGAATTTCCTTAAATAAAATCTCATATCTCTCTCACAATTCTGCAATGACTATAAAGATAGAAAGTCATGTCTAGCATGCATCTCAATCATGATTCTCCAAAAACAATAAATCATTTTACATAAATTAGTAATCAAGTGTAGTTGAAGGAAGTGAATTTTTTTTACTTCTTGTGAGTTTTTAAAGTTCGGAGGTTTGAGAGGGAGAAGTTCTTTCTGGATATGGTTGGGAGGAAAACTACATGATTCACAACCAGTTGGTAATGGTATTAGAGTGTTTATGAAATTTTAGTTTATTTTTTTAAAGTGCCTTTGAAATTTCAATTCATTGGAAATTGCAACCTGTGAATATTTATGGGATATTTTAGAGTTATTTCTAAGCTAACCAAAACTAATGGTAGTTATAGTTGAGAATTTACATGCAGGGGATTAAATCAAGATTGTATTGCCAAAGTTTTCAAATTTAGTTTATAATTTAAAATTTTCCCTAGCACCTTCACTTTTACTTCTTTCTTCATGCACGAGACTTTCTTCGAGTATACATTTATATTATGCTTCAATTAATGTTTTCCCATCCTGTTTTTCAGAAAAAATTAAAGTCTTCCCTGTTCCAAATTTATCTACTGCAATAGCTCTATTATCAAAAAATAATTGTTCACAAACCCCTTCCATTTCAACCATCTCATCCACTAGTTTCCATTCTTCATCTTCCTTCCAAGAAAATTTTAAGGATCGAATATTCTATTAAATTTTAAAACATTGGGGAATCTCACTAGTCTCTAATATGTAAATTATAGAATATTTATTTATATATTTTTAAATTTATTCAAATTTATAATGATTTATATATATTATCTATATAATGTTATGGATTTTTAAGGTAAAATATTTTTATATTGTAAAATTTGGGCAAATCATTTTTAGAAAAAATGGAAATTGTCGAAACTTTTTTTTGGGAAAAATCATGAAAAATTAGCCCACTGTGAATATTAGCCCCTACAATTTTCCACATTCCTTCATAAGTACATCATCAAGTTGCTAGTCTGCAACTGTCAAAGCTGCAAATACACACCAAAATTCAAATTCAAAATCATCAGGCTCTCCTTTAGCTGCGTCATTTTCCTCTCCTCCAAGCTACCGTTTCATAGTTTCATAGCCCATTAGGTTATTAACAGACTCTCTTCATCATGTGCTATTACACGTTCAAGAACCAGCTCTATTCGCAATCATTCGTTTCATGTTCGATTGTCTTCTCGTTCCTGACTTTTTATATCTACTGCTGAGATATTTCTTCTTCACTATACACATTGTACAAATTATGCCACTTATCTTTTTCTATATTCCAAATATTTCTTTTTCTTTCAAAAATAAAAAAAAAAATATAGTCATCAAAAGAAAAAAAATCAAATCAATCATGCCTCTCAATTACATCTTGCTATTTTGAAAAACTTTAACCAGTATTTCCTCATAACTTCTTCTTCTCAGGGTAGTTCTTTGAAACAGTTCATCTTCCATCATCTTATGTATTCCACCATCATGGTTATGTCCCTATGTAACTTTCACAATTTCTGCTATTTTTCTTACAAATATACATTTACAAAAATAATTAGAACCATAATCATGAGAGTGTTTAGTCTTGGGATATTCTTTCAGTGTCTCTCTATCATCATCTTCCTCTCCAAGGATTGGTCCCTTTTCTACTTCAAAAATAACTTCTTTCTTTCCATAGTCATCTTCTATGAGTGCATATTCTTCCTTTACTTTGTGCATTAGCTTCTCAATATACAACTCTTTGATAGGCCACTTTACTCTTCTTCCAACATAAATACATGTATTCAATCTTGTTAATACTCCTTTCTTCCGCTGCTTCATCTATTCTTATAGCCACTTCTTCATATATATATATATATATATATAGTTTGCCGATTCAGCGAGATTCTAAAGCAAGAATGTCCCACTAAAACATCCATGCTACTGGAGTTGCCTTCCTCACATGGAGAACCCTCAGAACCATAATTTGTTATGTTTATACATGATAGAGTAGATCTGGAGGAGGAAGTTGATCCTCTTATTGAACCCATTATTGAAACATAATTGCTTGCTCGAAGTAGAAGTCGATCCTTGAAAAGGGCCAACTATTACGATTTAGACTGATTGGGAACATCCATTGGATTACGGGCTTTTGTACGAAGTGAAAAATGTGAATTTTTGAGAGGGATAAGGGAAATATTTTCAGGAAGAAGAATTTCAGGAAGATATGAATTTGAAGAGTAGGAGAACCATGGATTACTTACTAAGTGTGATCGATAGGGGTATATGGAATGCACATATTGATATCAAGCAAGGTATTTGGTGCACTCATTAAGACAAATTGTAGAGGCCCCATGGATTTCTAAGTGCAACTCTTTCTCTCCCTTAACTATAACGGTTGGGTGTTGTAACATGGATCACCCTTAAATAATAATAATAGGGGAGGAAGGAGTGGGGGTATTTCTAGAGCCTCGTGAGCAAACTTAGTTTACTTTGAGGAGAAGGGGGAATTTATTTATGCACAATTAATGAAAATTAGGGGTATAACCCGGATAAATAGGAATATTTCTTGTTTCCAACCTTGCAGGCTTATTGATTCTAAGAGGCATATTTATTATCCCCTCACTTTGAGACACTTTCACTAGGCCAGGGGGGAGGCATATTTTTATCACCTCACTTCGAGCACTATGAACACAAAACTCTATTGAGCTATTAAAGTAAAAAATAAACAATGTGAAAGTTGGGTTATTAACACTATACATGATATGTCTCCATCCCAATTGGTATCCATAAAGGTATGAAAACTATGAACAGAACTTTCGATGAACATTTTCTTAGATATTGACTCTTTATCCAATCCGTATCACCTCAATATCCATGAAATATAAACAAAAACTATTTAATGGAAATTTGGGTAAATGTAAGCCCATAATAACATGGGCATGATAGAACCCCTCCATCTCACAAGTTTTGGGTCACTTTTATATCCCTAAGAAAATAGGCAGCGTGGAACGCAAACATTAGGAAAATAGGCAGTAAAGGCCATTATGTTAGGAAAAAAAATGTTGCATGCACAAAAATAGTCATTGTAATTTAGAGATATGTTATTTGCATGGATAGAAGAACAATTTAGCCTTATTTGTTTAGAACAAATTATTTGTGATTAATTTTATGCTATCATAACTATTATCTTATATTCTTTTGGAATAATATGTATATACATCCATTCACATGTGGGAAATGACAACATGTTGTGTTAAGCCTACATTATAAAAGATCCTTTTTGAATGTATATGCATTTACCTGCATAGGAATAACATTTATTATGTTAAGTTCTGTTTCTTATTTGGATGGAGCAAAAGTAATAGATGAAGGGCTATTATTTATTTTTAAGTTTTAGTAACATCAATGCATGATGTCTTATTTTACTTCAAAGGTATTTCTAGACAGTTATAGTGATTTGTCTTGTATGAATGTGTACGTGTGTGAGAAGGAGCATAGTAATGTGGTCATTCTTTCTAATTACTTTCTTACACTCAATGCATGAGTAGTGATCTCATGTATGCACATGAATAGGTGTTAAATGATCACATTTAAAGATTGATTATTGATTGTTTGATGATTTTAATATCTAATAATGATATTAAATCTTATTGATGACATCAACGACAAGAAATGATGGTCAATTATAAAAATGATACATTATGTTTAATATGGTGGCAGATAAATAATTAATGGTCCATGCAGATGAGTATGGGTTGCAGGATGGTCCGCTGATGGAACAACCAGACCACAAAGATTTGAAGATTGAGTATTTGTGAGTAACCGATATCATAATGGTTTTAATGGATTTAAGCTAGATAGTTTGTATTTAAATGACATTCGTTGTAACATTTTAACACAATGGTTAAGGGATGGACTCCGTTATGAGCCATTGAGTGAGGGGTGAACACCCTCATGAGCATTTAATAATAAATTAAAAGTTTGTTTATTTTCACCCTACGAGGTTTCCATGGTATATTGGTGTTCAATGATGTGATTGCTTATTGTGTTAGTTTTATGATTGAGAATTCCTTGCATGATGTGATGTTTATAATGTTAACTATATGATTAATTAATCTGGTTAAAGGAATGATAAAATATATGCAAGGTTACATCATAAAAATTATGTTAATATTATACAACAGTGGTTGTTAAGGGTTATACAACTTACTTATTATTTCTCTACTAAAGTGACTCTATGTATTGACGAAAATTCTATCTAATGGTTAATGAGGAATCTCGAGTAGTGATTTGGAGAGTTACCCATGGGTAGTTTATATGAAAATTTTATTACTCCCTCCATTTCCATGTGAGGTTATCGGGGTATGTTTAAAAGTGGCATTAGAGATGAAGGTTGCAACACTAGCGCCTTGCGAAATTGTTAGGCGATAACAAATCGAGGTATGCTACTAATGGGCATCAAATCAGGTATGAGTCTAATCATCTAAATATTAATATATGTGTTTTCCTACTTTATACATATGATGTGTGATTCATGTTTATAACTATATTGAAGAGTAGATCCAGAGGAGGAAGTCAATCCTCTTATTGAACCAATTATTGAAATGTAATTGCTTGCTCGAAGTAGAAGTCGATCCTCGGAAAGGGTCAACTATTATGACTTATACTGATTGGGAACATCCATTGGATTACAGGTTTTTGTACGAAGTGAAAAATGTGAATTTTCGAGAGGGATCAAGGAAGGATTTCCTGAAGAATAATTTCAGGCATATATGAATCTGAAAAGCAGGAGAACCACGAATTACTTACTAAGTGTGATGGATAGGGGTAGATGGAATGCACATATTGATATCAAGCAAGGTATATGGTGTATGCATTAAGATGAATTCTAGAGGCCCAATGGATTTTGAAGTGAAACTCTTTCTCTCCCTTAACTATAACGATTGGGTGCTGTAACATGGATCACCCTTAAATAATAATAATATGTCCCTCAACTATAACGGTTGGGTGTTGTAACATGGATCACCCTTAAATAATAATAATAGGGGAGGAAGGAGTGGGGGTATTTCTAGAGCCTCGTGAGCAAACTTAGTTTACTTTGGGGAGAAGGGGGCATTTATTTATGCACAATTAATGAAAATTAGGGGGATAACCTGAATAAATAGGAATATTTCTTATTTCCAAAATTGTAGGCCTATTTATTATCCCCTCACTTTGAGCACTTTCACTAGGCTGGGGGAGAGGCATATTTTTATCACCTCACTTCGAGCACTATGAACACAAAACTCTGTTGAGCTATTAAAGTAACAAATAAACAATGTGAAAGTTGGGCTATTAACACTATACATGATATGTCTCCATCCCAAGTGGTATCCATAAAGGTATGAACACTATGAACAGAATTGTCGATGAACATTTTCTTAGATATTTACTCTTTATCCAATCTGTATCGCCTCAATATCCATGAAATATAAACAAAAACTATCGAATGGAAAGTTTTGGGTAAATGTAAGTCCCTAATAACATCGACATGATAGAACCCTTCTATCTCACAAGTTTTGGGTCTCTTTTATATCCCTAAGAAAATAGGCAGCGTGGAAGACAAATGTTAGGAAAATAGGCAATAAAGGTCATTATGTTAGGAGAAACAAATGTTGCATGCACAAAAAATAGTCATTATGTTTTAGAGATATGTTCTTTGCATGGACAGAATAACTATTCAACTTTATTTGTTTAGAACAAATTATTTGTGATTAATTCTATGCTATCATAAATATTATCTTAGTTTCTTTTGGAATACTATGTATATACATACATTCACATGCGGGAAATTAAATGTTGTCTTAAGCCTACATTATAAAAGATCCTTTTTGAATGTATATGCATTTTTCTGCATAGGAATAACATTCATTATATTAAGTTCTTTTTCTTATTTGGATGTAACAAAAGTAATAGCTGAAGGGCTACTATTTATTTTTAAGTTTGAGTAACATGAATGCATGATGTCTTAATTTCCTTTAAAGGTATTTCTAGACAGTTGTAGTGATTTGCCTTGTACAAATGTGTACGTGTGTGAGAAGGGGCATAGTAATGTGGTGTTTATTTTGACATTGTTTCTAATTACTAGGTTACACTTAATGCATGAGTAGTGATCTTAGAAGAAGCATGTTGTCATATTATATTTACATCTCATGTATGCACATGAATAGGTGTTAAAGGATCACATTTAAATATTGATTATTGATTTTTTGATGCTTTTAATATCTAACAATGTTATTAAATATTCTTGATGACATCAATGACAAGAAAGGATGGTGAATTGTAAAAATGATACATTATGTTTAAGATGGTGGAAAATAAATAATTAATGGTCCATGCAGATGAGTGTGGGTTGCAGGATGGTCTGCTGATGGAACAACCAGGCCACAAAGATTTGAAGATTGAGTATTTCTGGGTAACCGATATCATAATGGTTTTGATGGATTTAAGCTAGAAAGTTTATATTTAAATGACATTCTTTGTAATATTTTAACACAATGGTTAAGGGATGGACTCTATTATGAGCCATTGAGTGAGGGGTTTAACATATTTTAACATTTGTTGATTTTCTCCCTACGAGGTTTCCATGGTATATTGGTGTTTAATGATGTGATTGCTTATTGTGTTTGTTTGATGATTGATAATTCCGTGCATGATGTGATGTTTATAATGTTAACTATGTGATTAATTAATCTGGTTAAAGGAATGATAAAATATATGCAAGGTGACATCATACAACTTATGTTAATATAATAAAACAGTGGTTGTTAAGGGTTATAAAACTTACTTATTATTCCTCTACTAAAGTGACTTGATGTATTGACGAAAATTCTATCTAATGGTTAATGAGGAATCTCGAGTAGTGATTTTGTTAAAATTGGAAAACTAGGTCCAAACTCCATGTTGTGATGCTGAGATGAAGATACCAATATTTTTATTGGGTTCCTCTTTTGGTGAGGTGAAAGATCGATCTAAATATCATCTTGATCCGATGAGTAGAACATTTATTTTGAATTTATTTTCTAATATATTGAAATATGTGCAGGACAGCTTTAAGGTTTTGTACCCCAGAAAATGTGTCACACACATTTAGTGATGGATATAAATAAAGTCAATGTTGGAGGACATTTCACTTATCCCATGCTCACACATTATCTCTCCTCTTTTGATTGGTTCGAGCTCCTTGGAGGCAATTTTCTATTCACATGTGGGAAAGAAGGACAAAGATATTTTTGCTGCAGCTAGGGTTTCCACTGCAGGTTTGACCAGCATTGAATTCGGTCAACGGATGGTATAAAGGAGCTGATTTTTGGTATAGACTTCAATTTCTCTAGTCCGTAAATTTTGGCACAAGAACCGAGGTCAAAGGTTGACTGTAGATGATGATGTTTTGAGTTTTACTTGTTGTTGTTCTGCGTTGAATTTTCTGGGCAACATTGACTTTTCTGGGTTGAGTTTGAGTTGACTGTTTGGTTGTTTTGAGGGTTGTTGTGACACATTCTGGGTTGGCTGACCAAGGAGACTTTGGTGGTTGAAGCATCCTGCTGATCTTGATAACGCACCATCAAATATGTATTTTTCTCGCTTGTCTTTTGTTGATCCACTGGTATGTTCTATAAGCAGTTTAATTAATGATTTATATTATTGATGTCTAGTATTGAAGAGAAAGTAAAGTTGAATCAAGCATAGAACATCTACATAAATTTACATGGTATCGGAGCTGAGGTGAAGACAAAGTCCTAATTTGTAGCAATCACCGAAGAAGAAAATGGGTTCCACAAACTATGGCTTCAAGGAGGATGAAAAATTGACTACGAAGGACGACTTCCATGCTTGGAAGATGATATTGGATCTTAAGTTAGAAGACCAAGATGTCATAGACTATGTGCAGGGTAAAATCCAAGAAACTCCATTCACTCCTACTGTTGTTGCCAAAACAAGTACAAGAAGGTGGAGATCAAAGAAAAGCTGATGATCAGGGAATCCATTCATAAGAGTCTAGCAACCTACATCTCTAAGATAGGCACATCCAAAAAGATGTATGATAATTTGGCCCTCATGTTCAAGGCCAACAATGTAAATTAAGTACTATTCTTCAAGAATCAATTGAAGAATCTAAAGAAAAGCAGGGATGAGTCTGTTCAATCATACTTTATGAAGTTGATCGAGATCTGGAACAATTTGCTGGCTATTGGGGAGACAATAGTTGATCAAGATATGGTAATAACCACACTTGGAGCACTCCCATTTGAATGGCATGTGTTCAACACTACCATTCTAAATAATAATATGGTACCTAACTTTGACAAAGTACTATCGAGATGCATTCAAGAAGAGACAAGAATGAAGGAGTAAGGAAATGAAGGAAATTCTGCCTACACTGCTCATTCTAAAAAGAAGAACTTTGGTGGTCCAAAGAACAAAGGAAAAGCAGGGGCCCAAGGAAATAAGGGCAAGTGTTTCACTTTTCATAGGCCAGGTCACTGTGCTAGAGAATGTCCTTTCAAGAAGGATTCTCCCGATGGTGATGAGAACAACAAAAACCGGAGGAATGGCAATCAAAGGAACAAAAAGTTCAAGGGAAAGAGGAAGGCTCGCTTCAGTGAAAATGATGAACCTTTCAAAAGGTCAAGAAACTTCAGGTATGAAGAATAAAATGTTGTTGATAAAAGAAATGAATACATTCTTGTATCTTCCCTCTCTGTTGCGTCTCCACCTGACATTATGGATGTCTACTCGATAGATAATGGTGCCACAAGGCACATGCCCGTGACATCCTTGGGAGGATGTTCTTATTATATGACATTCATAGATGAATCCTCTTGCAAAACCTAGATATAATTCTTAAAGAAGAAGGATGAGGCTTTCATGTGGTTCCATACCTTCAAAGCCTTGGTGGAAAATATGACAGGGAAGGAGATCAAGATTTTGAGAACCGATAATGGCATTGAATATGAGTCAAACGCGTTCAAGGAATTTTGCAAAGAAGCTAGCATCAAGAGGGAGACCACAACTGTCTATACTCATGAGAAGAATGGCATTTCTGAAGGAAAGAAAAGGGCCATTGTGGAAGCTGCTCGTGCCATGCTATGTGACCAAGGTCCACCGAAGTTTCTGTGGGGAGAAGCTGCGAACACTGTTGTGTACATACAAAACCGATGCTTGCATTCCGCTTTGGACTCCAAAACATCGGAAGAGGTTTTCTCTGGTAAGAAACATAACGTCTCACATTTTAGAGTTTTTGGATGTCTTGTTTATTTTCATGTGTCGAAAGAGAAAAAGAGAAAGCTAGATGCTTCTGGGAAGAAAGGAATTTTTGTGGGATATAGAAAAACTTCGAAGGCCTATAGAGTCTATGTGCCTGGTCAAAGGGAAGTGGAGATATGCCACAATGTCACTTTTAACGAAGATATTTCCCTAAAGAAAGTAGTCAATATTCTGAGATCTGAGGAAGGTCATGAAGCGAGGCCTGGAAATCACGAAGAACCGAAGGATGAGATGATGCCCGATGTGGAAGGACCGATGGACCTGATTGATTCACCTCCTTCACTGGGGCAAAGACCATCATGGCTCAGGGACACTATCGAGGATGCCGAGGGACATATGGCCACAACAAGGAAATTTCATGAAAGCAAGAAGCCGAGTAGATACCAAGGGTATCTAGCAACCATGAGTACTATTGTACAATCTGAGCCTGGATCTTTTGAGGAATTCATAAAGCATCAACTCTGGATAGATGCTCTATATGAAGAGTATGAGTCCATAATGAAGAATGATGTGTGGGATGTGGTTCCAAGACCGAAAGAAAAAGCAGTTGTCACCTCAAAATGGCTCTACAAGATCAAACATGGATCTGAAGGAAGTGCTGAAAAGTTCAAGGCAAGGTTCGTTTCCCATGGCTTGTCTCAAAAGGAAGGCATAAAATATTATGAAATATTTTCACCTGTGGCCTGATATACCACCATTAGATCTATCATAGCCCTTGCTACTATGCAAGCATGGAGTCTTCATCAAGTGGATGTGAAGACCGCATTTCTGCATGGTGCGATAAAGGAAGAGGTGTATGTAGAGAAACCTATGGGGTTCAAAGTCTAGGATTAGGACACCCATGTATGCAAGTTGAAGAAATCCCTCTATGGGTTGAATCAAGCACCTAGAGCTTGGTATGAGAGGATAGATAGCTACCTGATGAAGCTGGGCTTCACTCATAGTAATGTTGATCTGAACCTTTATTCCAAGGTTGATAAAGAAAAGCCTCTCATTCTGGTGCTGTATGTGGATGACCTCTTCCTGAAAGGTGTTGACCCTCTCATTCATCAGTGCAAGAGGGAGCTCATTGCTGAGTTCGAGATGAAGGACCTAAGACTGATGCACTACTTCCTATGCTAGGAGGTCTGGCAAAGACCTGGCAAGATTTTCATTTTTCAAGGAAAGTATATTGTGAAGCTTCTGGAAAGATTTAGTATGGTGGAATGCAAGTCCGTGTCGACATTGATGGAGCTCAACTTCAAGAAGTTGAGTGGAAGCACTGTTGGGCTCATATTAGCAAATCTTACTGAGTATCGCCAACTTGTAGGGGCCCTGATGTTCTTAGTGAACACCGGTCTAGATATATGTTTTGTAGTGAACAATTTGAGTCAGCAGATGGTTGAGCCTCATCAATTTCACTGGGTTGGTGCCAAGAATCTTCTGAGATATCTTCAGGGCATGATAAACCATGGGTTGAGATACATTGCCGGGAGTGTGACACTACTTGGATATACTGATGTCGATTGCGCTGACAATGTGGTGGATGGTAAAAGCACATCGAGATACTTCTTCACAGTTGTATCTGCTTTGATAGCATGGATGAGTAGGAAGAAAAAGTTGGTGGCTTTGAGCACCGCGGAGGCCAAATACATTGCAGCAAGTATGGCCTGTTGTGAAGAAGTTTGGTTGCAAAAGCTCTTTAGTGAGCTATTCGGGCATGTGATAGATACCACGGTGATACTCTGTGATAACCAGAGTGGGATTCACTTGTCCGAGAATCCCGTGTTCCATGATTGATCCAAGCATATTGATATTGGGTACCACTTTATCCGAGATATGGTACAGCGAGGCCCCGTAATGCTGGATCATAGAGGAATTGATGAACAGGTCGCAGATATTCTCACAAAGCCCCTGGGGAAGGTCAAATTCCTAACCTTTCATGAGAGTCTTGGTATCATGGAATGACCCTATGATGAGGGTCCTGTTGGATGATGAGGTTTAGCAGCTCGGGGGGGCTTTGAGGATAGCTTCTGGAAGCTATAAGCAACCACACAACTAGGCTTGCCAAACCTTGTTGGTGTGCTTGGGCCCCACCATTATGATTATTGAGTTGGTTCACCTCTCACTATCTATGCCTCATATGCATCCTACCCTTTGAGTTCAGGGCTCATGGGAAGTACCTCTCATTTGGCCAATGAGGTGGGAAAAGCTAGAGACTAGTAGCAAAGACTTATGGAAACATCAGAGATTTTCGTACTCTTTATATAGGATGGCACATGTCCAACCACTTGATCTGGGATCAATTCTAGTGAGGTTTTTGACCTCCTACTGACTTCAGGTTAGATAAACCAACTTCGGGTTGGTATGTGACTCTTTGAGTCCATGTGAGGTTTTGTACCTCCAACTGACTTCGAGTTAGTATATATGTGACTCTTTGAGTCCATGTGAGGTTTTGGACCTCCAATTGACTTCATGTCAGTGACACTAAATTTGGGTTAGTATATATGAGACTCTTTGTGAGTCCTATAGAGGTTTCAGACCTCTGGGCTGAATTTTTTTGTCGAGAATGATGTCTTTGTGACTGAACCACTTTTGTTAAGAAATAAAGAGGCCATCAAAGCAAGTTACGACAGAATGATGCACGATGTTGTGTTGCATAGGTGGATGGAGTTCTCCCTAGTTGAGAGCGAGTGTTAAAATTGGACAACTACATCCAAAATCCATGTTGTGATGCTCAGATGAAGATACCAATATTTTTACTGGGTTCCTATTTCGAAGAGGTGCGAGATCGATCGAAAGATCATCTTGATCTGATGAGCAGAACATTTATTTTGAACTTATTTTCTAATATATTCAAATATGTGTAGGTAGGCTTTAAGGTTTTGTACCCGAGCAAATGTGTCATACACCCTCAATGATGGATATAAATAAAGTCAAGTTGGAGGAAATTTCACTCATCTCATCCTCACACATTCTCTCTCCTCTTCTGATTGGTTTGAGCTCCTTGGAGGCAGTTTTCTATTCACATGTGGCAAATAAGGACGAAGATATTTTTATTGTAACTAGGGTTTCCAACACAGGTTTAACCAGCGTTGACTTTGGTCAATGCATGGCCTAAAGGAGCTTATTTTTGGTATAGACTTCGATTTCTGCAATCTATACATTTTGGCATAAGAACCGAGGTCAAAGGTTGACCGTAGACTGTGCTGTGTTGACTTTTACTTTCTGTTGTTCTCTGTTGACTTTTCTGAGGTTGACTTCGAGTTGTCTGTTTGGATTTTTTGAGGGTTTTTGTGACACATTATGGGATGGATGACCTAGGAGACTTTGTTGGTTGAAGCATCCTGTTGATCACCGTAATGCACCATCAAATATATATTTTTCTATCTTGTCTTACGTTGATCCATTGGTATGTTCTATCAGCATTTTACTTAATGATTTATGTGATTGTTGTCTATGATTGAAGAGAAATTAAATTTTCATCAAGCATAGAACATCTACATAAATTTACATATTTGGATAGTTACCCATGGGTAATTTATATAAAAAATTTCTAACTCCCTCCATTTCCACGTGAGGTTATCAGGGTATGTTTAAAAGTGGTACTAGAGATGAAGGTTGCAACACTGGTGCCTTGCGGAATTGTTAAGTGAAAATAAATCGAGGTATGCTACTAATGGGCATCAACTCAGGTATGAGTCTAATCATCTACATATTAATATATATGGTTTCCTACTTTTGACATGTAATGTGAGATTCATGTTTATAACTATATTGAAGAGTAGTACGTAATAAATTTTGTTATAATAACATGATCATGATATTTTAAAGCTATTGTGGATAAAATACAATAAAACCTATGTTGCACTTATGAACAACTAGTCTAGTACTCACTAGTGAAAGTGATATTTGACTATCAACATTTTCATATATGACAGATTACTGGAAAATTTAATGAACATAACTAAACTTACCATGCATGACTTAAAAGGTTTGAATGTGTCTAGTCATGTTGTGTGAAACTAATACATGAATTCAAAATATGGTGAAATTCCTTGAAGAGGAAGATAGAGCTCTTTAAAATGAAATTGAATGAAACTTTTGGATGTTAAAAATTACACAATGAGTCGAGTAGTGAGACTTGAATATAATGGTTAGCTTTTTAATGAGTCATGTCATGGCTACATTAATATTATTAGTAGCATTTATTAGTTAATGTTGCATGAATAACTAATAAACCTTATATTCATGAATTGGTTTTAATTAAATATTATTGCAAGTTGTGAAAAATTGATTATGTTAGTTACGTCATGTGTCAGTCTATTGGTTATAGTACACTGTGGGAATTGGAAATGTTTGGACTATTACCCTAACCGTTATTGATATATACACATTGATGAAGATTTGTATACACTTATATGCATGACAACATTGTATGCATGAAACTAAAATGATTGCAGAAGTGAATATTTTTTTAAACAATTCATATTTATGACTAGCATTGTTGATGAGATTAATCATGGGTAGCTTAATAACAACAAGAAAATATAAGAAATTAAAATGTTGCAATGTGAATTAAAACCATAAATGATAAAGTATAATGTTATGATGTGCATGATTTTTTTATTTGGAAATCATAATGTATACAAATTGTATGTTAGCTATGTTTCCTACTAATCTTGATATTGTGGACTCATGTTGAGGGTTAGTTATAATTGCATGATGGGCATAAAAGGTTTTTTTTTTCTTTATGTTTAATGTGCATCTGGTTCATTATGTAAATTAATATGGAAAAGAGTGCTAAAAGAGAAATTTAACATGCCAAAAAGTTTTCGATAGTTTTGAAATGTCGTAAGGCCTTTGGTTGATGGTGGATTCCTGCCCGAAGGGGTTGATAGTGCTTTCCTGCAAAAATTTCCTCTCCCTAGAGATAGATGTCCTGTGTAAGTGAAAATAGTTGGCCAAGAGGGTGCAGAGGGAAAAATATTGAGGCAACTCTGTTGATTTTGGAGCCTGTTGGGGGAGGCCCAAAATTACTCATAGATAGGACACTGTAAGAGGGATAGGAAAGATGTTGCCAAGAGGAATCCTATATTGGACCTTATATGGTCATTGGAATTCTTGAGCTGGTAGGCCAATGGAATCCCAGACTGGACCTTCTATGGCCATTTTCAATCAGAACTGCCTCGATGTGAAAATGAATCGATTTGGTTGTGGAAACCAATTCCCATGGATTGGAAGGAGAATTTTGTTTCCCATTGTGATTCCCATAGCTGAAAAAGTTAAATAATCAATTATGTGTTATATTAAAATTATTTTTTTATATTATTGTGTAAATATTTTCTGTACATATTGATAGGAAAGTAGCCTAGTGCTCGGAAAGGAATTAATGGAAGTATAAGTTCATTTATTATATTACTATTCTTTTGAATATCTTAGAAACTACCAGGATAATATACACTTTGTGAATCTATTGATCATTTCAATGATTAGAGAGGGTTAATTTCTCTCTGAGTACTTTTAGAAGTACTATGTGGATGCCTTTAGTAGGAGCTAAGATAGTGTGCACGTGGTGAAATGATTTATCATTTGTATGATTAAAGGCTTGGTGCTCTCTGAGTACTTGTGGAAGTATTGTGATTAAAATATCTCTCGACATTGCATGAATTATTGATAGTTAAAAGTATTTAAATTTATTGAAATGTTGTGACTAATGTGATTATTTTGGATTTGTGAGTCACATATTATAGAGTGCTTACCATGGATGCTGTGAAACTAGTTGCAATTGAAATGTTTTAAGAATAATTTATGATTTTCAAGAATAGTTAGTAAGTGACAGAAAATAGAAATTGCTTATTTTTGTAGTTATAAATGCTTATGACTATATATCAACATTTTTTTTTTTTTTTTATTGGTATTCCTTTGAAATGGAATCCTTCATTTTGAAGGGAAATGATCTCATTTTCAGTTTTTTGGATTCTAATATCATGAGCAATAATTAAGTCCCAGTGACAGAAGAACATCGAGGATGATGTTCTCTTTAAGGGAGGGAGTATGTAATATCCCTAAAACATTATAGTAGTATTTACCATTAATATAAGTAAAAACATGATTGTTTTCATTGTAGACATCTAGTTACTTTATTGTTAAGCTGTAGTTAGAATCAAGAAGAATTTGTACATTTTTGGCAAAGAAAGTGGTAACCTCTCTTGTATCAAGAATGATTTGTAAGATAAACTAATATTTGGGTAAAATTATTTTCATTCTTGATTCATGCTAAATGGAGGAATTTGATTCATTCTCGGGGGAGGAAGTGAAGTGTTTATTACTAAGCTAGACGTAACAATTTTACATGGTAAATTATCTTTTTTTGTTTAACTATATGATGAGAAGTTGAGCATTCCTTGCCTCACTTTCTTCCTTCGGTCCTATGTTGCCTTGGTGAAATATAATCTCTTGGTCAATATGGCTGGAGTTGTACAATCAACATGAACATATCCTGTTGTTATCTATATGTAATGAATTTTAATTCGGTCCAACCAGGGAATGTATTGAGAATATATATTATCCATAAAGATTCACTTCTCTTTTCAAATATTAGTTCTTGTGAGCATAAGAAGCAAGCAGTCCAACACAAGAAAGTGAGATTTGAATATTTACAGCTCATGTTTGCAGTTAATGTCGATAAATTACAACGTGATGATCAAATGAATGATATCCACCCTCCAGTAACTGCAAGAGATGGAGGATATGGAGAATTTACATCGCTTTCTGTGAATTCGACACTGAGCAACCTGGTGAAAGAGGCCATGAACGTGAGCCTCATTAATGCCTGCACGGTTTCTGTTTGGGCAACCGACTTGGAGAAGAAAGGCGCCACAGCAATGAGTGAAAGAGAAAGAGTGTCACTGCAAGATTGTATTCATAATTTCGATGACACCATTAAGGAGATTCATAAATATTTAACAGAGATGGAACAGTTGAACTTAAACCCTCAAATGAATGACAAGGAGATGTTTATGAGTGCTGCCTTCATCGACCAAGATTACTGCCTCACCAGATTTCAGGCAGTGGGGTATATTAGCGTGATAGTGAAGGTCTGCGTCTAGAGTGAGTCAGAGTTGATCAGCAAGAAACACTCTAGCTCTCCTTAACGCGCTCGCTCTTAATGCATTCGCTAACACCGAATCGTGGTTACCGGTATCAATGCATAAATGCAAAAAACGACCCACTCACTACTCTTCTAAATAAATAATATATGTACCCAACAATGTTTCCTAATATATATATTTATATTTTTGCTGCCAAGACACACTTTACTAGTTTCTGTTTTTTTTAAATGGTTGATTGGGTTTGGAGTACAATCATGGCATTATGTCAATTTGATGCAAATTATTTTATGCTCATGCTTAAGATTTTTTTTTTTTTTATGGTAGGAATAATAACAATAATTTCATTAAGTGATATGCTTTTGTTTCATGGTAGGAATAATAACAAAAATTTCATCAAGTGATATATTTGTTTAAAATTAGGTTTAAACCCTATAGGAAAAAGGGCTTGATCGCTTCAGTTATACTATCTCAAATAACAATAGCATCTAATTACATCAATTTTATTTTTAAATAATAATTTGTTTAGCAATAACATCTAACTACATGAATTATTTTTTAAATAATTATTTTTTTAGATTTTTATTTGTAATTTTTCAATTTTTGATTTTTTTTTAAGACATGGTATGAGTAATGGTAATTCAGGGATATTTAAGTTGTCAAAATCATTTGATGAACCATTTTTATTGAAATAATTTTGAACCTATAATAACATCCTGTCACCATCTACTTTAAACCTCTTAATACTAAAACAACAAATATTTTATTAATACTATAATTATAATTATAAAATCAATTTTAATTAAATATAGTAAGATAAATTATATAATAATATTTATAATATTAGTTTACAATTTAATAGTTTTAACATATCAATGTGGTGCCTGCACCTCAAAAGTTATGGAAAACTTTCATTAAGACTGTCCCTACTCAAGGCACACTTCTAGAGGGCAGTACCAATACCTCCTCAAGGAACACTTCTAGAGGGCAGTACTAATACCTCCTCACCATTGAAAATTGGTAGCTCATTGTTGAATTTCCTTAAAAAAAAATCTCATTTGTGACAAAAGAAAGTCATGTCTAGCATGAATCTCAATCATGACTTTCCAAAAAAAGTAAATCACCTTATATAAATTGGTAATCAAGTGTAGTTGAAGGAAAATAGAATTTTCAGAGCCATCTTTGATTTTAGCTGACTGATATTACTCCAAGATCATTCTTAAACTAAATTACTATGTATCTCTAGCTAGTGGAGTTGAACATGAGTGGTATTTAGAGGAAGTGAAAATTATCTTCCTTAGTTTGCCTTGTATATCAATCTACTGATGTATTTTGGTATTGTTTGTGAGTTTTTAAAGTTTGGCGGTTTCAGGGAGAGAACTTCTTCCTGGATATGGTTGGGAGGAAAACTAGATGGTTCACAATGAGTTGGTAATGGTATTGGAGCTCAAGTATACTCTCATATTTTTGGAGTTATACATATATAAGCTCTCACTTATGTTCATAAGTATTCTTGAAATTTTAGTTTTATATTTTAAAGTGCCTTAGAAATTCCAATTTATTGGAAATTGCAACCTGTGAATATTTATGATATGTTTTAGATTTATTTCTGAGCTAACCAAAAACAAATGGTAGTTATAGTTGATAATTTACATGTAGGGGATTAAATCAATAATGTATTGCCAAAGTTTTCAAATTTAGTTTATAATTAAAAATTTTACATAGAAGCTTCAATTGTACTTTTGTATTCATGCATAAGACTTTCTTCAAGCATATATTCATTTTATGCTTTAATTAATGTTTTACCATCCTCCTTTTCGGAAAAAATTAAAGTCTTCCTTGTTCCAAATTTCTCTGCAACAATAGCTCCATCATCAACAAATAATTGTTCACAAAGGCCTTCCATTTCAACCATCTCATCCACTAGTCTCCATTCTTCATCTTCCTTCATAAGTACATCATTAGGTTGCTAGTCTTCATCTGTCAAACCTACAAATGCACACCAAAATTCATATTCAAAATCATGAGGTTCTCCTTTAGCTGCCTTATTTTCCTCTCCTCTATGCTACCGTGAACTAGTTTCATAGTCCATTAGGTTATTAAAAAACTCCTCTTTAATATTCCTTCCATCTTCTATGTTCAAAAACCAACTCTATTAAAAATCAATTGTTTCATGTTCGGCCTTAGGTAAAATATTTGTCCTCACATGTGCTCCTCTTCGTTCCAAATTGTTTCCTCATTCCTAAATTTTTATATCTACTGCTGAGCTATTTCCTTGAGTTAGGTTACTATGGCCAAATTTCTTCTTCACTATACACATTATACAAATTATGCCACTTCTCTTTTCCTATATTCCAAATATTTGTTATTCCTTAAAAAATAAATAAAAATATAGTCATCCAAAGAAAAAAAATCAAATCAATCATGCGTCTTAATTTCATCTTGCGATTTTGAAAAAATTAAACTAGGATTTCCTCAAAACTTATTCTTCTCATGGTAGTTCTTTGAAAATATTCATCTTCCATCATATGATGTCTCCCATCATCATGGTTATGTACTTATGTAACTTTCAAAATTTTTGCTATGCTGCCCACAAATATATATTTACAAAAATAATTAGAACCATAATCATGAGATTGTTTAGTCTTGGGAGATTCTTTTAGTGTCTCTGCATCATCATCTTCCTCTCCAAGGATTGGTCCCTTTTCTTGTTCAAAAATAACATCTTTCTTTCCATAGTCAACTTCTATGAGTGCTTCTTCTTTGTTTACTCAGTGCATTAGCTTCTGAACATACAACTCTCTTATAGGCCACTTTAATCTTCTTCCAACATAAATACATTTCTTCAATCTTGTTAATAATCCTTTCTTCTACTGCTTCATATATTCTTATAGCCACTGCTTTAGTCCATTGACTTTTTCTTTCATCTCAACCAACTCTTTCTCTCTTTCCTTATCACTCATGTGTTGTGTTAGGTCCCTATATTACTAGTGTAGTCCCTTATTTTTGTTATTGTAGCCCCATTATTGCTATTGCTGTACCCCTATAACCCCAATATTGTTATTATTGTGCCCTTACTTTATTATTCTTAGGTTGGATAGGATTATATTGTGATCCCATGGAATCCTATATATAGAAGGAGGTTTTTTCATTTTTTTCATCCAAGAATTGTTCATTTATGTAATGTAAATGATGTTTTCCCCTCGAAGTGGCTTATTTATAAGGTTTTGATCTCTCTTTTATTCTAGTTTTGGAGCTGGTTTTATAACATTTGTTATTAGAGCTTTGGATTCTAGGGTTCTGCTAATCGAAACCGGTCATCATGGAATTTTCACTAGAAATTTTTTTATACGAAGGTTATGAAGTTGAAAGTTTTACAAAGAGAATCCAAAATCCCAATGAACGTCGTGTAAAAATTTCGGATATTGGTTCGCAATATTTTTAGAGATATGATCTGTTGAAGTTATGGTTTTTTCATGCTCCCAAATTTCACCTAAACAGGTCATCATGGAATTTTAGCTATAATGTTTTTTCTACGAAGGTTCATAAGCTGAAATATTTATAGAGTGAATCCAAAATCCCAAGGAAAGTCATGTAAAAATTTCAGATCTTGCAATATTTTTGGAGATATGATCTTTGGAAGTTAGGTTTTTTCAGGCTCCGAAAGTTCATCTCAAAGAGGTGACTGTCGGAAAATCATCATAACTCTCTCTCTGAGCATCGGATTGGAATCCTATAAAAAGTGGTCGCAAGTAAACGGACTGTAGTTTCTTTTGTATCAATTTGAGAGTCGAAGGAGGAAACAATTAGACATGGCACAACGTAGAAATTTTCTCTACTAAACCAGTCCATAATTAGGTCATTGTGGGAGATTGGGTATAACTTTTCCTTAAAGAATCCAAATCATGTCAGACATGTGGCATTTGAAAGAAGATTCAGAGGGCTACTACATGACCACATTTAATTTATTGAAGGTCCTAAATCACAGAGAAATTTTAGTTTCAATATCAAGCTCCTTAAAAGAAAGAAAAGGGTGTGTATTTGTTCTTAAAAATTACATGTCTTGTTTGAGGAATCAATTTGAATTTATTCTAAGGGAATGTTGTAAAGTAAATATCAGTATTGGGTTCTAAAATTCCCCATAAAAATAATTAAACACCCATCAAGCCTTCATAAGGCTCTACTATGACTCATGAAGATGAAGAAATGCAACATGACATATCAAAACTACATGAACAAGTGCCCCAAATTTGGCTTTCGCAAAGAGCAACAAAAAATGAAATGGAAGTTTTGACAAAAGGCATGGAAGCTAATATGGATGGTTTGAAGAAATTCGTGGAAGCTAAGATGGATGGTTTGAAGAATGGCATGGATGGCATGGAAGCTATCATGGAAGATAATGTGGATGACATGGAAGGTTTGAAAAAGTCGATACAACAAATGTTTCCTAATGGTAAAACGATTGTACAGGAAACTCATGATGAGAAAAAAAAAAAATTGTTAATCATGATTTCATAAACTCTAATGTTGGATGGAAGACCCACCATATTCCAAAGATCGATACGAGGAATTTTGATGGCAAGTAACATGGATACTACAGATGGAGAAATATTTTGATCTCAATAATGTGCAAAACACACAAAAGGTACTCATTCTAGATTTATATTTATAACAAAATACATTTGTATGGTATCGATGGCTTTGTTCCCGTAAAAAAAAAAATGACTTGGTCAAATTTACGGAGGAAAGGATAGCACATTATGAGGATACAAAGAGCAACAATTTTTTAGCCAATTGATAAATCTCAAATAAAAGAGTTCAGTGGTGGAGCACATTGAGGACTTACAAAAATTGAATATAAGGGTAGCTGATATTCTAGAGGAACACAAGATTGATGTCTTCATAGGGAATTTAAAGGATAACATGCAACATGAGGTTCACGTTTGGGCACTTGATTCATTGGAGAAGGCATTCAGGTTGGCAAGAAAATTTGAATGTAAAATTATGGCGACAAGGAAGCCTACCACTCACATCTATAAATATGGAAGTGTTGGTACTCCTAGACTTCCACAACCTACAAGTTTTACTCCAAAAAAATTGGAAGAAGAATGAGAAAAAGGGCTTTTCTACAGTTATGATAGAAAATACACTAAAGGTCATAAGTGTGCTCAGAAGAAATTATTTTACATAGATTGTGAAGAGGACAAAGAAAATGAACAAGAAACTTCAAAAGAAGAGGATATACACCAGGAACTAACTCTAGAAGAAGAATAAATAAGTCCAAATATATCACGTAATGCATTGGCAGGAATTACCACTCCTCAAACTCTCAATATAGAAGGATATATCAGGAAGAAAAAGGTAATAGTGTTGATTGATTTGGGTAGTACCCATAATTTTATTCATTGTATGGTAGCCAAGGAATTGAATTGCTTCCTATACCCAATACCAAAATGTCAAGTGATGGCTGCAAATGGAGGAACTATAAATTTCTCTAGAAAATGCCATAATATCATGCTAACCATGGGGGGATATGTATTGAATAGTCCAGTGCATTCCATTCCAATGAGAGGTGTTGATGTTGTACTAGGAGTAAAATGGTTACAATCTTTGGGGACAATAACTTTTAATTTTCATGAATTTTTCTTGAATTTTTTTTTTGGAAGGAAAGGAAGTTGAATTACGAGGTATCGCAGTGAAGCCGAGAAATATAATAAGCTCTAATGTCATGAAAAAAATTCTGAATAAATAACAAATAGGCGTAATTGCACAATTATTCTCACTAGAAGGTCCAACATAAAAATCATCTATTTCTCCATATCTCCAAAAACTCTTGGACAATCATTACAAGGTGTTTGAAACTCCCAAAGGACTCTCACCTATTCTTGATCATGATCATGTTGTTCATTTGATTCCAGGAAGTGTTCCTCCAAACATTAGGCCTTATAGATATCCTTCTGTCCAAAAGAGCTAAATTTAACTTATGATTGCAAAAATGTTAGAGGCTGGTATAATTCAACCTAGTCAAAGTTCTTTCTCTACTCCATTATTATTGGTGCACAAGAAGGATCGATCATGGTGCATGTGTCCGGATTATAGGGAGCTCAATAAGATTACTATTAAATATAAATTTCCCATTCCTGTGATTGATGAATTATTTGATGAATTACATGGAGAAATATATTTTACCAATTTGGATCCTCATTTAGGATATCATAAAATTAGAATGAAGACTAAATATATTCCGAAACAAGCATTTCAAACTCATGAGGGTCATTATGAATTTATGGTCGTGCCTTTTGGCCTTACCAATGTACCTTCTACATTTCAAGGGTTTATGAATTCCATTTTCAAACCCTTCCTTAGAAAATTTGTGCTAGTATTTTTTGATGATATACTAATCTACAACACATCTTGGAAGGACCATGTTCAACATGTTGACAGGGTGCCCAAACTATTGGATGAGAAACAATTATATGCAAAAACATCCAAATTATTCTTGGGAGTACAAGAGGTTGAATATGTGGGTCATATTCTATCTCACAAAGGTGTTAAGGTAGACCCTAAAAAAATTAAAGCCATTAAGGAATGGAAAGTCCCCACAACCATAAAGAAGTTGTGAGGATTTCTCAAGTTAACAAGGTATTATCGCAAGTTTTTTAAGAATTATGGGATAATACCAGCACCTCTAACAACATTATTGAAGAAAGATGCATTTTCATGGACTCCAGTAGCAACTAAGGCCTTTGAGAAATGTGCCTAGCACCGGTCTTAGCTATGCCAAACTTCACAAAAACCTCTATTATGGAATGTGATGCCTCATAAAATGGAATTGGTGTTTTTTTAATGTAAGAAGGAAGACCCATTAACTTTGAAAGTTTTCCAATAAAAGGAAAGTATTTATAGAAAGCGATTTATGAGAAGGAAATGTTAGAAATACTACATGCACTAAAGAAATATCGACCTTACCTAATAGAAGACACTTCAAGGTAAAAAGCAATCATGATAGTCTTAAACACTTTTTGGAACAAAGACTATCTTTAGAAGAGCAGCAAAATTGGGTCACAAATATGTTGGGCTATGACTTTGAAATCATCTACAAAAAAGGGGAGCTAAATGTTGTTGCATATGCACTCTCAAGAAAGAATGAAGAGGTGGAAGCATTGCTTTGTGCGATTTTCATTATCCAACCCGATTGGATAACTGAAGCAAGGGATGAATGGAAGAAGGATGAAGAAGTGTGGACACCCATTCAAAATTTGCAGCAAGATCCTAGTACATGTGATACATTTAGTTGGAAAAATTGTGGTACAAATATCACTTATATCTTTGTAAGAATTCCCAACTAAAACAAAAGATTATTTTGGAATTGCACACTTCTCCTTTAGGAGGACACTCAAGATTTTTAAAAGCATACCACAGGGTGAAGAAATAATGTTTTTGGGATGGCCTTAAATACGATATTCTAAATTTTCTGGCGGAATGTTTGGTTTTCCAGCAAAATAATGTTGAGACAATTAAAACCCCGGGTCTTTTACAACCTTTACCGATTCCATGTTAACGTTGGGAGGAGATTTCAATGGATTTGATCACATGTTTACCTAAGACCAAAGGAAAGAGTGTCATCATGTTGGTGAAAATATGAGAAAATAATTAACAATAAATTGCCGCGAAATGTTTTTTTGGAGGGGTTCCATTGTATTTTCCGGCTAACATTAAATTGGGTGAAAGTTTGATCGAAATTTTAAACAAAAGTTTGGCCGAACTTTTATGTCATTAAGACTTGATGGGCCGTCGCCGCAAAAAATAATTTGGTTGAACTTTTTTTTAGAGTTCAGCCGAACTAACGCGTCAACAATTACACAGGCCCAAGCTCTGAATACATATCTACAACTTTGGATTGATTAAACTCCATGAAACATTCTGAATTAACTATCGGAACCAAGACAAGCATTTTTAGAATTGAACCTACTTTTAGGAAATACAAATTTTATGGAATTTCATAAGTATTTACTAATTTTAATTAATTTTGTAATAAAATGGGTACAAACAATTTCTGAAGGTCATTATGATTCAGCGAAATCATAATTCTGTATCTCCCAAAATACATTGTAAAAAAAATTGAAAAAATTATGGTGCATTACATTGGTCCGTCGTCTCTAATGGGTAGTTTTTAGATTTTTAGTTTATAACTTATATGTTAAGAAATTTCTTGCGTCGTGAAACATATTCAAAATATGCAGTTTTTTCATATTGGACCAGTTCAAAAAATTCTAGTAACTATGATATGCATCCATTGGCTTTGTAAATATGACGAAACCGAAGTAGACTCTGTCTAGATTGTTGTAACACATTTTGTTTCTCAAAAACACAAAGTTTAAAAGAATACAACATTGCGTATTAACTTGACTTCTTATGAATCCTTTGATTGCTAAAAAGCACACACTCAAAGAAACGCTAAGTTGACATATCAAATGTGTATAAAAAAATTCCAAAAAATAAGTAATAGAAAGCTAATCAAATTTCTGACAATTTTTTTTTTATCGCAAATTAAATTCTAAACAGAATTTGTTTTTTAGCTTGCAGAAAGTTGAAGAACAGAAAAAAATGAGAGTTTTTTTTCTCAAAAAAGAGCAAAAAGTGTAGCCCAACTTCACATTTTCACCCGGGCCCGGTAGTTGATAGACATATCAAGTATGCACAATTTTGTGCATTATCTCATCTAATTAAATCAAGTACAATTTCTACTCCATTTATGGAAACATTCAAAAGATACATGGATACCCAAATATTATTGTAAGTGACAAAGATCCCATTTTTACTGGAAATATTTGGTTGGGTACCCAACTAGCTCATAGCTCTTCTTATCTTCCTCAATCCGATGGTCAAACTGAGATAGTGAATTAATATTTGGAAGGATATTTTTGTTTTTTTGTATCTGATAAAGAAATACAATGAGTCAAGTGGTTATCTCTTGCTGAATGGTGGTACAACACTTCCTTCCATACTGCGGCAAAAATGACCCCATTTATGGCACTTTATGGATATCAACCACCATCCATCACATCATATTTAAGAGAAAATTCTAAGGTTCAAGCAGTGGAAGTTCACATCGAGCATCAACAAGAAGTTCTCCAACTCTTAAAGGATAACCTAAATTTGGCACAAAATTGAATGAAAAAATAGGCAAATCAACATCGCAGCGAGATAAGTTTTGATGTAGAAGACTGGGTACGTTACGTCTACAACCATACAAAAATATTTCCCTAAAGTAAGCTAAGAAGGATAATAAATTATCGCTAAAGTACTAAGGTCCTTACAAGGTGTTGCAAAATATTGGTACTATGGCACACAAATTGGAGCTTCCTACTTCTTCACGAGTGCACCTAGTTTTCCATGTTTCATGCTTCAAGAAAATTATAGGTGACAAAATTCCAGTTCAAACAATATTTCCAAAACTTTGATGAGAAAGAAAAAATTGTATTGGAACCTGAAGCAGTCATGAAAACAAGAACTCGATAGCTATGATATCGATCAATTTCAAAGTATCTGATCTAGTGGAAGAACTTACCCACTAAAGATTCTACAAGGGAGGATGAGAATTTTATACAAAATCACCCAAAGCTACTCAAGCATTCAGGACAAGAATTTTTTGAGGGAGAGGGGCATGTTAGGTCCCTATATTACTAGTGTAGTCCCTTATTGTTGTTATTGTATCCCCCTTATTGTTATTGTTGTACCCCTGTAACCCCAATATTGTTATTATTTTGCCCTTACATTATTATTGTTATATCGGCTAGGATTGTATTGTGACCCCATGGACTCCTATATATGGAAAGAGGTTTTGTCATTTGCATCATCCAAGAATTGTTCATTTATGTAATGTAAAGGAGGTTTCCCCCTCTTTGTGGCTTATTTCTAAGGCATTGATCTCTCTTTTCCTCTATTTTTGGAGATGGTTTCATAACATGTTCTCTTGTAACCTTTGTTATGGTATCCATTTTCCTATTTTTATGGCTTCCTTTTGTACTTCCTCTTTTAATGTCTACCATTTACTTGAAAAAAATTTCCTCTATGATTTTCTCCATAACCACTGTGATCTTAAACCAACCTATGCAACAGAAATCTTGTCCTCTTCTTGCCACCCTATACCTCACCAAGATTTTTCTCCCATGAGCTTAGTATTTTGGAACCTTCCTAGTGCTCTCTTCTTGAACCAAATGAGCACTCCTTGCCCTAGGTTGTGGTGAGTCTTCTCACTATCATTTATTCCATTGTTCCCTTTGCTTCAGTTTCTATCTAAATTTTCTTTACAACACCTGTGATCCAATCGTTTTTTTTTTCCAAAAGATTCTTTTGAGAGATTTGATTAATACATTCTTCCTCTATCACTACTTATCTTCTTCCACCTCTTTGTTAATTTATTTCAGGATTACCTATCACTTCTTGCTCCAATTTCTTCAACAATTATCAATCTTCTTCATAGGACAATTTTCCTACATTTTATCATTGGAAATCCACATTCTAAACCTACATTCTGCTACAATTAACCCATTATACAACAATATATCACTAATATTTCATCTCTATCCATTCATTTAAGAAAATAATAATTTCAAAATTCAAAACAATTTTTTCTTTCCAAAACTCTATAAATTTGCAACTTGGCAAACCTGAAATGTCGTTCAAACTCTTCCAGATTTTATCCTTATTCTAAAGCTTCTTTTCCACTACCTATGTGGATTCATTTCACTCTTGAATCTCCTTCTATTGACCTTTGTAACTTGATATTTTCAAAGCTTTCCAACTTTGACACCACTTGAAGCAAGCCCAATTTTGAGATTTCTTAAAACCCCACAATGCCCAATATGTGCTAAAAATTTTCTTCCTTAACCCTGTTAACAATATCCTCTCACAGGATAGTGATCCCTTTTATATATACAATGGGAGGATTTTAAGGATGTGGCTCAACCCTTTTATAAAAAATCAGAGTCAAGCTCCTTTCCAAATAGCCCCTAGAGCCATGAACTCACTCTTTATATATATATATATATATATATATATATATATATTCCTTAATATTCTAATCCAACCTCCCCATCACCACTTCCATCAAATATTTAAATATCCTCACACAATGGAAAGGGACTTCACAATAAGCCCGTCAAAATAGAAATGATGGGTGGGACCCACATCTGAGTGATCCTCCTTTTAATAACTTCAACTCACTATCGTTAACCTATTCATTGGTAAAAACCTTTATGGAAATCATCAAGGTAGAACCTCTAGGTGGTACCCACAATTCCACGTGATCCGATCCTTATTATTGGTTGGTTCATTCACAAGGATTGTACTTAGTCAGGTTGTTTCTTCCTTAGCGCTTGTTCTCTCATCCTTCTAGGATGAAAGCTCCGACCTGACAGAATGAGGAACTCGTACTCTTTCCTTATGAAAAAAAGCCTCTCATCGAATTTTGACACTAGATCTCTCACCATTGTCAATCTTGTCTCCCAACACTGTCAATCAACAGACTTCTTAAAAGAGAAAAAATGATTAAGTGTTGTTTTTCCCAGTTATAATCAATTTTTTCTTAGTCTTCCTATGCCAAACACTAGTCTCATTCTGATATATCCCTTTGCACTCTTAAGGAACCTCTTCTTTACTAAGGCCGTACATTGTGCTTCAATATGTCTTCTTTCTCTTATAGCCTCAACTCTTTAATTTCGACTCTATGATATAACTCTTAAATGTGGGCTCTACACATTTACTCCTCCGCTGCAAACTCTAATTCCATACAACCAAATCCATCTATATATATATATATATATAGATAAGTGTTAATCCCTCTTTAGATTAGGCTACATCGATATTCATATAATTTAGATATGTTCAACAATGAAATAAACAAAAATTTGATATCTCGTATAATTATAAACATGCATGAAACAAAATCACTTGAAAATATAACATATATACATTTTACAAAAGGCCCTTCTCTTGCATAATTCGTATCAATTGGTATTTTCTAGCATTAAGCCATTGTTTTTGTTTCAAGCCTCTCGCTTACAGACTCAATCTCCACACACATTTCTTCTCATCTATTCTAACTATTATTTTTACATACAAATGGATTATGAACTAATTATTTTTAAATGCAAATAATCCTCACCCAAACTTAGACCCACAAATATCTCATTGAGATAACTTCCCTTATTTCTCTCCAACTCTCTCTAATATTCTCGAAAACGATCCTTTAGAATATATATTCTTACAATAATCCTCACTTTCATCACTTACATGGAATTAAAATAAAAACATAGAAAATACATTTAAATAATTATATATATATATATATATATATTAATTAGGGAGACAACTCCCATGGTAAAGAAATAACCCCTAAGTCTGGTCAAAATAACTTTTCTTGGAAGTGGAATGCTCCTACATCAAACTCCCAAGGTGAAAACATATCATGGTATCCTAACCATGTGTATGTTGATGAAAATACTCTTTCGTCCCAAGCTTTGGTCTGTATCTAATATTTCTCCTAGATATGTTGATGTTTTCCAACTACTTCCTCTGATTCTCCAGTCTTCCTTATCTAACGTTGTTGTTGTCCACTTACTCTACAGATGCGAAGTTCTTATGTTAGGTATTCATTATTACTATGCACCATTTTCTCTTTTTTTTTTTCTTTCTCATGAATGCTTTCCTCATCAACATCCATAATTCCTCAACCATTTTTTCAATATCTACTTTTGGATGAACCTTATTACTGCTATTATTTTTCATCTGTTCTGTGTCTTCAATTGAAAAATTTTCAAAAAAATTTTGTTCATATATATGTTATTCTCACTCTACAATATGTTTCTCAGTATTTTTTAATATATTTCCTTTCTCTTTAAAAATTGTCTTTATAATCTAAATGTGAAATATTTGGGTTCTTGTCCTCTTCTCTGATGAATTCAACTCCTTATACCATTAAAAATCACCTTGAATTGTGTCCTCCAACTCTATGCAATATGGCAGAAATTAAATTGTACCTTGCTCTAAAATTCTCTACTGTAAGAACTCCATCATGAAAAGAAAATTATTCGCATAGCCATTCCATTGCAACCATATCTTCCACCAGTCTCCATTCTTCATATGCCTTCATAAGTACATCATTTGGTCATTGGTATTCACTTGTAAAACCTACAAATATACAACAAAAGTAAGATTAAAAAATAGGAGGTTCTCCTTTAGCTACCTCATTTTCCTCTTCTCAACGTGACCTAAACTATTTTCATTTTCCATTAGCCTATTTAAAAAATCCTCTTAAATATTCTCTATTACTTCTACATTTAGGAACCATCTCCATTCAAGAACATGTGTTTCATGTTCGGCCTCTACGATGTCTTATTCCTTTTGAATCATGCTCAACAGATGCATAAATATTTGTCCTCACATGAGGTCCTCTTACTTCCAAATTGTCTCCTCGTTGCTAAATTTTTATAAATTCTATTGAGCTATTCCTTCAGCTAGGTTATTGTGGCCAATGATTTCTTCACTATCCACATTCTACAAATTATGCCACTTCTCTTTTCGTAATTTCCCCAAATTTATTATTCCTTCAAAAATTACTAAAAATATACTCATCAAAAGAAAACAAATCAAATTGGTTAGGCCTCTCCATTTCATCTTGCAATTTTGAAAAAATTCATATTGGATTTCCTCATAACTTCTTCTTCTCATGAGAGTACCTTGACACTCCTCATCTCCAATCATATGTTGTCTCCCACCAACATGGTTCTGTGCTTGTGGAAATTTCACCATTTCTGCTATTCCACCTATAAATATACATTTAAAAATAGAAAATAATATATAAGCACATCATTTTTTTTTAAATAATAATTTGTTTAGATTTTATTTGTAATTTTTGAATTTTATATTTTTAAGACATGTCTAATTTATGGTTTGAGTAATGGTCATTTAGGAATATCTAATTTGTCAAAATAATTTGGTGGGTCATTTTTTAGAAATAATTTTGAATCTCTAATAACACCTTGTCACCATCTACTTTAAACCCTTTAAAACTAAAAAGTAAAAAAATTATTAATATTATAATTATAAAATTAAAATAAATTATATAATAATATGTATAGGAATAGTGTATGACACGTTTTTTTTTTTAGGGGATTGGATTTTCCATGGAAGATGATCATGCCATAGCTTGACACATATTATAGTTTATCGTGATTTCTAAGTAGCTAATTTTTCCTAGCCCTTCCCCACATGTTTACGTACATGGTTTCATTCTTGAGGTCTAACAATGAACCTCACCCACCCCGCCTTCATTGTTCGGTAAATAAAACTCAATTAAAGCATGGATAGATATGGGAATGACTTAATTAAAACACTGAAATATACTTTCCATATGTTGTACACAACTCTATTTTGAATTTCAAATTTCAGTTTTGAGCGCCCCTCTATTTTGAATTTGAAATTTTAGTTTTGCATCGCACAAAACACTACATGAGTTTTCATGCTCAGGAGGTTGGCTTCCTGGTGTATTTTGGTGCAGGAATTTTTCTTAAGTTTTTGAATCCATGGATGCAATTTTCAGGTGCTTCATCATTTCATGTTGCATGTGGAAAAAAATCACACTTTCCCTTGGGTAACGTCAGTCTCTCCATTTCGTCGACCTCCATTTGGTGTTTGGCGATGATGAAATTGTGAAACATAGTGCCCTCTTCAATCAAATTTTTCCTCTCTGCTTGTCAATTAATACCAGGACTGTAATACCAATTTCTTTACTTGGAATTCAATTCGATGTCACCAATTCTATTTCGTTGTAGCTGGAAAAGGATGTCACTATTATAAAGGAATTTGTGGACAAAGGAACCATGGAAGCTGAAGGAGGCTTCAAGGTGTTGGAAAAATATAGCCATAGGAAAATAATTTTGACGGATCTCAAAGATTTCTTCACTGGTTTCCACTTGAGCATGGGGAAGCAACTTAGAAGAGAGGAAATGGAGGGAATGATATTTGTTGCTAATGCAAACAACAACTCAGTGGTATTATTAGTGGTATTCTAAGTTGTAGTTGATGTGCGAATTGTAGTCATTTTAGGAGTGTCTATTTAATGCATTTATGTGATCCCTCTACGTGAGTACTAGATCAATGGTCGGGAATAAAGCTATGATATTCACTTTCATGAAGATTTAATGCTTGAAATTTTTGAGATTCCTTCTCGATATGAGAAAGAGACAATAAATAAGGGAATCCATGACTCTTTTGATCATGTCTGGTTGTTACCTGGTTTGAATTCTCTTATGAGGAATCAGTCCCTCATGGTGATCTCAGAATCGTGAAACTCGTGAGGATTTCGATCGCTAGAAGAGAGAAGGAAGCTCTTTAAAAATATGATAGGAATGTATGAACTGTTGGGAAGGATGCTAGAATTTATGGTGGAGGAGAGAGATTATCAGGCAAAGATGGTAGATCATAAAATTTATTATATGCCTACTAATATCGAAGGAAGGCTCATCTCTATGTAGAAATAAATTCTTCGTCTAAAGGCTAGATAATGAGAGTCATCATGGAGCTTAGAGGATGAATAAAAATAGGGTTCCTTGGAACCAATATTTTCAATGTAGGACATCGATGTTGTAGGAGTAGAGGGAGACAACAGAGAAGCTTGTGGTGAGAAGTTTCCACCTGAAAATTTTGAATAATATTCGATAAATAACACCAATTCTTAACTAGACATAAAGTGTCTGAAGGGAGAGGATTTAAGATAATGGTGCCTAGTATAAAAAAATATATCAACTTGTATATATATATAATCCTATTTTGAAATTTTCTATCCAATGTGACTTTTACTTCCTTATGTTGTTTTTTGGGTAAGGTGCGACCTTACAATGAGATTATTAGTTTACCTGCAGAGAGAGAAGTATATTATTGGTTTCTATTGAACTCTTACCTCGATGATGCAAGCCTAATTATGAGACTCCTTAAAACTCCATAGTGCCAAGAATGTCTCCAAACAATGCTTCCTTCAACCCTATTAATATAATCATCTCACAGGATAATGATTGCTTCTATATAAAAAGTGAAATTATTTGAAGGATGTGGCTCAACCCTTTTATAAATAATAGGAGTCAAGCTCCTTTCCAAATAGCCTAGGAGAAAATAGCTCTCTCTCTCTCTCTCTCTCTCTCTCTCTCTCTCTCTCTATATATATATATATATATATATATATATATATATATATATATATATATATATATCTCTGTGTGTGTGTGTGTGTGTGTGTGTGTGTGTGTGTGTGTGCGTGTGTGTGTGTGTGTGTGTGTATGTATGCCTTAATATTCCTAGCTAGTTTCCCCATCAACGCTTCAGGCCCACTCTTTAAAGATCCTGACATGATGTAGAGGGCATTCACAACATGTCTATCAGGATAAAAATGTCAAGCAAGACCCACATCTGAATTCTTCCCCTTTAAATGACTCCAACCCAGTATAGTTATCCCAATTGATGGGAAAAACCTTTATGGAAACTGGCAGAGTAGAACCTCTGGATGGGACCCACAATTCGACGTGATCTCAATCCTTATTATTGGTTGGTGTATATGTTAGGTTAGTGCTTATTCACCCCAATTATTTTTCTCCCTTATTCTCTCATGCTTCCAAGATGAAACCTCCAGCCCACGTAGTGAAGAAATTGTGCTTTTTCATTTTGAAATAAAGTCTCTAGTTATATTTTCAGATTTTGTCTCTTCGTGTTCTCAGTCTCATCTCCCGATACTATGAATTAATGGACAACTTAAAAGAGAAAATATGACTAAGTGTTGTTTATCCCTTTTATACTCAATTCTTGCTTGGTCTTCACCCCTCGTGACTCCTGTATCGTTCCAATCTATCCCTCTACACTCTCACGGTGGCTATTCTTTTCTAATGCCCCATAAATATCTTCAATATGCCTCTATTATCCTATAGACTTGGATTTATAATCTCGAATCTACGATCTGACTCTTAAATCTCGGATCTACACTTTGGCTCCTGTGCTGCACACTCTGATTCCGTACAAAAAACTATATATATATATATATATCTATATATATATATATATATATATATATATATATATATATATATATATATATATATATATATATATATATATATATATATATATATATATATATATATATATATATATATATATATATATATATATATATATATATATATATATATATATATATATATATATATATATATATATATATATATATATATTGTCGAGTCAGCGAGATTCTAAAGTGAGAATGTCCCACTAAACCATCTATCCTACTGGAGTTTCCATCCTCACATGAAGAATAAGAACATAAGATATTAGAGGGAGAAAGGAAGGGACAGGAAAAAAATAAGAAAGGCGGAGAATGAAAGAAAACAGAAAAAGAATAATAAAAAAACTAGCTACTGGAAGAAGAGAGCAAGAAATTATAGTAAAAGGAATTTTCTCAAGAAATTGAATATTTGATAGTAATCCAAGATATGGAGGTATAAAAAGAGCAGAAAAACCAAGATGTTGATATCACACCTTCCACGCAGCAAATGACTACTGAGTCTCCCCCTTGCCCTACAACAGAGCAAGATCCAAGTGAAGAAGAAGAAATTGTTCCTCTTGATGATGCTTTGGTCATGGATACATATAATATAGCTTATGATATGATTCAAAAGAATATTTTACAAGAAAGAAAGAAACATTTCCTAGATGCGATCACATCTATTGCATTCATCAGAAAATGGGTGATTGTGACAGACACAGGGAGGAATATAGAAGCCATTTTTGTATCCAACTTGGCCTTCGCAGGTGCTTCCAAGTAAAACACGGAGTATCTCATGTATGAGAATATATAAATGGGAAATAAATTATAGGCTGCAAGGAAAGAATTTGAACAAATTCATGTATAGGTATAGAAAGAAACTCCCGCACAGGTCTAGCTCAAAGAAATTAAGGCAACCATACTTGGAGAATTATGAGCATTAGGGGAAACTATGAGAAGCCTCTATAAGGAGCTTGTCACAATGCATAAATAAATTATTCGCTTGCACGTCATGTAGCAAGAGTGAAAATATAATGTTAAAGCCCTTAAGGTTGTTCATACAACCATCAATGTCATACATGAGTGGTCAATGTATTACAAAGGGGCACATTCAGAGTTGGTGAAGAAGACAAGACAACATATTGAGTTGGAGAAAGCATAAGTGTGGATTGCCATCCAAAGTAATAAATATGTGGGCTCATTCATCAAAAACACTTAGGTCTCATATGCACGGTTATACAACAACATGGATTTAATGGTGAAGTCACATAAGATCCCTTTAGTTGGCTAACTCATTGAAGCCAAACATAGGAATTAGATCAAACATGAGGTAAATACCTGGACCAAATCAGACAAGTTGTTATCAAGGAAGATATTAATGTGAAAAAACATAATATGTAGAGGAATATTGGTAGCTCTGTCTAGATCAACACCATGTTTCTCTTGTTCAAGAAGTAAACTCAAATTAGTTCTAAGGAAGTGTACCATTGTGCTTGTGCCCACTTACAACTCTATTTCATCCCTGTGTTTGCCTTCACTGCTTTTAATTTCTTTTTCTTTCTTCTTATATTGTATCACAATGGATTCATGGCTTGCAATTTTCTCCATTATTCTAGTCTGATTCATGTTAAAATATGTAATTACCTCCTGCCTGCATGAAGAGTTATAAAATCAGTTAAGTGAGTTAGTTGAGTTGAGTGATAGATAAATTTGGTGAGTGAGTTAGAGAGTGAGTAAAGTGAGAGTTGAGAAAGTTCGGTTATGTGATAAATGAGTGTGAGCATGTCAAGTGAGTTAGGTTAAATACCCTTCACCGAGTTCATTGTATTCATTGTGATTTAGACTGTTTTAATATTAATAGAAGTGTTGCACCTCGTGTGTTTTGTGTTAGAAATACTTGTGTTATTTGTGTTTATCTTCTCTTCCTTTCCAAAAAATTTGTATCGGAGCTGAGGAAGGCTCAAAAGATCTGTGGGCGAGCAGAGGCAGAGAAGAAGGCCAAGAGCAGAAGGCCGACAATTTTTTTTTTTTTTGCAAAATTGTTGAATTTTTAAAGAGAATGTAGGTCCACACGTTTTTATTGCAACAAATGCAGAGGTTCACAAATTTTCCTTTGAAAAACTATGGATATTTCATGAAACTTACGGTTTTTAGCATATCGGGTTTATTCCACAGGTTTTTGTATTGACCGCGTGTGTTAGCTCCCTATAATCAGAAATATTAGCAAAGTCCGACTGTAGGGAGAACATTATTTCAACCACTTTGGGATTCTAGGATCTAGCCCTCCTGAATCCGGAGAGGGATCTCTCCAATAAGTGCAAAGATGGATTTATCTTTAAAGTTTTTGGGTAATCATATTAGGCTAGTTATGAAGTCTGAGGGTTTTTGTTTGTTTTGGATGGTTGAGCATGAATATTATTTGAGTGGAAAGTTCTAAATGGAAAGAGTTTCAAAGGTGTGAAGTTGCAAGCAATCAAAACAAGCTTTAGCCAAAAATATAGATAGTCATTGGTTTTAGTCCATTGGGCTATGGAGTCATTATAGGGTTTAATTGAAACAACAAGGTTCAAGAGTGGTCCATGGGGCAAGTCATCTATGTCTAAGGATCTCTTCAAAGTTGATTTTATGGAATGAAATGATACAAGGAGAAGGGGAATAAAACAAATGAAGAACAAAGAGTAACTTAAGATATGGTAAGTACTTTGAAACTAGCCAGCTTTTTACATACACCTAAAAAAGACATAAAAGTAATCTAAGATCTAGTAAGTACTTCGAAACTAGCCAACTTTTGATGCACTTTCAATAGAAAAAAACTTTTAAAAACGAAGAGAAACTTTAAAAGCAACTGTTGGAGAAGAAACTATAAGGCAGGGCTCACCATAAACCTCCCCATCTCTGCTTTACTTGGTAAACTTTCAAGACAAACACATAAGATAACAAAGAATGGTCTAAGATCAGGTAAGGACTTTTAACCTAGCCTACTTTCAACACATTCTTAGGGAAACTTTTAGATAGTTTTTTGGGATAAAACTAAAGGAAAAGGCTCACTATAACTCCCTTAGTTCATCTCTACTTAACATAAACTGAAAATAGCATTCAAGAACAATATTTAGCTTTAGACAGGAGGATGATGGAAAGCCAGCATTTCTAACTGCTCAAGCTAAAATAAATCATTCCTAAATACATAATTTTGGAAGAAAACATGGAGATAAAGCTTATCAGTCAGAGAAGGGTATTGATATACAATAAATCCTAACTCTATGCTTGTTGTTCTTTATTAGAGAAGATGGAAAAAGTGAAAACAAAAATAAAACAAAAATTTACAATAAGAAATAACAACACCATTGACATAGGCCAGGATCCCATAAATTAGCTTGTATTGATGCTTCAAACCAGTTACAACTTTAAGTTCAATTTTTCAGTTCAGCAATCATCTTCATTTCTCATCCTAAATATTCTATCACAAGCAGAGCTTCAAGAGCCCGTGGACACTATTTACAAGTAGAAGTTTCAAGCTCAAGTATATTTCAAAGTTCTACAACCAACATTTTCTCACTTTCTATAGAAGTATTTATAGAAGGAATGAGGATATGGGAGGGGATAAAATATCTCCCAGGTCAATTAATACAGATTTAAGACTTCTCGGCCTTTGAGGGGCTCGATGGAGAAGTTTACAGATATTTGTCTGTATTAATTGTTTTACATTTAAGAGTAAATCTCGGTGGGAACTTTTGTTGACTTTAAGGCTCTGTTTCATGATATAATAACACTGTTGATATTTTTTGCATTAATTTCCTTTGGCAGAATTAACTATTTGGCTACGCTAAGGCACATATATTATTTTCCTATCATAATTTGACCTCTGTTGAATGCTTTGAGGCTACAGGTGGCAATGGGTAGCTAAGAGGAATCAATTAGCCTCTGATGTGGTGGTGGAGGCTCTTTCTGACTGATTAATCCTTCATTTGCCTTTAATTTTGTTTTAATTTGAAGGATTAGGCTTTTTATTTTCGATCTTAACCGTAATCTTCAAAAACTGTGAAAACAGTCTTCAATCCTTCATTTCTGTTGTGGTGAAGGTCTTCAACACCGATACTCTTTCAATTTGATTTAATTGTCTGTCTTGTTGATGTGAAAGTGCCACAAAGGTTCCATATGGCATCAATGTCCATGAAGCATCGATGAAATGTGGATTTGAACCCTGTGGAATGATCTTTTTGTATGCACAAAGGCGTGGGGGATCGTCTTCCCCAGCCTTTTGTTTTCCTTTGATATAATGGAAAAACATTTAAACCTGCAAAATACACACAAATATTATGAAATCCTTCGTTTTTTGTTAAAACTACTTCAGAGGTTGTGGGGAGGAGCATGGCCGTTGGATGGTAGCATCCAATGGTGAAGATTTGTGCATAGAAGTCAAAAGGAGAGCGGTTGATGAAATGGTGTAGAGGATTAAGTTTGGGCAGTTGATCTTGCAGAGATCAACCGTCGAAATAAGTTGGGAGGAAATAAAGTGAAGGGGTCACTTTATAGAGAAATGGTAGAAATATAAAGAAATAAGGTTTAAAAACCTTTGTCGGAGGAAATATATTAAGAATTGAAATTGGGGTTTCGGGATGATCATGGGTTGTCAGATGAGACCAGGCCATGAGATCAATGACGGAGATTGCATGTTGAAAACCTTTGGTAGAAGCGGAGGGTGACAGTATAAAGCGAGAATGAGCTGGGACCGTTGATCTGCAGAGATCAACGGTCGAGGAGGAACATGATATGATATATTGCAAAAAGGGATAAGTGGTTTTGGGAAGGAAAACCACGGGTTTCACACGGCAGAGGGGCAGGAAAGCGGTATTAGATTTTTTGATGCGATATGCGTCAGAGGCTGACATGTGGCCTCAGAAAATAGCTCATATCGCATGATTTTGGGAGATTAACCTTCATGCTTAAAGCTATATGATATGGAACGTTGGTCGTTAGATCTAGGGCCTCAGATTTGATGGTGGGGAGTGAGCGTGATATTGGCTAGATGCATGGGTGGAAGCGAGGGAATCAGTTTCAATGTGGACCGTTGGATCAAGGATTGGACAGCTGAGATTAGATTTTGAAGAAGGCAAGAACCACAGGAGGCAGGCCTGTCAGGTTTAATAGGAGTTGTTAAATGGATAG
Organism: Pinus albicaulis; assembly: GCA_034641835.2. Lineage (NCBI taxonomy): Eukaryota > Viridiplantae > Streptophyta > Pinopsida > Pinales > Pinaceae > Pinus > Pinus albicaulis. Next base: position 1,272,007,880 of record CM076582.1, read on the forward strand.
GATCAATGGTAAGGACTTTGATTTGGGGATATAAACAAATTAATACAAAGGGGGAGAATGGGTTAATGAGGGCCATTGATCTTCAAAGATCAACGACTGAGATTTGGCCTAAAACTTTATGAATCAGGACACATGATTTAAACCAAAGTTGGTAGATGTAATCTGGACCGTCCGATCTGGACACGTGGACGGTCCAGATGCAACCGGAGGCATGCGATCGGCGGGGAAAAAATTTGAATGCCGCTGATGGGATTGAGCGCTGCCATCAATCTGCAGATCAGATCGACGGTGGAGGATGAATCGGAGGACAGATCAATCGAAAGGGGGAACAAAAGAGCCCGATGAAAAACTTGCAATGCGATAATGCGCAGGCTATTTGATCGTCTTAAGATCAATGACAGATATGGTTTGAGAACATGCACTGGTGGAAACCCCTTAATACTTTATAAAAACCCAAATTTTATGAAATGAAAAGGTTTTATGGCTCGGGCGGGTTTATATATATGTGGATTGGCACCCGACTACGAGGCCATTGGTTTATATGAAATGCCATAGGCCCAGGTTTTATATGTATAAGGGCCAATCGCATCAGAACTTCGGTTTTGGTCTTTCAATCTACCCATTTTGAATTCTATGATGCGATTAGTGCTTCGAGACTTTTCAATCTACCCATTTACATTAAAAAACATTATTCTTGTGGGTTTAGACCAGAACTTAGGAAAAGTGGGTTTTTTGAATTAACAAAGGGAAACATGCATCGGAGATGGGTTTATACAGCGTTTAGTGCCCGATTCCGGGGCTAAGGGTTATATGAAGTGGTAATAATATCGAGGGTTAATAAACAAGGGGCTAATCGCATCAGACTTTCAAATAACAAAAAGACTTGCATTTGATGGAGAATACCGATTGCGATAAGCGCTTTATGATTCTAGCACCTGGTTCTAGGACATGGGCACATGTGGGGAAGTGGTTTAGGATTTAGCCCAAGGGGGCTTAAACCTACAGTTAAAACACTTATTTTTTATGAAATTTTTCACAGTTTTTGATGGATTTGGGGGGTTTCGGCGAAGTTTAAAAGTGAGTTTTAAACTTTGTAAAAGGATTTTGATGAAGGGAAAATGCAGAAAAATGGAAAATAGAGGAATTCCATGGGGAATGAAGGGGTAAAAATGAAGGTTATTTTTGAGTGGAGGAAGGGAAAAAATGGTGTTCTGCAGCAGTCTTTTCTCTATGAAATCAATAGAATTTCAGAGTTTTTAAAGGGAAAAAACAGTGAAGATTTAAGCAACGAGCATGATGTCTCAATGAGTCTTCAAGAGAAAAAAAATTTAGCTATAAAACCTGTTTCTTGAAGGCTCCAAAAATGATTTAGCCAACTTTTGGTATGACAAATTTTATAGGTGGCTAATAGCAGCTCCACTTGGGGATGGTGCCTTCTTGAAGGCATCAAGAACTTCAGACTTGCATTCTCTGGGAGGCTGATCAGTGCCTTATCCATTGGGCTTATTTTATTTACTTGGATGTTCCTCTTTTGCTTCTGAAAAATGTTAACAGCCATGAAAAACAATGGATCTTCATCAACACAAGCTTTCTACCTACCCAATCCTACTGATCTAACATTTTTTCTTCTTTAGAGTGCACTTGGATTGGCAAACTCTTTTTACAACATTTTATTCTTTTGAAAGAATAAAATTAATCTAATTATACTCCTTATTTATCCATGAACTCAGATTAAACAATTGAGTTCATATGCTTCTCTACCTAATCTACTAATCTGTTAGGATTAAACAGTCTAACAGATTCTTATTCTCTAATTTCTAAAACAGAAATTTAAAAGCATACAAGTTAGGATTAAATAGTCCAACTTTTTGTTGATCTATGGCATAAAAAAAAGTTTCACATAGATATTATTTTGCAGAAAATTAAATCAAAATGGAAGACTTAAGATCTGAAAATCCTAAGCACTTCATCTTTTTACAGCTCTATTTTTACTTCTTTTTCAGTTGTTCTTTTCTTGTTCTCTGGTTCAGATTTTGAGCTAATTAGAACCGGTCTTACCTCTGTTTTGACTTAGAAATTAAAATATATGGGAGTCATTCTTGTTTTGGACACTTAGTTTTATATTTTGAGCTTGTTTGAACCTTTAATTTCTAGCCTAATCTACCTACTGATAAGCCAAGTTTAAACTGTTTGGCAAATCAAATTCACTAACCTATCAGCAGACAACATAAAACTAATTAGTCAAGATTAGGTTGTATGACTAGTTAGAAGTGTGTTTTTCAGGAGTGGCATTTAATCTTGCACACTTTTAGATTTTTTTCTCTTTTTTTTGGTATGGGGTTGTACCTTTATTGTTTTTACAATTTGCCCTCTTTTCTCTCTTTCTCTGTTTTTGTATTTTTGTATTTTTCATTTTTATTCAGAGACAAAAATCAACAACTATCTAACTGCTCAAAATTGAGATTTATTGACATTCCTATCTAACATATTCTAACTTGGAGTATTTACATTATCATATGATACAAAAATGCCAATGTAGCCAGTTGAGTAGTATCATAAAAAGGAAGAAACTCTGGCTTCTTGTCAGGGGTATCCATAGTACATTTCGAAGATTAATCTTGAAAACCAAAACAATCACAGAAGGTGACAACCTTTCATGTCTTTGGCTCTTGCAAAGGATCCATGGTTGATAATTTGAGCCAATTGGGACTTCCACACAGTCTTCCAAAGGATCAACAAAGAAAAGATGGAGATTCTCTTCTTTTTGGTCTTCCACAATTGGTAGATCATCTTCTTCCAAGACTTTAGCTTTGAGGAGTGCGTCATCAGTAGGTGGCTTGGAGGTATCATCATCCTTAACCTGTAAAATAGAAAACAATGAAATTTCTTCTTTTTCTAAATTTATGCTTACTTCTGATATAAATTCAGGTTCTTTGGATGACAGATTGATATTAGTGAAAAGAGAAGTTTCTTCTTGTGAAGATGGTATATCCACAGTAGGATAGTCTTGTATTTGTTTTTCTCCTTCATCTCCCTCGTCATCTGAACTAGAGGATTCATCATATTTGGCAGTATTATCCTCTTGTAGCCCTGGTATGCTTGGATTCACTGGATGGAACTCTGAGAAGAGGTTATTATAATCTTGAGCCAGGGTGTCTACAAAGGTTACTTCCTTTTGAATAGAAGACTCCTTCTGCTCAAAAATTTCTTTATTTCTCTTCTCTTCACCCTTTGAGTTGAAAGACTGTTGATTCCTGATAATGTGAAAGCTATTTGCGATGGATTGAAATAGGTGATTTATTCTTTCAAGTTGAAGATGGTGAAACTCATAACACCAATCGAATGTTGGTTTCCCTGTGTGATTATTTTCTGCTTGAAACTCATCATCATAATCAGACTGATTAAAATTTGGAAAATTATCAGAATAAGAAATTTCATCAATCAAACATATTGGGTCATTAGTTTTCTCGTCTTTTAGTTGATCTACATGTTTATTTTTTGTATCATGACAATCATATGGAGTAGGTAGTTGAGCAAAAGCGTTTGGTTCAAATGAAGGTTTGGAGGTTGGCAATCTGTTCAAAATTAGATCAATCTCTTCCTCTGTTATAAGAGAAGGAGTTTTCTTTTTGCTTAGAAAAGAGGTATATGAATCCTCCATGTCTTGTATTGGCTGATTTTGAGGCTTGATGTCATCTTGAGCCTCTTCTAGGGGAGCTTCAATTGTGCTTGCAGGGAAACTTTGAGGATTTTCTATTTTTTCCTGATTTTCTTGTGTTTCAAGAAATTCTTCACGATTTTTTTGATAATAAGTTTGCATATAAGGTTCATGAGTTGTTTCTTGCACATTATCAGGATGCCACTCTTGTTGTATAATCTGAATTGAGTTATAACACAAAGGAAGGTTTTCTATATGTGTCGGTGTCTCAATTTCAGATTTTGCATTTTCCAAATGGCTGCTTGTTTCCTCGAAGCGCTGCTCACTATTATCATTTGCAGTTTGGTCATCAAGATCTCTAATCAGCATAGTACAAGACATAGGAAGGAAATTTAAAATTTTTTGACAACCTTCTTCATTTTTTTCTGAGTAAGTCTACTCATCATCTTCTATAAAGTGTTGATCATAATACATGTCTTGGTCACAATATTGACCTTGAGGCGATTGGGCTTGTGTTTGATCAAGAAAAAGCATAGCTTTCTCCAGATCATCAATATTCATATTATCCATCAACCTATCCATTCTCTTTCCAAGCATGTACATCATCCTTTCCATCATGATTTCTTGTTTATTTTCTTTATAATCTTGTTGATCATACATGTCTTGTCGAGGTAGAGTTTGTGTTTGGTCAAGGAAAGGTATATGTTGCTCTAGATTTCCAATATTTAGATTACCCATAAACCTATCCACCCTTATTCCAAGCATGTACATCAATTTCTCCATCATGAGCATATGTTTGTCTTCTAGGTCTATATCTAAATCCATGTTTGTAAATCAGAAAAGAGGTCACTGTATCTTGTCAACCAGTTCAAGGTCTTCTACCAGTGGATTCATTTGGTCTTTTGGGAGTTTCAGAGTGTGGAGTCACCAAGTGGAAGATTTTTAGCTCCTAAGGAGGTAAATTTTTTTATGGTTCCACCACCATGTACCAATCTGATATGTTTTGGGTTCGTTCCCCAGCGGAGTCGCCAGAGATGTTAGCTCCCTGTAATTAGCAAGATTGGCAAAGTCCAACTACAGGGAGAAACACTATTTCAACCACTTTGGGATTCTAGGATCTATCCCTCCTGAATCCAGAGAGGGATCTCTCCAATAAGTGCAAAGATGGATTTATCTTTAAATTTTTTGAGTAATGATATTAGGCTAGTTATGAAGTTCGGGGGTTTTTGTTTGTTTTGGATGGTTGAGCATGACTATTATTTGAGTGGAAAGTTCTAAATGGAAAGAGTTTCAAACGTGTGAAGTTGCAAGCAATCAGAACAAGCTTTGGCCAAAAATATAGATAATTGTTGGTTTTAGTCCATTGGGCTATGGAGTCATAATAGGGTTTAATTGAAACAACAAGGTTCAAGAGTGGTCCATGGGGCAAGTTATCTATGTCTAAGGATCTCTTTAAAGTTGATTTTATGGAATGAAATGATACAAGGAGAAGGGGAATTAAGCAAATGAAGAACAAAGAGCAGCCTAAGATCTGGTAAGTACTTTGAAACTAGCTAGCTTTTGAAATACACTTAAGAAAGACATAAAAGTAATCTAAGATCTGGTAATTACTTCGAAACTAGCCAGCTTTTGATGCACTTTCAATAGAAAAACACTTTTAAACACGAAGGAAAACTTTAAAAGAAACTGTTGGAGAAGAAACTAGAGGGCAGGGCTCACCATAAACCTCACTAGCTCTACTTTAATTGGTAAAATTTCATGACAAACACATAAGATAAGAAAGAATGGTCTAAGATTAGGTAAGGACTTTTAACCTAGCCTACTTTTAACACATTCTTAGCGAAACTTTCAGATATTTTTTCGGGATAAAACTAAAGGACAGCGCTCACCATAACTTCCTTAGTTCATCTCTACTTAACATAAACTGAAAATAGCATTCAAGAACAATATTTAGCTTTAGAAAGGAGGACGAGGGAATGCCAGCATTGCTAACTGCTCAAGCTGAATAAATCATTCCTAAATACACAATTTTGGAAGAAAACATGGAGATAAAGCTTATCAGTCAGAGAAGCGTACTGATATACAGTAAATCCTAACTCTATGCTTGTTTTTCTTTATCAGATAAGATGGAAAAAGTGAAAAAATAAATAAAACAACAATTTACAATAAGAAATAACATCACCATCGACATAGACCAGGATCCCATAAATCAGCTTGTATTGATGCTTCAAACTAGTTACAGCTTTAAGTCCAATGTTTCAGTTCAACAATCATCTTCACTTCTCGGCCTAACTATTCTATCACAAGCAGAGCTTCAAGAGCCCATGAACACTATTTACAAGTAGAAGTTTCAAGCTCAAGTATATTTCAAAGTTCTGCAACCAACATTTTCTCATCTTCTACAGAAGTATTTATAGAAGGAATGAGGATATGGGAGGGGATAAAAGATCTCCCAAGTTAATTAATACAGATTTAATACTTCTCAGCCTTTGAGGGGCTTGATGGAGAATTTTACAGATATTTGTCTGTATTAATTGTTTTACATTTAAGAGTAAAGCTCGGTGGGAGCTTTTGTTGACTTTAAGGCTATGTTTCAATATATAATAACTCTGCTGATATTTTTTGCATTAAGTTCCTTTGGCAGAATGAACTATTTGGCTGCGTTGAGGCACATATATTCTTTTCAGATTATAATTTGGCCTCTATTGAATGCTTTGAGGCTACAGGTGGCAATGGGTAGCTGAGAGGAATCAATTAGCCTCTGATGTGGCGGTGGAGGCTCTTTCTGACTGATAAATCCTTGATTTTTCTTTAATTGTGTTTTAATTCGGAGGATTAGGCTTTTGATTTTCGATCTTAGCTGTAATCCTGAAAAACTATGAAAACAGTATTCAATCCTTCATTTCTGTTGTGGTGAAGGTCTTCAACACTGATACTCTTTCACTTTGATTTAATTTTCTATGTCTTGTTGATGTGCAGGTGCCACAAAGGGTCCATATGGCATCAATGCCCATGAAGCATCGATGAAACTTGGATTCAAACCCTGTGTAATGATCTTTCTGTATGCACAAAGGCGTGGGGGATTGTCATCCGAGGCCTTTGGTTTTGCTTTGATATAATGGAAAAACCATTTAAACCTGCAAAATACACACAAATATTATGAAATCTTGTGTTTTTTGGTAAAATTTCTTCAGACGTTGTGGGGAGGAGCATGGCCGTTGGATGGAAGCATCCAATGGTGAAGATTTGCGTGTAGAAGTCAAAAGGAGAGCGGCTGATGAAATGGTGCAGAGGATTAAGTCTGGGCCGTTGATCTTGCAGAGATCAACAGTCGAAATAATTTTGGAGGAAATAAAGCAAAGGGGTCACTTTATAGAGAAATGGCAGAAATATAAATAAATAAGGTTTAAAAACCTTTGTCGAAGGAAATCTGTTAATAATTGAAATTGGGGTTTCGGGATGATCATGGGTCGTCGGATGAGACCAGGCCACGAGATCAATGACGGAGATTGCACGTTGAAAACCTTTCGTAGAAGAGGAGGGTGATAGTATAAATCGAGAATGATCTGGGACTATTGATCTGCAGAGATCAACGGTCGAGGAGGAATGCGATATGATATATTGCAAAAGGGGATAAGTGGTTTTGGGAAGGAAAACCATGGGTTTCACATGGCAAAGGGGCAATAAAGCGATATTATATTTTTGGATGCGATATGCATCAGAGGCCGACATGTGGCCTCAAAAAATAGCTCATATCGCGTGATTTCGGGAGATTAACCTTCGCGCTTAAAGTTACGCGATACGAAATGTCGGCCATTAGATCTGGGGACTTAGATATGATGGTGGGGGAGTGAGTGTGATATTGGCTAGATGCACAGGTAGAAGCGAGGGAAGCGATTTCAATGTGGACCGTCGAATCAAGGATTGGATGGCTGAGATCAGATTTTGAAGAAGGCAGGACCCACAGGAGGCAGGCTTGTCAGGTTTAATACGAGCCGTTAGCTAGATAGGATCAACGGTTAGGATTTTGATCTGGGGATATAAATGAAATAATACAAAGGTAGAGAATGGGTTAATGAGGGTCGTTGATTTGCAGAGATCAATGACTGAGATTTGGCCTAAAACTTTATGAAGAGGGACACATGATCTAAACCAAAGTTGGGATATGCAATCTGGACCGTCTGATCTGGACACGTGGATGGTCCAAATGCAATCGGAGGCATGCGATCAATGGGGAAAAAAATTGAATTGTGCCAATGCGATTGAGCGCTGGCCATCAATCTGCAGATCAAATCGACAGTGGAGGATGAATCGGAGGAGCGATCAATCGGAAGGAACAAAAGCGCACGATGAAAAAATTGCGATGCGATAATGCGAGGGTCGTTTGATCGGCTTAAGATCAATGGCGGATATGGTTTGAGAACATGCACCAGTGGAAACCCCTTAATACATTATAAAAACCCAAAGCTTATGAAATACAATGGTTTTCTAGCTCGGGGCGGGTTTATATATATGTGGATTGGCACCCGGCTGTGGGGCCATTGGATTATATGAAATGCGATAGGCCCAGGGTTTATATGTATAAGAGCCAATCACTTCGGAACTTCGGTGCTGGTCTTTCAATCTACCCATTTTGAATTCTTCGATGCGATTAGCGCTTCGGGACTTTTCGATCTACCCATTTACATTAAAAGACATTGTTCTGGCGGGTTTAGGCCAGAACTTAGGAAAAGTGGGCTTTTGAATTAATAGATGGAAACATGCATCGGAGACGGGTTTATATAGCATTTAGTGCCTGATTCCGACGCTAAGGGTTATATGAAGTGGTAATAAGATCGGGGGTTAATAAACAAGGTGCTAATCACATCAGACTTTCAAATAACAAAAAGACTTACGTTTGATGGAGAATCCCAATTGCGATAAGTGCTTTATGAGTCTAGGACCTGGTTCTAGGGTGTGGGCACATGTGGGGAAGTGGTTTAGGATTTAGCCCAAGGGGGCTTAAACCTGCAGTTAAAAAACTTATTTTGTATGAAAATTTTCACATTTTTTGATGGATTTGGGGGTTTCGGCAAAGTTTAAAAGTGAGTTTTAAGATTTGTAAAAGGATTTTGATGAAGGGAAAATTGAGAAAAATGGAAAATAGAGGAATTCTATGGGGAAAGAAGGGGTAAAAATAAAGGTTAGTTTTGAGTGGAGGAAGGGAAAAAATGGCGTTTTGAAGTAGTCTTTTCTCTATGAAATCAACAGAATTTCAGAGTTTTTAAAGGGAAAAAGCAGTGAAGATTTAAGCAACGGGCATGATGTATCAATGAGTATTCAAGAGATAAAATTTTTAGCTATAAAAACTATTTCTTGAAGTCTCCAAAAATGATTTAGCCACCTTTTGGTATGAAAATTTTTATAGGTGGCTAACAGCGTGCACAATTGGGGCAAGCCTTTACCAAAGTCGATAGCATGTTTTCAACAAAATTCAAAGAAACGGTATGTGACCATTTTTTGAAAAGCATTTCATACTTTATTCAACTAAAGGTCACGTGGGTGGTTTGCGTTTGGAGATCGTACCCACCTTTTTGTTTAAATTTTTGATATATGTACAATTCTTTAAGGATTTCAAAAGAGGAGTATTGGAATTGCAAAAATCTCTTTTGAAAATGGATTATTTTAAAGGTTTTTTTGAAAAGTAAGGTTTTTTTTTTGTAAAAGAGCTTTATAAAGTTTTTTTTTTAATATAAAGATTTTAGAGAGGGTTCTTCTAAAATTTATATATATACATTTCTTTTATAAAAGAATTTATTATTATTATTATTATATATATAAACAAATACAAGTTTTTTTTAAAGGAACTTTGTAAAGTTTCTAAAAGGCCAAAGAGAAATTTATAGTTTTTTTATCAGAGAAGATTTTTTTGAAACAAGATGGCCACATCAAATTTCCAGCCACAACTTCCTTCTTTCACTGAGAAATATTATTATGTGTGGGCTATTAAAATTTAGACCACGCTAAAAGCGTATGATGTATGGGATCATGTCAAGTTCATGTTTTCAGAACCTCAGAGCGACGCAGAAGAACGAGCCCTCAGTAATGTGGACATGGAGCAATGGAAGAAAGAAAAGAGAATGAATGCACAAGCGTTGCTTCTTATTGAGCAGGGAGTGAACCGAGCAGTGTTCCAGAAGACAATAATAACTTCTTCAAAAAAGGAAGCATGGGAAACCTTGGCGACAAGCTATCAAGGTATGGCCAAAGTTAATATTGTTAAATTACAGAATACTAGGACAGATTTTGAAAGTATGCAAATGAAGGAGACAGAGGACATTGATTCCTTCATGAATACGGTCATGTCTATTGTCAATCAGTTAAAAATCTATGGTGAGGATATTAAAGATTGAATAGCAATTGAGAAGGTTCTTAGATCTTTGTCTACGAAGTTTGATGTTGTGGTAGTAGCCATAGAAGAAGCCAAGGATTTGGAAAAACTGACAATTGATGAGTTTATGGGATCACTTCTATGGCATGAGGCAAGGATAGACAGAAATAAGGATTCCACTTTAGAAACTTCCTTAAAAATTCAAATTTATATTTCGAGGTCGAGGCAGAGGTTGATCAAGAGCCAGAGGCTGAGGCAGAATCTATGGTGGTTAGAGTGATGGTTGAGAAGAGCATGAGCATCAAATTGGAAGTATAAGTAGCAAAATATTTAACAAGAATCAAAGGTTTGACAAATCAAAGGTTAAATGTTATTATTGCAATAAATTTGGTGATTATGCTTGTGATTGTAGGAAGAAGATAGTTGATCAAGGAAATCACAGAGCTAATGTTAGTATAGAGAATAATAACTTCATGTTCCTAGCATGCAACACCATGCATGAACCATCTGATAAGGTCTGGCTATTAAACAGTGGTTGTAGTAACCACATGGAAAGCAAAAAGAATTTGGTTGCAAATTTGGATGAATCTGTGAAGGTAGAGGTAAACTTGGGGACTAACAAGGCTGTGGATGTAGATGGGAAAGGAGTGGTAAACATTGTAACCAAGCAAGGGGACCCAAAGACCATATAAAAGGTATATTATGTCCTTGAACTCAAACACAATTTGATAAGTCTTGGTCAATTGACGCATAAAGGATATAAAGATATCTTTCAGGGGCAACATTGTGTTATTTATGAAAAATCCCCAAGCAAGTAGCTGATTGCAAAGGTGTAGATGATGAGGAACAGACTCTTTCCTCTAATTATGAGCTACAATGATCAGGTTAGTTCTTTTACAACTGTATGTTCTAATGATTACTGGTTATGGCACTTTTGGTTTGGACACCTGCATTTTTCTGGTTTAAGACTGTTGCAGCATAAATAGATGGTCAAAGTTTTACCTCCCATCAAAGAACCTACTAGCACTTGTGAGTGTTGCATCTTAGAAAATCAACACTGTGAAATTTTTTCGAAAGGTGTTTCTTATAGAGAAAAGAAACCACTTGATTTGGTGCATACAAACTTGTGTGGACCTATGAGGACATAGTCGATTGGTGCAAGTTGTTACTTCCTCACTTTTATTGATGACTATAGCAGAAAGACTTGGGTTTACTTCTTGAAGCAGAAGTCTGAAACTTTTGCAAAGTTCAAAGAGTTCAAAGCCTTAGTGGAAAACCAAAGTTATCGATAGATCAAGGTATTGAGATCAGACCGTGGTAGAAAATATGATTCGAAAGCATTCCATGAGTACTTCAAACAACATGGAATCAGACGACAGTTTACAACCAAATAAACATCGTAGTGGAATGGTGTAGTAGAGAGAAAGAACCGAACAATCATGAACATGGAAAGGAGCATGTTGCAAGCAAGACAATAGTCTAAGGAGTATTGGGTAGAATCAACTGCATGTGTTGTTTATGTGATAAACATATCTCCTAAAAAGAGTGTGATGAACAGAGTTCCAGAAGAAGCATGGTCAAGTATGTCATGCAGTGTATCTCATTTCATAGTTTTTGGATGTGTAGCCTATGCACATGTTCCTAAGAAAATAAGAGGCAAATTAGATGATCAAAGTGAAAAATGCATATTTACTGGTTATAGTGAGCAGTCAAAAGCTTACAAATTGTATAACCCTGTCACCAAGAATACAATCATTAGAAGAATTGTTTTGTTCAAAGAACAAGAGTCATGGAATGGGACTGTAGACACACCAACTGATGCACAAGCACCATTGATGGAAGAGGATGATGTAGAAGAAAAGGAGCAGTAATAATCAAGATACTGGACACCAAACAGAGTCACACCAGCAAGGACACCAAGATTTTTAGAGCAGCATGGATCTTCAAGAAGATAAATAGACTAGAATTATCCAAGCATCCAATCAGGTAGTGACTCAAGCGATGGTAAGAAAAATATGAGAATTTTAAAAGATATTTAGGGTGATTTGGATGTTAGCTCAAATTTTGCATTGTTGGCATTCCAAATTTCTTCATTTGAAGAAGCAACCAGAGCAGAAAATTGAGTGCAAACCATGGATGAAGAGATGGATTCAATTGAAAAGAATGATACATGGAATTTGGTTAATTTACCAAATGATAAAAACATCATTGGTTTGAATTGGGTTTACGAGACAAAGGTGAATCATAAAGGTGGGATTGACATATTTAAAGAAAGACTTGTTGCAGAAGGATTCTTGTAGCAACTGAGAATAGACTTGGGGAAACGTTTTCTCTAGTAGCCAGATTGGATACTGTAAGAGCAGTTCTAGCGACAACAGCTCAAAAAAAGTGGAAATTATATCATATGGATGTCAAATCAACCTTCTTGAATGAAATTTTAGAAGAAGAAATTTATCTGCAACAAGCTCTAGGATATGAAGTTTAAGGTAAAGAAGATAAAGTTTACAGATTGAAGAAAGCACTCTATGGACTTCAGCAAGCACCTAGAGCACAGTATAGTAGAATTGATAGCTACATGATCAAGAATGGATTTTGCAGAAGCATCATTGAGCCTACGTTATACACAAAGGTAAATGAGCATGGAAAAATTATTATTGTTTGCTTATATGTTGATGATATGATTATTACAGGTGATCTTGAGTTAGATGAATTTAAAGCAGCCATGATGAAAGAATTTGATATGACAGATCTTGGTCTCATGAGATATTTTCTTGGCATTGAAGTTGAGCAATCTGAAAAAAGAATTTTTATTTTCCAAAATAAGTATGCTAGATATTTTTTGAAAATATTCAGGACGGATAATTGCAAACCTGTACCTACACCAGTTGCAACAGGTACAAAGTTAAGTAAGGATGATGAAGGAGAAGATGTCAATCCAGCTCTCTTCAAAATATTGGTTGGAAGCCTCATGTATCTCATAGCTACAAGATCAGATATTATGCAAGGAGTGAAATTTATTTCCAGTGTTGAAAATGTAGCAAGATGATGGAGCTTAGTGAAATGAAGTCGCCTTCACTAAGTGGGCCCATAGGCTATTTTTGGCGCAAAGTCTATTTTTAGACTATGTCTATTTTTAGACATATGGAGCATGGTCCAGGGGTTTCAGTATGTTATTCTTGGAGTATTGGTCATGTTGGTAAAAATAGATGGACCTCTATTTTTAGACATTTAGGTCGAAGTCTATTTTTAGACTGCCTATCCTAAAAAATAGAAAAGTCAAATATTATTTACCCTTAATAATATTTGGACTCTAAACTTCAGTTTACTCTCTTGGAGCACTTCAGTTCGAGCTACAGAAGTGGCTCATGCATCTGACATAGGAATTACGCTATTCCTAGGGGTTTGGTGAGCTCATGCATGGTTGACTTCAGTTAGGACTTCAGTGGCAGAAGTTTGGTGGAGTTGATGAGACAGTTGGTGGAGTTGTGTTCGGTTTAACTTAGTTGAACTAGTTGAGATTAGTTTAACTAGCTAATCAACTAGTAATGAGTGGAGTGAATTAAATATTATTTAATTCACTAATTAATAACTCATTATTCAACTCAAGAACACATCAGTTCACTACAGTGCATGGACAGTTCAGTGGAGACCAGTGAAAGAGGTAGATGAAAGGGTTGAGATAGCTATCAGTTGTGATATCAGTTGTGCATGAGATTTGCACCACACTTGGAGGAATCTCCCATGATGATTGCGCTGTCAAGCCAAGGAGATTCAAACCTTGGATCTCTCATTAGACCAGCCTTGATTGTGCAATAGAGGCAGGCAATTAGTGGATGAGTTTTGAACCTGTCACTTGTTCAAAACCAAGCTAGTTTGTGTGTAACTTAAGGAGATAGTACTGAGTACTTGTGAGGAGTATTGTTCTATGTACTGTTACATGTTTTCTCCATTATAATATATAGAATAGCTGAGGGGTTTTCAGCTATAATATTTCCCCATACATACTGTGTAATGTCTGTGATGTTTTGATGATCTTTTGATCGCATACCGCTTGTTTTATTTCCGCATGTGTGATGATCTGAGTGGAAGAGATTATGTGTTGCATATGAATTCGAATTGATATGTTATCACGATAATCTCGGTGGATAAATATTCATTATTCAGAAAATTTCTACATGGTATCGGAGCTATCGGAGCAGAGATTGATCATCACAGTGATTACAAACTTATTTCGGTAGACAGAGTCTGCATGCAGGCCAGGTAGCCTCTAGATCCATCCTTTCCTTTGAAAGGTGATACATCCAGTAAATGCCCCTGCAGTCGATCTCTGTGCTAGAAATAATTTTTTCTCACAGATCAAGAGCGGTTGAGCTTTGAGCTTGGAATTCGAATTTTGCAGCAGTTTGTTTTCTTGGTGCCGGAGTTGAAAATGTCTTTCAACGGTTTGCGACTCGAATATGCTCTTGAAGGATGTTTGAATTATGTTGCATGGAAGGATCGCTTGGAGGTAGTATTAGAAGATAAATGACTGAAGGAGTTCATAGATACGGATGTCCAAAAGCCCACTGATCCTGCTGAAGTCGAGGCTTGGCAAAAGAAGATGGCGAAATGTTGAAGGATTCTGTTGGAGGGCGTCAAGGATCATATTGTATCCAGCCTGCATGGAAAAGATTCTCCATATTTGATGTGGAAAGTGTTGATAGATCTATTTTAGAGTAAGAGCGACCAAAGGAAGCTGGTGCTCAAAGATAAGCTCAGAAACATTAATATGGAGAAAGGTGACAGTATCGCCAAATACCTCACGAAGTCTACTCAATGCAAGTAGATGAGCTGGGAAGTGTGGGGGTGACTGTCGAAGATGACGACATGGTAGACCTGGCTCTCCTTGGTCTTCCAAAGGCTTGGCATTCATATCAAGATAGTGTCAATGGTTGGGAGAAGTTGCCAGGATGGGAGCGCCTTTGGGCGGATCTCATGCAGGAGGAGATAAGGAGGACTACCAGGGACGGATCTTCATCAAAGGTATCTGATGAAGAAAATTGCGCTTTGGATGCCAAAGCAAAGAAGGGGAAGAGCAAGAAGGCATCTCAGTCTGGTGCGAAAGGTAAGAAGCAAGACATGTCCAAGGTGAAGTGTTTTCACTGTCACCAACAGGGACACTATACCACAAATTGTCCGCAGAAGAAGAAAAATAAGAAGGCTGCCGAATCTGCAGTGGGAGAGGCATTGGCTTCTCAATTCGAATTGGATTTTTCATTGATCGCATGCTTGGTTTCAAGTGTGGCGGGATCAGTATGGTTCTTGGACAGTGGTGCATCATTTCACATGACTGGAGATCGAGATATATTTTCAGATCTAGAGGAAAAAGATCTTGGAGTGCACATCGAGATGGGCGATGATGGTAGATATAGTGCGACTGGTATCGGTACCGTTTCCTTTGAGAGGGAGTCTGGTAAACCTTTCATATTGAAGGAATTTTTGCATGTTCCAGGATTGATGACGAACCTGATCTCTGTGGCGATGTTGGAAGACAAAGGGTATAATGTGGTCTTCAGCGAAGGAAAATCCTCCCTACGCAGTAAGACTACTGGTGAGACCCGGAAGATAGGGGTTTGAGTCAAGAACCTTTATCAGTTGCAAGTAGATGGCTACGCAGCAATGGCATGCAAGGCGGGAGAAGTGGTGAGCCGGGATGATGAGGGCGAACTGTGGCACAGGAGATTGGGCCACCTTCACCATGGAGCTTTGAAGATCTTGCAGCAGATTTCTACTGGGCTTCCTAAGGGCACTCTTGTGCAGTCATATCAGTGCAAAGGGTGTACCTTGGGGAAGTATGTGAAAGCCACCTTTCACGAGAAGGATAGTTGCGCCACGACGATCCTTGAGAGAGTTCACACAGACGTGTGTGGTCCTTTCTCTGTAGCTTCAACAGAAAAGCAAAAGTACTATGTGATCTTTGTTGATGATTTCTTTTGGAAGTGCTGGATCTTCTTCATGCAGAAGAAGAGCGAGAAATTTTCTAAGTTCTGTGAATTCAAGGCGCTGGTAGAGAAGGAATCGGGGAAGCATGTGAAGGCTCTTAGGAGAAACAATGGTGGTGAATTCATCTTGGCTGAATTCAAAGACTTTTGCAGCGCAGAAGGGATTCGAAGAGAGCTCATCGCACCCCATAACCCACAGCAGAATGGGGTGGCTGAGAAGAAGAACAGAACGATCGTGGGTGCTGCATGGGCGATGTTGCATGATGAGGGCCTACCCCTTCACTTGTGGGCTGAGGCATGCAATATAGCAGTATATGTGCAGAACTGTTTTCCTCACAAGGTTCTTGGCATGAGTACACCGGAGGAGGCGTTTTCTGGTAAGAGGCCTGATATTTCTCATCTAAGAATTTTTGGCTCACCTGTCTACATGCATGTGACGAAGGATGCCAGAAAGAAGCTGGATCCGACCACAGAGGTTGGAATATTTTTGGGGTACACTGATACACCTCAAAACTATCGGGTTTATTTGTCAAATAGTCGCAAGAATGTTGTGCGACGAGATATCAAGTTTCAGGAGGAGAAAGCCATGCAGTGTTCACTTCAAAGGGAGCTACACTTGCATGCAGATGAGGAGCTGTTAGTTCCTAAGGAGGAGCTTTCGGATGTGGATCAGCCACAAGAGGAAGTTCAGGAGGTGGAAGAAACCACCCATGCAGCGCCAACCATCAGAGGGCGCAAGTGCACTACAGAAGCTGAGCGACTGGCTCGAGATGTAGAGAAGGTTGTAGGACCACCTACAGCATAGCGCAGACAGAGCCAGTCACCGGATCGGTACACTGGATACATGGCTCTTGTGAGTCAATGTGTCGTGACGGAGCCATCCTCTTTTGAGGAAGCTATGAAGAAACCCGCATGGTTAGATGCCATGATCGAATAATATGATTCGATCGTCAGAAACAGTGCATGGGAGATTGTCCCAAGACCGAAGGGGAAATCAGTGGTGGGTTCACGATGGATCTACAAAGTGAAGCAGGCAGCTGAAGGGAGTGTGGAGAAGTACAAAGCGAGATTTGTCACCCGTGGCTTCTCACAGATCGAGGGGATCGATTATGAGGAGACCTTTGCACCTGTCGCAAGGTACTCTTCCATACAGATGATCCTTGCTCTCTCAGCGTAGATGGGATGGCACATCCATCAGATGGATGTGAAGACTGTGTTCCTCAACGGATTCATTGAGGAGGAGGTGTACATAGAGCAGCCTGAAGGTTTTGAGATCTTCAGCAGTGAGTCGCATGTGTGCAGACTCAAGATAGCACTGTACGAGCTGAAGCAAGAACCTCGTGCTTGGTACACACGGATTGATAGTTATTTCACCGGCTTGGATTTTCCAAGAGTGAGGCGGATCCTAACCTGTACCAGATTGTGGTGGAGGGGAAGCTGCTGATCATTGTACTGTATGTAGATGATATGATTTTGACGGGTGATGAGTTGTTGATACTTTCATGCAAGGAGGACCTTGCTAGAGAGTTCGAGATGAAGGACTTGGGCCTCCTTCATTATTTCCTGGGATTGGAGATTTGGCAGCGCAGTGGAGGACTGTTTGTTTCTCAGGGCAAGTATGCATGGGAGATTCTGGAGAGGTTCAACATGCATGGCTACAAGCCTGTTGACACTCCTCTTCCTAGTGGTTGGAGGAAGGAGGATGCTACTTTAAGGAGGTAGTGGATGCCACTGTCTATCGACAGTTCGTGGGGTCGCTTATGTATCTGGTCAATACACGACCCGATATATGCTATGCTGTTAACCAGCTTTCGTAAGCTATGCTTAAGCCTACCAAGCTCTTCTGGAAGGTAGGAAAGAATGTATTGCGTTATCTTAGTGGCACATCTGGATATGGTCTATGGTACAGACAGGAGGATGGAGCGAAGCTTTCCGGCTTCACTGATGCAGATTGGGCAGGGAGCCGAACGGACCGAAAGAACACATCTAGAGGAGTTTTCAGCATTGGGTCGACAACAGTTTCCTAGTACAGCAGGAAGCAGAGATCCGTGGCACTCAGTTCAGCAGAGGCTGAGTACATGGCAGCAAGCTTGGCTGCATGCGAGGCTATTTGGATGAGGAAGATCCTCGTTGGATTGTTTGGGTTGCACTTGGAGCCTAGAGTGATTTATTGTGATAACCAGAGTTGCATTAAACTCTCGGCTAATCCAGTATTTCATGATAGATCCAAACACATCGACATCAGGTACCATCATATCAGAGATTGTGTTCAACGGAGAATCATGATGCTTTCATATGTTCCCACGGAGGATCAAGATGCTGACATCTTGACGAAGGCGCTCACTAGGAGCAAGTTCGAATTCCACAGAGGTAGGATAGGGGTTGCAGATAATCCATATCTTGTTGAGAGGGAGTGTTGAAAATGCAGCAAGATGATGGAGCTTAGTGAAATGAAGTTACCTTCACTAAGTGGGCCCGCAGGCTATTTTTGGCGCAAAGTCTATTTTTAGAAATATGGAGCATGGTCCAGGGGTTGCAGTATGTTATTCTTGGAGTATTGGTCATGTTGGTAAAAATAGATGGACCTCTATTTTTAGACATTTAGGTCGAAGTCTATTTTTAGACTGCCTATCCTAAAAATAGAAAAGTCAAATATTATTTACCCTTAATAATATTTGGACTCTAAACTTCTGTTTACTCTCTTGGAACACTTCAGTTCGAGCTACAAAAGTGGCTCATGCATATGACAGAAGAATTATGCTATTCCTAGGGGTTTGGTGAGCTCATGCATGGTTGACTTCAGTTACGACTTCAGTGGCAGAAGTTTGGTGGAGTTGATGAGACAGTTGGTGGAGTTGTGTTCGGTTTAACTTAGTTGAACTAGTTGAGATTAGTTTAACTAGCTAATCAACTAGTAATGAGTGGAGCGAATTAAATATTATTTAATTCACCAATTATTAACTCATTATTCAACTCAAGAACACATCATTTCACTACAGTGCATGGACAGTTCAGTGGAGACCAGTGAAAGAGGTAGATGAAAGGGTTGAGATAGCTATCAATTGTGATATTAGTTGTGCATGAGATTTGCACCACACTTGGAGGAATTTCCCATGATGATTGTGCTATCAAGCCAAGGAGATTCAAACCTTGGATCTCTCATTAGACCAGCCTTGATTGCGCAATAGAGGCAGGAAATTAGTGAATGAGTTTTGAACCTGTGACTTGCTCAAAACCAAGCTAGTTTGTGTGTAACTTAAGGAGATAGTACTGAGTACTTGTGAGGAGTATTGTGATATGTACTGTTACATGTTCTCTCCATTATAATATACAGAATAGCTAAGGGGTTTTCAGCTATAAGCTTTCCCCATACATACTGTGTAATGTGTGTGATGTTTTGATGATCTTTTGATCGCATACGGCTTGTTTTATTTCCGCATGTGTGATGATCTGAGTGGAAGAGATTATGTGTTGCATATGAATTTGAATTGATATGTGATCAGGATAATCTCGGTGGATAAATATTCATTATTCAGCAAATTTCTACATCCATATTTATGGAGACTCCAAAAGACACACATTGAAGTGTTGGAAAAATAATTCTAAGATACATAACAGGAACTATAGATTATGGCGTAATGTAAGCAAGTACATAAAAGAAAGATTTGATTGGATAGAAAAATAGTGATTTTGTAGGCAGTTTGGATTATTGAAAGAGAACAACCGGTTATGTGTTCCATCTTGGTTTAGGAATGATAGCATGGGAATCTAAGAAGAAACCCATTGTGACATTATCATCAGCAGAAGCAGAATATGTAGCAGCAACTTCAACAGCATGTCAAGCAGTATGGTTAAGAAGAGTATTATATGGACTCATGCAGAAACAACAAGGATCAACAATGATATACTGTAACAACACATCAACGATTTCGTTATCCAATAATAGTGTGTTTCATCAAAAGTGAAAGCATATTGATACTAGATATCACTTTATTAGATAACTTTTTAGCAATGGAGAATTTCACTTGAATCCTTGTAGATATAGTGATCAATTGGCTGATATATTAACAAAGCCATTAGTAGTAGGTGTTGTAAGCCTAGATGAGACAAAGACCAACAGACATGTTTAAGTTTTCATGAGTTATGTTTTAGTTTAGCGGTCGTAGTTCAGGGGGAGTGTTAAAATATGTAATTACCTCCCACATGCATGCATAGTTAGATAATCAGTTAAGTGAGTTAGTTGAGTTGGGTGATAGATAAATTTTGTGAGTGAGTTAGAGAGTTAGTTAAGTGAGAGTTGAGAAATTTCAGTTATGTGATAGATGAGTGTGTGCATGTCAAGTGATTTAGGTTAAATACCCTTCACTGGATTCATTTTATTCATTGTGATTTACAGTGATTGAGGATTAATAGAAGAGCCGCAACTCGTGTGTTTCGTATGTGAAATACTTGTGTTATTTGTGTTTATCTTCTCTAACTTTCCAAAACTTGATAATGGTTTAGGTTAGAGACGTGAATCCTAAATACAATGGCACGAACATTGCTGAATTTATCAAGTCATCATGCAAGGTGACCCGGTATCCACAGCTTTGTGTTACATCACTTTCTTCGTACGTGGGATCTGTGAAGCCCATGTTGAGTGACCTATTTAAGGAAAAAATGAATTTGAGCCTCGTTAATGCCCGCACGAATTCTTTTTGGGCAACCAAATTGGAAAAGAAAGGCACCACGATGATGCGTGAAAGAGAAAGATAAACGTTGCACAATTGTATTCAGAATTTCGATGAAACCTTTGAGGATATTCATAAATCTGTAACGAAGATGGAGAAGTTGAAGCGTATTAACTTCAACTATCAAATGAATGACATGCAAATGTTTATGTTTTCCACCCTCATCGATCAATATTCCTACCTCAATAGATTTCAGGATGTGAAGGCCGTAGGGAATATTAGCGCGACAATGAACGCCTATGTGCAAAATGAGTCGTAGTTGATCAACAACGCTCTATTTCTCTTTAATGCGCTCACTCTTAACACATTCACTAACACTGGATCAGTTGATAATGGTATCAATGCGTGAATGCCAAAATGACCCACTCATTAGTCTTCTAAATAAATAACATATGTACCGAATAATGTTTCCTAATATATATATTTATAGTTTTGCTACCAAGACACCCTTTACTGGTTTCTTGTTTATGTTTCTTTAAATGGTTGATTGGGTTTGGAATACAATCATGGCATTATTTCAATCTGATGCAAATTGTTGTTTTATTTAAATTTGATGCAAATTGTTATTTTATACTCATGTTTAGGTTTAAGACAATATTTAAGACATATGGCTCAGGAAAAAGAGAAATTTATGGCCACTTGTTAAATAACTGAGCTATCCACTATCAATTCCCATGCCACCATCTCCCTGTGGTGTCTTTTTGTGACCTTGACATTGAATTGCCTCTTGATGTCCTCCCCTCCTCCTCCCGCCGACCATCCAATTCTATCTCTTTTCTTATTGGTGCCATGCCTCCCCCAACTGGTTTGGAATTTTGTAGTCACCCTTCCCCAATTCTTGGGCATCAATAGATATGGTGCCTCTATACCACATAGAGTTGAAGGCTCCATCGCTTTCTCCTCCTTGTCCAAGACCATATGGGCATTATATTAGAGAGGAGGCTCATGCTGAAGTGAAATTCTCAACCATATTATCGATGGTTACAATAAACCACAAGAAGTTAATTCACCCTGAGGTGATCACGAAGCTAGCTAAGCGCTCATAGGTTTCCTCATGTAACAAATGTTTTGATGTTTTTTCATATCTTCAAGTTTTGTATTTTGGTGGCTTGGTTCCACTACAAAACAAGGGTTCTTAATTTTGTAATGTTTAGCATAAACATTGTTTTGATGAAACACTACTAAAAATTTTATTTGGAAAATATGGAAAGGCTCTCTGGTTTCCCTCAACTAGAGTAGAGAACCTCGATGGGTGATGTGCGAAAACTCCCCAATTTTTTTTGCATGTACTTGATGTATATTTCCATGTTAATATAATGTGAATATTTTACAACAAAAAATAAAAACATGGTTTTGATGGACGTAGGGGGCCTTTCTTTCTTCACATGGTTAGGAAAGTTTTTCTTCCATATAATTACTAGTGAAATAAAACAAGCATGTATAAAGAAAATGATTTTATTATACTTTGATTTTATAAATAATATTAAAAAAAGAAAATTGTTTGTTTTAAAATAGTAATTTTATTGGGCATGGAGTTGTGGGAGTGGGGGGGGAGGCGGCTAGAACCTGTTGCTTTTTTTGTAGCTTTGGAAGTACTCCAAGCTTTGGTGATTGAGGGTTGGAGGTCAAAGTGTGAAAAATGGGCTTCTGGGCTTAAGATCCAAGTTTGGGGGTTTTGCACCCATGGTGATTTGGGAAAAAAACGTGATGTATTTATGACATGTGATGGATAAGAGTGATAGTGCTCGGGGAGACGATTCCAACGCAGCGAGAATAATCCTATTCCGAGTTTTCGTTAGAGAGATGAATTTTTGAATTTGACTAATTAATTATTGGTTTTTAAGTCATGAAGGATTGATGTAAATAATTCCAATAGAAGGTTCTCTTCACTAATTTGTGGAAGCCCCTATTTAGGCTATAAAAATAGGGTGTGGACTTTTGTTAGAGGAATCTATTCACAAATAGAGAGGATTTGGGACAACGTGGATAAGGTCACTTAAGGACAGCGTGGAGAGCCCTAATTGGAGGATGATTTGTTGTAGGAGAGTGTGGATTAGATGCATGATTTTTTTGTGGTAAAAAATGGTTCGTGGAGGGTTGTTTCAAGGGTCGGATTGTAGGGCTAGTAGGCGAAGGAGCCAAGCATAAAAACATGGTTGTTTAAGGGTTGTGTGGGTTGTCTTTAAGGGAGGCTTAGACCCACAACTCTCTATTGTGCTAGGATGTGGGACATAGCTAGTAGCTAAGGATATTTCAAGGGCTACATTGGGGTTAAAAAGACCTCCTTGAGGCAGCATGGATGTGGAGGGGCCTTTCCTTGGAGGAAAGAAACCATTAAAGGCTTCTTTGCTGACAATGTAGAGGGTTAAGGGTTGAAGTTTGTGCCCTAACTAGAGTTGCAGGAGTGGCAAGCAAGCATTAAGGAAAATAATATTTTGTGGAGGAGTGTTGATTCAAGGGTTGGCCATGATTAGATCATGAACTGCAAACTATTGGTGCCATGTGGATGATCTTCTGAGGAAGAGAAGGATCTTCCTAGGAGCGCAACCAACAGTGTAGTATTGGGTCAAAGTGTTGAATATTGCGTGGATCATTTTTATGGGTAGCTTGAGGAGGCCTTAGGATTTGGTTGGAGGAGCCCACGTGGATTGTTGGAAGGCTCACTAAACATCAAGGTGACATCAGACACATCATATTGGAAGGAAAGAGGACAACAATAAGGTGTGTTGCAGATGGACCCATTTATGGTGGATTGATGGTGTCCTATGTGAGGACATATTGATATGCCCATATTTTTTCAATAGCTCCTCTATTGCAGAAGAAAATGGCAGATTGGTGGAGTCTATAGGTAGCCATGTGTAAGGGTCTCCTAAGTGTGGGGATTCCCTAAATAGGATCATGTGCTATAGTGTGGACCTAGTCTCTCGTGGGTTGTTGGAGGGCAGCGTGAGAGAGGAAAAAGTGTGGATGAGATTGGGAAGTTATGGTCTACAGGAGGAAAATGTGATAGTGTCCATTTAGATGCCGAAGTGCAACACCTTGATGCAATAAGGTGACTACTAGCCTCACAGTTGTGTAGCTCAAGGTTTTTTCCAACTAGCACCAGAATTGTGGAGCTTAAGTCTTGTGTGTGGAGAATTACTTCTACCACATATGATGGGTGATCCTCCTAGCTAGTGTTCATTGTAGGAGATGGAAATATTATAGTCATAGGTGGAAGCCCTCTGTACCCTATTTTGGTCTTTATCGTTACAGCGCAAGAAGACCGTAGTGGGTTGAAGTCCCAGAGTAGTTGAGGAGTAGCAGTGGGAAGATTTATAGTTGTTCACATGTGGAAATCTGAACAACTCGACAGGAGTCTCGACGTGTTGTGCCCTTGATGGAAGAAGAGACAACTAGAGAGAAAATTGCATCATCGAGGTTCAGTGGCGAGATGGACTTGGAGCGTTGATAGAGGTAGGAGCTGTAGATCAGAAGTTGAAGGATTGAGAAGGTACAGGGTACGACTGAGATGGATAAGAGATTGCACTACAACTATATGGTCAGAGTGTCTTGTTTTTTATCTGATACTAGTGGATGTATGAGGGTGATTATCCCTAGTACGGGAGCCCTAGAATATTATTTAATATGTTGTTAATATAACAAAGTTGGGTTGAAAAATTAAAAAGATTTCTATATTCTATGCATACGTGATTTACTGTTGTTTATATTTGGGTGTGCAAAGTAGTTCTGGCTGAGACACTTGGTTTGGTAGCATTAGTGATATTAAGACTCTAACCTAGACCCAAGGTGGTGGAAAATCAACAAGGTATTAGAGGATATCTAAGCTACTTTTAAGGTCAGGGAATTAGAGTGTGCACAACAAAGCAACTCAGAGGGAGTTGTCGACGTCTACATCATGGAGCAAAGGGTTCATCTAAAGACATGGAGATGTGGTCTTAACAGGTTACATGGTGAGATGGGTTGGGATTTCTAGTGGATTGGTGGTGAGCCTAGTGATAAACACTTTTTTGTGGGCTAGATTGCTGATCGTGGAATTTCGCTGATTTTTCATGGGTGGTTGGGAAAACTCAATGATTTCTTTCCCATGGATGGGATCAGGTTGATTGAGATGGCTTCATGTGATGGAATATATATCGATAGGCTAGAGTCTTCATCCGGTCATGGCATTGCATATATGAGATTGGTAGGATTTTCATGAGTTTTATTTGATCTATGACGATGAGTGATTGCATGATAGAGCCTTTGGAGATCATGTAGTCTCAGAGGGATTCTAGCCTTAGAGGGAGCATCCCTATGTATTTTTTGGATCTTCAGGTTCATATGTGATGAGGCAGAGTCACTACCAAGATTTTTAGATTCATCTATAAGGTATGTTGTAGTGATGGATGTCAGATGGGCTAGTGTCATCACTAGAGATGATGATGGTTACTTCCTAGCCTTGGAAGTACCTCCCTCGTTAAGAAGGAGTGTTGATTTTTGTGTAGCTTGGGAGGTACTACAAGCCCTGGTGATCGAGGGTTGGAGATCAAATGGTCACAAATGGTCTTGTGGCCCTGAGATCCAAGCTTGGGGGTTTTTCACCCATCATGATTTAGGCCAAAAATGTGATGGATTTATGACATGTAATGGATTAGGATGATAGTTCTCATAAAGACAATTTTAACTCAACAAGAATCATCTGATTCTGAGTTTCTCGTTAGAGAGAAATGAATTTTTGAAGTGGAATAATTAATTATTGGTTGTCAAGTCATGTAAGGTTGATGTAAATAATTCCAATAGAAGGTTGAGTTGGAGGAGTAGCAAGAAAGCGTGGAGAAAAAAATCGTTTTATGGAGTAGTGTTCGGTTAATAGTTGACTGTGATTGGATCGTGACATGTAGCCTATTGGTGCCATGTGGATGATATTTCGAGGAGGAGAAGGATCTTCCTAGGAGAAGAACCAACAATTTAGTCTTTGGTTAAAGTATTGACTATTGCGTGGATCAGTTTGATGGGAAACTTGAGGAGGCCTTAGTAGTTGGTTGGAGGAGCCCACATGGATTTTTTGGAGGCCTACCAAGCATCCAAGGTGAGAGCAGGCACATCAAATCGAAAGGAAATATGCCATTAGTAAGGTATGTTGCAAATGGACCCATGTATGATGGATTGACGGTGCCCTAGGTGAGGACATATTAACGTGCATAAGTTTGTGAAATATTTCCTCTATTACAGAAGTAAAGGGAAGATACATGGAGTCTATGGAAATTCATGTGTAAGGGTATCCCATGTGTGGGAACGCCCTAACTAGGATCAGATGCTACAATGTGGATTGGTCTCTCGTGGATTGTTGGAGGGTAGCGTGAGAGAGGACAAAGTGTGGATGATATTGGTAACTTATGATTTGTTGGAGGACATCATGATAATTTCCATGTAGGAGGCGAAGTGTGACATTTTGATGAACAAATGTGACTGCTAGCCTGGCAGTTGTGGAACTCAAGGGTTTGGAAAAATGGGAGCATGATTGTGGAGGCCGATTCTTGTGTGTGGAGAAGGACTTCTACCACAGATGATGGGTAGTCCTCCTAGCCTATGTTCATTATTGGAGATGGACATTATATAGTGATAGGTGGTATCCCTTTGTTCCCTATGTTTGTGGTCATCGTTGCAGTGAAGGAAGAACAAAAAGGGTTGAAGTCCTTGAGTAGCTGAGGAGCAGCAGTGGGCAGATTGAGAGTTTTTCACAAGTGGAGCTATGAACAAATCGACAGGAGTCTTGATGCGTTGCACCCTTGATGGAAGAAAGGAAAAATAGAGAGAATATTGGATCGTCGAGGTTCAATGGTAATATGGACTTGTAGAATTGATAGAGGCAGGAGCTGCAGATCAAGAAGTGAAGGAGTAGAAAGGTACAGGGTATGAACAAGAGGGTTGACAGATTGCACTAAAACCACATGCTTAGAGTATCATGTTTTGTATTTAGTACTAGTGGATATATGAGGGTTGTTATCCCTAGCACATGAGCCCTATATTGTTCTATTATATGTTGTTAATATAACAAAGTTGGGTTGAAAAATTAAAAAGTTGTCTATATTATGTGCATGTGTGATTTAATTATGTTTATATTCCACTGTGCAGAGTGGTTCTCGTTGAGACTCTTGGTTTGGTGGTGTCAATGATTTTAAGACTCTAACTTAGACCCAAGGTCATGGAAAATAAATAGAACCCTAGCTGCCTCAACCCACTATTTCATGCCTCCTCATCGATGGAGCAAAGGATCCTCTTCCATTTCCATGAATGGATTTTTTCCTTCTATAGGTGTTCATTTTTGCACAGGGTGTTTTTTGTTACACTGCCAAGGTCATCTCTGTGCATGGGATTTTCTTGGGTTGTTGTTATCCAACCTTCAAGTTGTCACTAACTATGCCTTGTTTTTTTTTGTAGGTTCATTGGTGCTTTTTGGGGTCAACATTAGTCTAATTTGGTATTTCTGGCCTATTTTTGTTGTGTGGGGTTTACGCTTTTTTTCCTCATATTATACGTCAGTGTTGGTATAGGGGTTTCTTTTTAGGTCTTCTCTAAGCCCTTTGGCTCTATCTCTTGTTTCATTCTGGGTGTGATGGTGTGGCTATTCAAGGAAATATGTTCATTTTTCATGGGCCTTTCACCCATTCTTCATTCATATTTTTTGTTGGCATTTGCAGAAATTTTTTGTAATGCTTTGCTTCCATTTTTTGAGCTTTATCTGGTGCTCCCCTCAAGGTTCCTCGATGGGCCTGGGTACCTTGTTTCTAGTTATTTTTATTTTTATTTTTTGTGGCCTAGGTCTTATTGTCCCTAGGGTTTTCATATTTTTTTTGAATGTAAAGCATCATTCTTGGTCATAATAAGGGAAGGATTTCTATAATGTGCTTACCCATATACAAAATGTAATTTTTTTCTTCTTTAATTAAAAACGTTACACATTTTTTTTTTCTATGGGAAAAATAAGATAATTTTATTTAATTTAAAATTATAACATTAATAGGGATAACATGATGACATGAGCAAGAGGCCAATCCATTT
Source organism: Pinus albicaulis (assembly GCA_034641835.2). Taxonomy (NCBI): domain Eukaryota; kingdom Viridiplantae; phylum Streptophyta; class Pinopsida; order Pinales; family Pinaceae; genus Pinus; species Pinus albicaulis. Next base: position 1,272,035,663 of record CM076582.1, read on the forward strand.
TCCGGGAGAACAAAAAGAATATAGATTTTTTTGGGGCTTAGGATTTGAAACTAGTAATAAACCTGAGTTGTGAGTGCTTTGGAAATATCTCCACCTTTTTAACAGACAAAGGAATACACAATTTGAAGATCCTGGGACACTCAATGTTATTGATAATACAAATATCTAAGTCGATAACAAGAAGCTCATCCTTTCTCTCCTAATTTTCCATCAAATTACTCTTCCAACATCTAAACTTGAGGAAGTCACTCTCCACCACATCCTCTGAACCCACAAAGAGAAGGAAGATATCCTAGAAAATCGGTGTTCCCAACTAGAAGAAGGTGTTATTGAGCTCTAGGATGGAGCAATGTTAATCATGTCAATCTTGTAATCAACTAATAAATGAAATGTTCTGGTAGATTGATTAAATTAAACTCTTTGTTAGTCGAATTAAGGAGAATAAACACAAGATGCTTGTTGGAATTATCTCACCATAGGATGGATGATGAAGGAGCATAGATGTGATTCCAGTCTATCCAAAAAGTGTTTCATAACATGTATCATGACATCCAAAGTATTAGCGAAGAGGGGGGTTGTTTTAAATAATCAGTGGTTTCATTGGTGTGGTAGATCTAGAGTTAACATGCATCTAGGCTGGTTTAATTTGTCCACTAACATACGCCATATTCCACATGAATACCATGTGCGAATACCATGGGTCAATACCATGTGAAAATACCATGAGGCAATACCATGGGTCAATACTTCTACTTATAACATAAATAATGGTGGGAAGTGATAAGTGTATTTATTTACATCTTGTTACAATAATTTTTTTCTACAAATGCTTGCTTAATTTTTTTTCTACTAATCAAGTGTAGTTGAAGGAAGTGAAAATTTTTGTACGAGTTTTTAAATTTTGGAGTTTTGAGGGGGAGAAGTTCTTCCTAGATATGTTTGGGAGGAAAAATACATGGTTCACAATGAGTTGGTAATGGTATTAGAGCTCAAGCATACTCTCATATTTTTGGAGTTATACATATATACATTGTCATGTATGTTCATAAGTATTCATGAAATTTTAGTTTATTATTTTAAAGTGCCTTCGAAATTTCAATTTATTGGAAATTGCAACCTGTGAATATTTATGGGATATTTTAGAGTTATTTCTGAGCTAACAAAAAACAAATGGTAGTTATAATTGAGAATTTACATGCAGGGGATTAAATCAAGAATGTATTGCCAAAGTTTTCAAATTTAGTTTATAATTAAAAATTTTCCATAGCATCTTCACTTTTACTTATTTCTTCATGCATGAGACTTTCTTCGAGCATACATTCATTTTATGCTTCAATTAATGTTTTCCCATCCTCCTTTTCGGAAAAAATTAAAGTCTTCCTCGTTCCAAATTTCTCTGTTGCAATAGCTCCATCATCAAAAAATATTTTTTCACAAACTCCTTCCATTTCAACCATCTCATTCGCTAGTCTCCATTCTTCATCTTCTTTCCAGAAAAATTTTAAGGATGGAAAATTCTCTTGAATTTTAAAACATTGGTGAATCTCACTAGTCCCTAATATGTAAAATATAGAATATTTATTTAGATGTTTTAAATTTATTCAAATTTATAATGATTTTATATATAGTATCTATATAATGTTGGGGATTTTTAAGGTAAAATAATTTTATATTGTAAAATTTGGGCAAATCATTTTTAGAAAAAATGGAAATTGTCGAAAAATTTTTGGGTAAAAATGATGGAAAATTAGCCCACCTCCGAATATTAGCCCCTACAATTTTCCATATTCCCTCATAAGTACATCATTAGATTTCTAGTCTTCACCTATCAAACCTGAAAATACACACCAAAATTCAAATTCAAAATCACCAGGTTCTCCTTTAGCTACGTCATTTTCCTCTCCTCCAAGCTACCGTTTCACAGTTTCATAGTCCATTAAGTTATTAACAGACTTGTTACACCATTTTTTGGTCATCTAACCTATTATCATTAGATGGACCCAAGTACATCATGTAAGACCAATTTTACTCCAAGTAAAATTACTTTCACTATGAAAATAACTTAGTAAATCACCTTTATTAAGTTGTTTATGGTCTAAACAGGAAACCCCATAAGGAAATATTAAATAAATATATATTTGTTTGGTTTTCCTCAAGAAATAATTAGTTAAACAGTAATTTAATTAATATTTCTGGTTATATTTAACCCAAAACAAAGAAATTAATTACATAAATCATTATTTATCTTATTATTTTCTAAAGGATAATTGTTTAAATCTTATTTAAATAATATTCTTTGTTAAATATGACTAATTCACCCTTAAATGATTAAATAAATCATTATTTGTTTGATTATCACTCAACCACATCCTTAAAATGATAAATAAATCATTTATTTATTTATTATTACTTAATCACATCCTTAAAATGATAAATAAATTATTTATTTATTTATTTATTATTTACAAATAAGGGGACTTGACTCAAGTCAAATTCCTTTTCCCTCCAACAAATATAATAAATATTCCATAAATGTTGGATCTAGATTTGGTTAATAATATTTTAATTATGCACCAATCTCTAGACTAACTCAATATTTTGTTATAAATAGAAGGATTTTTCCATTCATTTGTCACCTTTTGTTGCCTAAAGATCACTCTGGATCTCAACACTTGGTCTAGCTATTGATCCATAATCATAGCCATACTTTTCCAGTTTTGTCTGGGTTTTCTACACCATTAAGAGAGAGAAGTTCTAAATCTGAAGTGCTGAGGACTCACAAGAACCCATCCCATTGAGGAGAACACGAAACACCCTCTTGTATTTTCCTCCCAAGTGCCATTAATAAAATTATTCATTGGATATATTCTTGTCTTTTATATTGGATCTATGGAGTAAATCTTATTTTTCTACTGTTTAATGTCTTCTAATGCATGATCTAGATTTTTGCAGCATTTGTCTTGATCATCTAATTGCAGATATGAAGATATTAGCAGTCATTTATGCTTTTAGGGCTATAAGTTATGCATAGCTAAAGTGGTATTTTTCGGTACACTTCGAATAAATATTCATGCTAACAACTGGCGACTCCACACGGGTTTACCATTACAACTGCTCTCATTTTTATGATCATTGCATATCCAGCTGCTTCAAACCCTAGGATTTCTCTTTAGCCCATTGTTTTGCTTATTCTTGATGTTGTTTCTAACCCATAAAACCATAAAAAGATAAAAATTCTAACTTCCTTGTGTTTTCGAACCCATTGCGCAGGTGATAGACATTAGCTGCAGCTGAAATGACAATTTTTTCTGAAACCTGCCACCGAGAGTGCTGGAAGTGTAGGTCACACTTTTCTGCCCAAAACCTGTGACCTGGACGTCCAAGGCACACTTTACAACCCAAAAGTGTGACCTCTGCTGAAAACAGGCCAAAAGATGTGACCTAGACTTTCTGTAGGGATTTTTTTGAAAGTTTTTTGGGTTTGTTGAGACTCTATTCAGGGTTTTCTGACCTCCGTCTTTGCCTGTTTTGGACCTGTACTTGTTCTATTTCACTCAAATAAGTGGGAATCTAGCCCCCTAGGGCTTCAATACCCTCTAATTTTTGTGGAAGAGTATTTGTTGTTGCCGGTTGTCTGAAATTTCAGAGTCTTCAGCCATTTTTTCAGATCTGATGCCTCATCTTTAGATCCACTTCCGATTGGATTTTTATCCATCCAAATCTCCTTTTTCAATTTTTTTTGGGTTTTCCTTAGGGGGCACTCTGCTTCCTTCCTGGAGATAACCTTTCGCCACCACTTTTTACAACAATTTCCTCTGATTTGTTTTTATTTTCCGCACCACTTTCCAGCAAAAGTTTTCTTTTAGATCTCTGTCCCTCTTGACCCAAGATCTATTAGCTTATTTTAGTGTGTTTAGATTGGGTTTTTACTCACCTATTGACTAGTTGTTGAGAGGCCCACCTTCTTGGGTTTAGATTATTGCATTATTAGCTGTTTATTTTCTTTTTTGCATGCCTATATACTGTCATTTGCAGGGTTATTTACAGCTATACAACAACACTTTTTATTTTTATCTACAAATGTCTGGGTTTAAAAATTAAAATTTACACACTTTTTACACACACACTCTAAGTGAAAAAGGGCTTAGTTAACACCGCCAAGAAAAGACTCTAAAACATTGAAATTATTTGATCCTACACCTCTTTTCCCTTGTTTCGACATTGTAATCACTTGATTTTGCACCTCCTTGCCCTTGTGAGTCTCTTTTTCCTTGGTGCCGTGTGTGTGTCATCATTTCTCAACCTCCCATGGGCTCTGATTTTCCTCAAGAGAAGGCCAGCACCCCCAGAACATCTTCCCCTCTTGGTAGCACGTATTCATGGTACACCATGCCTCCTTTCTTTGCCCAACTTCCTGTATACCACATTGTTACCCAAAATTTTCCATATGGTACCCCTGATGACCAGATTCTCATGATGAAATCTGATCGACCTTTGAATATAGAAATCAATCTTCAGACTCGGTCGCGTTAGTACAACAAGCCTCCCACTGCGTTTGTCCCCGAGCCACCTCCTTCAGTCTCTATAGAGCCTATTTCGACACCTAATGGCCCCTTCAAGATCCCTCAGCCTAGGGAAGAGGTTCATACCAAGATCCCTAAGGGTCCACTACACCAAAATTCTACTTCTGGAAAATCCACCCATTTGTATAGCATATTCGATGATTTGGCACAATCCCCTGTTGCCATTTCAATGCTGGAACTCCTCCAGTCATGCCCTTCAAAACGAAAAGCTCTTATGTCTGTTATGGGTGCTGTAGACCCTTCCGATGATTGATTGATTGTCTTTGATGTTGACCGGTCAGAACATCCTCATCTCCCTGCTTCTGTAGCTTTCAAAATCTCAGTCAAGATCTAGAATGCCAACATTTCTCGGTGCATTATTGATGAGGGGGCATCCACCAATGTGATTTCTTCTTCGGTTTGGAAACAACTCGGATCTCCTGAGTTGGCCACTTCCACGATCACTCTTCGAACGTGGGATGGCCATGCCTCCAAGCCCATTAGCTTATTCCGAAATTTTCCTATCACTCTTGCGGGAAAGACGGTTTGCATTGAATTATAATTCATAGACACTCCCTTGGATTACAACATTATTTTAGGTCGTATCTACACTTATGCAATGTCAGTTGTCCCTTCTATGGTTCACTGCAAGATGTCCTTCCCCCATAACTGAAAAATAGTCACCATTGCTAGTTGACATATTATGAGCCAAGGCCTCATACCTCCCCTGAGTCCACTATCTCTTTGGTGACCAACAAGCAAACCGTCGACCCTTTGACCAGTGTCTCACCTAGCATCTACAAGGACTCCTCCTTTCTTGGTACTTTCCTTGGTCTTCCTCCTCCTATCTCTGATCCCATCTCATCAAATTTTTTCATGATGCAATATTCACGGGCTTCTCTCAAGAGGCTCACCTCGGCTAGTCAGCAGCACCCTCACCCTCCATAGCTGTCTCCTAGCCCTTTGGTGCAGCCTCTTGGACCTCGTCCTCCTAGCCCTTCAACTGGTACTCATGAGAATTTTTATCCCCCTGGGTCAGTTCCTTCAGGCCTTAACCATTTACGAGCCGTCCCACCTAGCCATTACCCCTCTGGTGAGATATCGTTCCTAGTCCCTCCACCAAGAATCTATACGGCACCTGTCATGGCCACCCTCTCTCTGCCTAACTTGACCATTGGGCTCCTGCTTTGGTACCTTGATTCTCCAATTTCCACCCTACCAAGTCAACCTAAATATTATCTTTCTTTGACCCCAGTTCAACCGGTCCCCCCGAATTTTCCCATTGTCACAGTGCCTCAACCACCTCAACAAGAATCGCCTCCTGTTGTGACTGCTTAGGGTAAGAAGGGAAAAGCTTGCAAAAGGGCCTCAAAGGAAAAATCAGCCCCAATTGACCTTGCACCTCCTCCTTCTCCAAAGCCCTACACTTTCTGTGATGTCATCGATCACGCCACCCATACTTGTCCCGAGTTGCTCCGCATCAAGCCCATGGTTAATGTCGCGTTCCCTGAGTCGACGGTCCCCGAAACCTCTACTTCATCATCGACTGTTACCAAGAACAACAAGACTATTCACGCCAAACACCCTTGTGCTTTTTGTGGTCTCCATGGGAATTAATCTCATCATTGTCCCTGCCTAACGCATTATTGTGCCTCTTTAGAGGTAGTTCGGGAATACAAGATTGAAAAGAACCAATCCGATTCTCCCGTACTTGAACAGTATGCTATAGGCTAGGCCAAGGATTTACCCACTCCTATTGACATTCCCCCCCTGATGTCGACATGACGGAGCATGCGGCCATAATCCTCTACCTTTCATCATCCTTGAGACCCTCGACAAAAGTTCCCTCTGAATCTTCTCCTGTTGTTTCGCTTGACCCTTTTTTAGCAAACACCCCGGGCTCAACATCAGTAGATCCTTTATATGCTTGTTCTTACATCATCTCCCACGACGATGTGCATGTGATTCTTTCTTCTCATGATGATGACTCAGGTATCCCCGCCGCGTCATGTGGCCTCCCTTCCTCCTGTCTTTGTTGTGACAACGACATCATGGAAGCTACGTCCACCCCTGACTTCATCTTTCTTACCCATAAACAGGATTCCATCATCCATACCATTGGTGACTTATGCAGCCTGAGGTCAAGCTAGTGTCCTGTAGCTCCCACATTTCCCCTCATCGACAGCATGTGGGAAGTAGAAATCCTACTCAGATCAAACCATTCTGGAGAGTGCATTCGATTTCTACTATGCGCTCAAGTTGCCAGCATTTTTATTTACCCTCCCATTTATTGTCTTGTAGCACCTTTTAGAGGGACCCCTCGTCGACACCTTATATCAGTTTTTCTGATGGTGCAAGTTGCTACTCTCGGAATTTAGCCTTAGCAGGTTGGGCCATTTTTACCCCTTTGTAGGCACTTTTTCTTTCAAATGGTGTATGCATTGGTACTGCTACCAATAATCAGGCCGAATATGATGTTGTGTGAGGTTTGTTAGCCAATTTCCTTTCACATCGCATCCTCCACCTTCATGTTCATTTAGATTCCCTGCTTCTTGTCATGCAATTGAATGGTGTATATCATGTGCATAATCCTATCCTTTTCAGAAGATATTTATGAGTGAAGCTTTTGATGCATGAATTTGAAATCATTACTTTCAGTCATGTACCTAGAGCACAAAACCACTACATAGATAACACTGCAAACCATATTCTGGATTGGAATTTAACACACACATTTAACACAAGACAATAACATAAAAATATCAAAATGATGGATATCCATAGTATGTGTTGTATAAAAATTTTTAGAGTTCATCAACTCTGATACATATGACATGCCCATAGCATGTTACCAAAAACTCAAAAATTGGGGCACCACACGCCCCTACACACTAATCACTATCTGAAGGATCTTGAGCCAATGGCTCTGCCCCTGCAGCTCGTAGATCATGAACATTTTCCATCCATCTCCATGCGTCGCATGACCCTTCACCATTCTGAGGGTAAACCAATACATGGCTCTATGTACTGGTCATCTAAGTCTTGCCATCTGTGCTCTAAAACACCGGTCAGAAGCCTCTTACATCTATGAAGGATGTCCTCTAGAAGGGCTGCTACATCCTCATTTTGCTGCGCCCTTGGTCCACTACATCTTGTGGCCTCTGATACTATAGGACGCCCCATGTACCCGGTCGGTTTTACCGGTGCTATATCTACATACCAAAGGTAAAAGAATTAGTACTACATAAAATATTCTAAGAAATTTACATGCACATAAAATATCAGTAATGTGGCACTTACAATCTGGTCCCCATATACGACCAAGTGGAAGTGGCAGATCTGGGTCCGCACAATAACTCATCCCACTATAGGGATAGTCATCTATATAAAATGGCATCTGATCCCAATGAACAAAGAAATCAGGACGAAACACTCATACAACTACTCCACCTCCTCCTCTGAATAGTAGTCGCCGCCACCGACACATCCTAGGCTCTCGGGCCCCCATCTGGGAGCTGCATGCGAGGTCAAAGTGTCAGGATCTTCTCAAAGAAGAAAGAGCACAAAATTGTACCATACGCACAGTCATGGTTCACTTGCCGCTTACATAACGAAAACTGTCATTTCAATGATGAAAGCATCATCTGGGCCCACCCATAGTAGGTCGCACTCAAAACACTCTCCACTAACATCATCTGTCCCCCCGTAATTTGATGGAGTGTCTGGTTGCCCAGGATCCGTAGCACTACTTTGGCCACAACACGGGTCTTTAACCTCTTCAAATCCTTGATGGATATATGAGTCCCCTTGACTTGGAGACCTGGATGACAATGGCGCTCTACAAACTCTATGATATTTCACCCACGAATAATACTAGTTGAGTATTCCCTACCATCCCAAGTGGTGGGAGACCAGTCAGGAAATATATATCCTGGACCATTAAATCGATCCGGTGCCCTTGCACTATAAATACCTCATGGTCTGGGTCCTAGTAGCTGAAAATCCGAGCCAATAAGGGCTTGCCATCTCTCATCAAAGGGTTCTCCACAAACTTCAGAACCCCAAACCTGGCCAAAGCACTGCGGATGCCCTGATCCTCCCGGATCTCCTAACGCAATGCGCCTAGGTATCTCTCTCTCCAGTTGATCCATAATTATGCCATACCTACACAAAACCATCATATAAATCAGTATGTAGATAGAAAATATTGTTTCTCATCAAAAAACCCTAGTGCTCAGCCAAAAAACAACACCAAAACACCCCTCCCGGACAGGTCGCACTTTTCAGGCCGTAACCTGGGACAAGTCGCACTTTTCAGGCCCTAACCTGGGACAGGTCGCACTTATCTGGCCAAAACCTACTACCCAAGTTGTATTTTTTGCCCCAAAAAGCACAACCCATCCATGAGGAGGAGTAGAGAGCTTTTACTGAGCATTAGGGACCTAATCTAAACTTTTAATCCAATAAAAAGAAAGAGTAGGGTTAGGCCTCTTACCTCTAACTGAAAACTCTTGATTCCAATGGTTGGTTTGTCTGCTATGGTCACCACAAGATTTAGGGCCTTCTCTCCTCTCCACATTCACTACAGCTCCACATGAAAATGAATGAATTTGAAGGGAAAATGCCTTAGTAAAAGAGAAACCCTTGTTTCTTATTTCGATCGCCGCGATCCAACCGTAGCTCTGTTTACCAAACCGTCTACACCATTGGAAAGCTCTCGCTGAGCCCTCAAATGGGCATTTTTTATTTTTTAGTTATTTGATACTTCACTGGGACACATTTTACGAAGAATCCCCACTTCACCCTTCCATAAAAATCGAATTTCTTCACTTGCAATAGCTGTACTGGGGGCACCATGTTGCCTCCATACTTGTCCATGCTCGTGTCAAATTTCGTCATGAGTCACCATCTAGTACTCATTATTTTATGTTCCCCATCAGCCCCTATTTATATGTGGCAGCACCATCGAGTCACCCTTGTTTAGAGCATCTGAGTTGAGTCGTCATTGCTTTCATGAAGTCTACCCCAAGTCCCTTTTACATGTCACCACAGTCCCCCATCATTCATTGCTTGGTCCCTCTCTCATGTCGCACATTATGGATTTTAGTCCAGCTGTCCCCTATCCCTCATGGTGTTGTGTCAGTTTCTACCAGGTCATTCGTTCCCTTTATGCTCTAACAAGGGAAGTCATCTATTCGCTACTCTTTCCCTTCCATTTCAACGTCATCATTGGTGTCAATCTGTTAGTTAATCTACTATTTTCTCTCGTGCCCTAGTTGAGGATCCCTTGTTTCCTCACCTATGGTGGACCTCCTTCTATCAAGATCCACTCATTTATTCTATAAGACAGGTCTAGAGGGCGATGTACCTTGGTTCCATCTTCCACTCTAGTTCGGTGCCTCGGATTAGGCAAAGGGACTCTTTATTGCCCTTTAACTTGATTGTTTCTCAACTACAGCTCCTTTCAGCATGATCGAGATCCGTATACTCGATGGTTCTATGATGCAGCAGCTAACATCGATGATTCCTGAGTGTGTGTGAGATGTCCCAGCCCTCATGAGGGGGTGGCCCTACAGGTACGCCCCCCACACACTCAGATGACCTCTTCATCACAACCTTCAATGAAACTCCATACATTTGATGATGTCGGCCTTAGTCGCTTACAACACCATTTTTTTTGCATGTATCAATCATATTTTCAGAGTCCTTTCCTATTTTCAGGGGCATCTGGGTTGTATTTGTATCTCATGTACTCGATTATTGTTGTACAATTCTTGGCTGTTATCTGAGGCACAATATGTATATGGGATTCATTATCATGTTATTTATTCGGCTCATGTTTATGCATCATATGCTTTATTATTGTGTTTTGTGGTTTTCCGGGAACCTTATTGTTTGTACTATTTCCTTAGCGAGCATAGGTATGCCTGCCCCACCGCCTATATCAGGTACTCACTCAATAAGACTTTTCGCACCTGCAAGTCACCTCCTCAAGGTCTAGTTCTTTCAGCACTTTGGTTTACCTTATACTTCTCTCTCTTTGACTTCCCCTTCGATGTCTAGTGATTGATTTCTTACAACGTACTTCGGTCATATGATTAGCTCCTAATGTTTGCATGCTGGGGGGAAATCTGTTACACCATTTTTTGGTCATCTAACCTATTATCATTAGATGGACCCAAGTACATCATGCAAGACCAATTTTACTCTAAGTAAAATTGCTTTCACTATAAAAATAACTTAGTAAATCACCTTTATTAAGTTTTTTATGGTCTAAACAGGAAACCCGATAAGGAAATATTAAATAAATATATATTTGTTTGATTTTCCTCAATAAATAATTAGTTTAACAATAGTTTAATTAATATTTCTAGTTATATTTAACCCAAAACAAAGAAATTAATTAGATAAATCATTATTTATCTTATTATTTTCTAAATAATAATTGTTTAAATCTTATTTAAATAATATTCTTTCTTTTATAATGACTAATTCACCCTTAAATAATTAAATAAATCATTATTTATTTGATTATTACTCAACCATATCCTTAAAATGATAAATAAATCATTTATTTATTTATTATTACTTAATCACATCCTTAAAATGATAAATAAATCATTTATTTATTTATTATTTACAAAAAAGGGGATTTGACTCAAGTCAAATTCCTTTTCCCTCCAACAAATATAATAAAATATTCCATAAAAGTTGGATCTAGATTTGGTTAATAATATTTTAATTATGCACCAATATCTAGACTAACTCAATATTTTGTTATAAATAGAGGGGTTTTCCCATTCATTTGTCACCTTTTGTTGCCTAAATATCACTATGGATCTCAACACTTGGTCTAGCTATTGATCCATAATCATAGCCATAATTTTCCATTTTTGTCTGGGTTTTCTACACCATCAAGAGAGAGAAGTTCTAAATCTAAAGTGCTGAGGACTCACAAGAACCCATCCCATTGAGGACAACAGGGAACACCCTCTTGTGTTTTCCTCCCAAGTTCCATTAATAAAATTTTTCATTGGATATATTCTTGTCTTGTCTATTGGATCTATGGAGTAAATCTTACTTTTCTATTATTTAATATCTTCTAATGCATAGATCTACATTTTTGTGGCATTTGTCTTGATCATCTAATTTCAGATCTGAAGATATTAGCAGTCATTTATGCTTTTAGGGCTAAAAGTTATGTGTAGCTAAAGTGGTATTTTTGTTGAAAATATTCTCATTGATGGCAAAGGAGACAGACAAAGAGAAGAAAGAAGAACCAAAAAATAGGCAAAGGAGACAGGTAAGAGGCAGCCCAGGCAGCAGAAGTAGCAGAGGAATTAGAGGCAGAGTAGTGAGGTTGAAAGGGCCATTTGATTTGAATATCTGACCAAAAACAATAAGGATTTGTAAGTAAATTCATTGTATATATGAAAGAAACTGTTCTGACGAGGTTTTGGTCTTGAAATATGTAAGGAGATTCGATCTCAAAGGAGGGTCATACACCCGGTTGTGTATATATAGTGATCTATCATGCACTATTTGTGCACTGTCATGCACGGTAACTAAATATAAAGAAACAATCATGCATTTTCAGGCACTATCATGCACAGTAACTGAATACAGAGAAACAGTCATGCATTTTCATGCACTGTCATGCACAGTAACAGAATACAAAGAAACATTCATACACTGTCTGTGTGCCGAAGACGGTTGGAGGCTGGAAACCTGACCTATGTGGAGTTATTTACCAGTAGAAGTTCAAAATTGCATCGAGAATAGAATGAGATAAGGAACACAAGAATAGCAGTGATATCGATTAATATAAGCAGAATCGTGAAGTTAAGATGTAGCAGATGTTTTTTGGAACAAGGGCGGAACCCTAGCATGTGAAAGCCCGTGGATATGAGGCATCAGTGTTGAACGTAAAGAATCTGAGAAAGAAGCGATGGCACAAAGTTACAGTGAAACCTTAAATTTATGCGATGGAATGTTTTAGCTTGCAAAGATCCTGAATCGAATGAATAATTGAGAAGCGGAACCATGAAGAACGGAGCGAAACCATGAAGTGGTCCCAAGAAACCACTAATGGTATTCGAAAAGTTTATAACCGGTAAGTTGTTTCGAAAATAAAAACGTGATATCGTTACATGATGGACGCGTGGCAAAAGTGGTAAGAGTAAAACCACTTTTATCACGTTTTTTTTTAGCGTTAAAGTTCGGAAGGAAAGAAAACGCGATATTCTTTATATTCGTTGGATCACCGAAGCTTGATGCGACGACGTCTCAGCCATTGGATGTGAAGGGTATTTTAAATGTTGGGACCCATTTATATCGCATGAATTTGAAGAATTAAATGCTATGCAATTTGATCGCGCAACCATCGTTTGATGATTGAGTGGTAGCATGATAGACCTATAACTGTTGGATGGGCATGATGGTTAACGAAGGTATGGCCAGTGTTATTTGCATTGATTAGTGTTTATGAAATATTTGACACGTGGGCACGAATTTTATTAGCACTAGCATTTTAACTTAATGCCGTGAAGGTTTCGGATGTTGGATGTATAATGTTTATATGCATTGGTGTTAATTAGCCAAGGTCAAGCTTGGTAGGTTTTAAAATGAAAAGGGCACATATATATACTTGAGTTGATGGAACATAAAATTTGAATTGCTACATGGGAAATGTATGAATGGTTTTACTTTATCCACAGTTGATATTAATCGAATGGGATATTTAGAAGTGGACGCATTATTATATGTGAGCTAGTGGGCCCACAGAGTTATTTTATAAATTGGTTCTTATACAAGGTCACATATTGGCATTCAGCTTTCCATAACATGAAAGCCCGTGAAACTCCTGGATAGTAAATAAAAGTTAAAATCTAGGTTAACAATATATGCAGTTTGAAATATGTTGTGGGCCAGACATTTACATGCATCGAGTCATATGGTTACTTTCGGGTTTAACGAAGTCAACCAATGAAAAGATGTTAACATGCTGTGGGGCTGAAACTCATTTTAATGTAGTTACATACTATATAATGTGGCCTATTATATAAGTTCTGTTATATTCAAATTTATGAGCGGTGGAAAGGTGATGCCCAAAATTAAATCAAGGTTTAAAGAACCACATACACATTTTACACAATATCGAATATTTATTCGATAAGTTATAAAAGGGGTCTCCAGCATATAGTTTAAACTTTGGATTGACGAAAGGATTTTACAGTGGGTTTAATAATAGAAGTTGAATGCTAAATATATATATATATTGGCACAATGTTTTAATTCAAGGTCAAACCTTTGATATAGAATGGGGTATCGAATGAGTTGACATTTGAAATCAAATGACTTGATATGCTACAGAGTGGGTTGTTGATACTTTAGTCTTAACTAAGGGCGAGGATTATATTTGATATAACATATGTTCTGGGCTAATGTCTATTTGAATATTAAGCCGAAGATCATGAAATGGGTTACTTATATGGTTCTAACCATTGAGGGAAATTTAAAGCTTCCGCATAGTGTTAGAGATTTCCCAGAGTTAAAATTATTTGGGGGCTAAACTTGTAATCTAGTTATATATATGTAGCAGATACACAATTGCAGTAAACAGGAGAGTATGCAAAAACTGAAAAAGGTAGTGACATTAGCAGAAAATACAAACACACAGTGAACCAAGAACTAAAAGGGTTGAATGAGACATATCAGTTACAAATGTAAATGTAAATATTTTAATTAATTTTATATTGTTTGTGATGCAAAGGCAAGTCTCCATAGGAAAAAAAAACTCCACTGTAATATTGAAATTTGTACATATTTTTATATTTTTCTGAATGAGTTGGACAAATAAATGAGAAGGAAGATGTTACACCATTTTTTGGTCATCTAACCTATTATCATTAGATGGACCCAAGTACACCATGTAAGACCAATTTTACCCTAAGTAAAATTGCCTTCACTATGTTAAATAACTTAATAAACCACATTTATTAGGTTGTTTATGGTCTAAACAGGAAACCCCAAAAGGAAATATTAAACAAACCTATATTTGTTTGATTTTCCTCATGGGATAATTAATTAAACCATAATTTAATTATTATTCCCAGTCATGTTTAACCCAAAAACAAAGAAATTAATTAGATAAACCTTTATTTATCTTATTATTTCTAGGAATAATTATTTAAATCTTATTTAGATAATATTCCTTGTTAAATATGACCAAATCACCCACAAATAATTAAATAAATCATTATTTATTTGATTATCTTTCAACCACTTCCTTAAATAATTAAATAAATCATTATTTATTTGATTATCTTCCAACCACTTCCTTAAAAAGATAAATAAATCATTTATTTATTTATTCTTGACTAATCAAGGGATTTGACCCAAGTCAAATACCTTTTCCCTCCAACAAATATAATAAAATATTCCATAAAAGGTGGATCTAGATTTGGTTAACATTATTTTAATCATGCACCAAGATCTAGAATGACCCAATATTTTGTTATAAATAGGAGGGTTTTACCCATCATTCTTCACCTTTTGTTGCCTATTAGATCACTCTAGATCTATACACTTGGTCCCATTTTTCCATCATTTGCTGTGTGAGCTCCCATTGAGCTCTATTCTTTGCATTGTGTTTTCTACACCAACAAGAGAGAGATATCTTAGATCTGAAGTGCTGAGGACTTCCAAGAACCCATCCCACTGAGGAGAATTGGATACGCCTTCTTCTTTTCCTCCCAGGTGCCCGATTAATATAAAAATTCTTTCAAAAATTGTTCTTGTCTTGTCTATTGGTATATGGAGCAAACCCTTGTTTTTACTGCTTAATGTCTTTCCATGCATAGATCTGGTATTTTGCAGCTTTTTCCTTGTTGAACTAACCGCAGATCTAAAGATATTGGCAGCCACTTTTGTTGTTATGGCTATTAGTTATTCGTAGCTAAAGTGGTCCTTTTTCTTACACTTCGACAAAGGATTCATACTAAAAAATGGCGACTCCACACGGGTTTTAAATTATGACCGCTGTCGTTTTTCATATTCCTGCATATCCAGCTACTTCAGACCCTAGGGTTTCTTTTCAGCTGAATATTTTCCCTATTTTTATGTTTTTTTTCTCACATAAAACCCTAAAACATTAAAATTTCTAACTTCCGTGTGTTTCTGGCCCTATTGCGCAGGTAAGCGACACCAGCCGCAATTGAGACGGCAACTTTTCTGAAAATCTGTCGCCGAGACAACCGGAACGGGGGTCGCACTTTTTGGCCCATAACCTACGACCTGGACCTCCAGGTCGCACTTTTCAGCCTATTTTCTGCAACCTGCACTGAAAAAAGGTCAGAACCTGCGACCTACCAATTTTTCAGTGATTTTTCTGCAATTTTTCTAGGTTTTGCTGAAGCTTATGTCAGGGTTTTCCAGCCTCTGTCTCAGCCCGCTTTGACCTAGTTCTGATCTGTTTTTACTCATCTAAGTGGGAACCTATCCCCCTAGGGCTTTAGTACCCTCCACCATTTTGTGGAAGAGTTTTAGCTGTTTCAGCCGTCTGTTTTTCAGAGTTTCAGCCTTCCCTTTTTCCAGATCTGGTCCCTCCTTTTCAGATCCCTTTAAATCAGCCTTTCTTCCTTTCAAATCACCTCTTGTCGTTTTGTTTGGACCTCTCTTTAGGACCTCCTCCTTGTCCCTGTCCTTTCCACTTTTTGCTGATTTCCTTCCTTTGTCCAACCACCTTGCCTCTGTCTCTTGGCTGTGATCTGCACCTCTTCTCAGCAGCTTTATCCTTTAGATCCCTGTCCCTTTTGACCTTAGATCTATTGGCCTCTTGTCCGTGTGTTTTGCCTAGATTTTTCCCCTTTTTTTGATTAGTTTTGAGAGACTCGCCTTCTTGGGTTAGATAGATGCACAAGTAGCTGTTAATTTTCTGTTATTTCAGCATTATATACTGTTCTCTGCAGATTTATTTTCAGTTACGCAGCGCACTTTTTTCTTGCTCTCAAAACGGAAAGGGTTTAAAAATTAAAATTAACGCACACCACACACTGACCCTAAGTGAAGAAGCGCCTGATTAACACCTCCTGGAAAAGACTCTAAAATCAATTGTCACTGCACCTTTTCTGCCCTTGACCTCGCTTGATTCTGTCTATTTTTTCCCTTGTCGGTTTCCTTCTTCCCGTCATCATTGCGTCCCCAAGGCCCCTTTCCCGGAGACTTCTTGGCCTTCATCCTCAGTTTCTAGTCAATCGACCTACTCCGTCCCATCGTCTTCGAGCCAGTCCCCCTCCGAGTCCGCACTCAGACTCCTCTTCTGATTCATTGGGTTCTTCTTCTCATCCTGGTTCTCCCCCTGTCACCTTCACCATGTCTGGTCTAGGGCCTAACGTTAGCTGTGCTCCAGGCCCTAATACCGGAGTCACTACTAGCGGAACCGCCACGGGAACTACCTCGGCCATACCCTTGCTGCAGTACATTGCAGGCCTCAGCCTCCCTGATTTCAATCAGTTAATTAATGACCCTATCCGCCACGATGTTGGTTGGCCTGCTATGCCAACCAAGCTCCCCTCCGACATCCCTAAGTTCGAAGGCCTTGCTGGAGAAGATCCAACCAATCATGTCCGATATTTTCACATGTGGTATTCCTCCAATTCCAGTACCGATGACTCCATCAGTCTTCGTTTATTCCAACGCACGCTTACCGGCGAAGCTTCTAAATGGTATGTTGACCAAGCCACCTCTTCCCATACCACCTTTGCGACCCTTGCCCAAGCCTTTTTATCCTATTTCCAGCTCCCTCTCCGATACGATACTGGCACGGAGCTCTTGACTTCATTCAAGCAAACCTCTTTGACCCGCCTTTCTGCCCATGTTCAGGAATGGCGACGAAGACGGAGCCTATGTCGAGCCCCTCCCTTCGAAGATCGGGTTTACATGGACTGGTTCCTTCACACCCTCTTAGCTCCTATCGGCAAAGATGTCACCTCTCACTTTCCTCAAACTGAAGAAGCTGCCCTCCAAATAGCCTTGAAATATGACCTGATCTACACTCAATCTGGTTATGTTTATACTGTTCTTCCTGACCTCCCCAGGCCCGATGGCGCTAACGCCTCGGGGGCATCTCATTCCGCCGACGGTATCGTTGGAGCCCTTTCCCATCTGTACGCTCAACCTTCTATGGGCTATGGTCTCCCTCAGGGAGGGGCCAACACCTCTAGCACTCTTCCCCCTCTCGGTAGCATGTATCTAGGATATGGCATGCCTCCTCCTTTTGCCCAACCTCCTGCTTACCTCAATGTTGCCCAACCTAACCATTACCTTTATCCGCAGCTTGGTGCGCCAGCTCCTCTAGCATATGCGTTTCCATCTCCCTTGCCTCCTCCAAACCCGCAACAGCACTTACAGCGCCCTCCAGGGCAAGTATTTGCACAACAGGGCGTGACTAATCCCCCTTCTTCTCAAAGAAGGCAGCGAGGAAATCAAAAAAAATCTGCCCCTGGTACCCGTGGACCCAATTTTGGTGTCGACCCTAACACTGCCAACCAGCAACAGGGCACTAAGCCCAAGCCAGACAGGCCGCTTCTCACAAACAAGCCTTGTTCGTGTTGCGATGTTTATGGTCATTACACCCATGATTGTCTCCTCTTACCCTAGATGTGGAAGATGTGGGAGTCTCAAGCCACATTGCGCGGACAACATGCCTCCCCTCATGCTCCTCCTAATGTGGCCACTACCCAACCGGCTGTGTTTACTGATCCTTTCCCTCAGCAAGGATTCATGGCTACCGAACCGCCTGACATCCAGTTCACCACTCCCCCTTCCCTTTCTGGTTCCTCTGATTACCAGATCCTTATGATGCACTCCGATCCTTCCCCGACCGTCGACCTTCACCTTCAAACTCGGTCTCGCCAGTACCCCAAGCCTCCCGCTTAGTCTGCCCCCGAGCCTCCTTCTTCAGGTTCTACAGAGCCTCTTTCGACATCCAGTGGCCCCTTACATATCCCTCAACCCAAAGTTGAGGTTCATACCAAGATTCCTAAGGGACCCCTACGTCAAAACGCTGCCTCCGGTCGAGTTGCTCATTCATATAGTATAGTAGATGATTTGGCGCAATCTCCTGTTGCCATTTCCACACTGGAACTCCTCCAGTCATGCCCTTCCCAAAATAACGCTCTACTATCTGGCGTGGGCGCTATAGATCCTGCTGATGACCAAATGATGTTTTTCGACGCCACTCAATCGGACCATCCCCGTCTTCCTACTTCCGTCGCCTTCCAAATCCCAGTCAAAATCTAGAACGCCAACATTTCACGGTGTATAATTGATGAAGGGGCATCCACCTGTGTGATGTCTACTTCGGTTTGGAAGCAACTCTGATCCCCTGAGCTGGCCCCTTCCATGATCACCCTTCGAGCGTGGGATGGCCACGCTTCCCAGCCCATTGGCCTTTTCCGTAATTGTCCTATCACCCTTGCCGGTAAGACTGTTTACATTGACGTCGAAGTCATCGACGCCCTGCTAGACTACAACATTCTATTGGGGCGAAGCTACACCTATGCTATTTCCGCTGTCCCATCCGCGGTTTTCCGCAAGATGTCTTTCCCCCATAATGGAGAGATAGTCACCATTGACCAGTTGACATATCATGAGCCAAAATCTCAGACCTCACCTGAGATGACCATCTCTTCTGTATCCAACAAGCAAACCGTCGATTCCTTGACCAGTGTCTCCCCCGGTGTTTACAAAGATTCCTCCCTGCTTGGAACTTTTCCTAATCTCCCTCCTCCTCTCATCACTGATCCCAGCTTATCAAATGTTTGCATGATGAAATCATCTCAGGCTGCCCTTACGCGGCCTGCTTCGGCTAGTTAGCAACCTCCCCCTCGCCCTCCGTAACCCGCTCCTAGCCATTCATCTCATCCAGCTGGACCTCCTCCTTCTGGCCCTCCACCTACAACTGGTATCCCCGAACCCATTTATCCTCCTGGATCAGTTCCCCCTAGCCTTAATCATCTCAGAGTCGTCCCTCCTGGTCATTACCCTGATGGGCAGATACCTTTCCTGGCTCCCACTCCCAGAGTTTTTTCTGTCCCCGTCATGGCCACCCTCTCTCTCCCTCACTTGACCCTGGGCATACCCGTATGGTACATTGACCCTCCAGCCGCTACCCCACCCGGTCACCCCAAACCTTACCTTGCTTTGACACCGGTTCAACCGGTCCCTCTCACTTCCTCCGGGCCCACCGCATCTCCCCAGGACCCTACCTCTATGGTGCCAGCCCCCAGAAAGAAAGGCAAAGCTCGTAAGGGGGCAACCCATCAGGACCAGGCCACCCCGACAACCCCTACCCCCCCACGATCGCCAAAGCCCGCTATCCAATGCGCTTTGTGTGATATCGTCGGTCACGCCACCCATATGTGTCCTGAATTACCGCACCTTAAGATCCTGGTCAACGAGACGTTTCCCGACTCTGACATCCCCGAAGTCTATGTCACAATCCTGGACTCTATCCCAAAACTCAAAACTTTGCGCACAAACCACCCTTGTGCTTTGTGCGATTTCCACGACCATTACACCCACCTCTGTCCCCGCCTTGACGAGTATCGTTCCTCCTTGGACATGTACCGCCAATTCAAGGCTACTTCGATAGGACCAGAGGATCTTCCTACTCCCATTCACATTCCTCCTCCCGCCATCGAACCAACAGAGCCGTCAACCACCATTTTGTACCTGTCATCATCCTTGCGAGATAGTTCACCTACCCTTCAACCTGCAGATACTCTCAGCTCCTCCTCCGCCGAACTTGGATCTGTTGATATTGCACATATGAGCCCTTCTCCTCCTGATGACCTGTCACACATCACTACCTCCTCGGGTGACCTTTCTTCCTCCAGTCTTCCCATCTTCCAGTCCGATGAAGACATTATGGAAGCCATGACCAACCCTGACTTTCCATGGGACGTTATGCACCATCGCGCATACTTCCTCCCATAGCAGTCCCATGACCAATTTGCTGTGGAAACCAAAGACTTCATTCCCAATGCAGTTGATCGGTTCAAAAACCCCATCCCTACACCTGATGCTTTCGAAGAAGGAAACATGGCCAATATCTCTCCTACCATCAAAATTGACATTTCAGTCAAACCAGGAATCGAAGAACATATCACCTTGGGCGCCCAATGCACCCTGGAAGAAATCAAATATTACACCAAGCTTTTCAAATAATTCCGCGATATTTTCACCTGGTCCTATTCTGAAATGCCCAGACTCGATCCCGCCATTGTCGAACACCATATCGACACATGGCCTGACGCCAAACCGGTCCGTCAAAAGTTGAGACCCATTCATCCTTCCAAACGTGACGCTATCAAAGCCGAAATCGATAAGCTCAAGTAGGCTGGTTTCATTTACCCCATTGAATACACCACTTGGGTATCCAACCCAGTTCCTGTTCTCAAGAAACAAGGCACCATCTGTGTCTACACAAACTTTCGCGACTTAAACCAAGCTTGTCCCAAAGACAACTTCCCCACACCGTTCATTGACCAAATCATTGATGAGTGTGCAGGGCATGAGGTTCTATCCTTTATGGATGGTTTCTCCAGATACAACCAAATTGCTATCCGTCCTGCTGATCAACTCAAAACCGCGTTCATTAGTCCGTGGGGAGCTTTTGCTTACCGTGTCATGCCTTTCGGCCTCAAAAACGCCAGTGTTACTTTTCAACGGGCCATGTCTTATTATTTCCATGACCTAGCTCATATTATCCTTGCTTATTTAGACGACCTCACTGCACATTCTAAGCATCGGGTGTAGCACCTACACGATCTGCATACCATTTTTCTCCAATGTCGCAAGTATAATGTCCGCCTTAACCAGTTGAAATGCGTCTTTTGCGTGCCTGCCGGCCGTCTCTTAGGCTTCATCGTGTCTAAGGATGGAATCACCCTTGACCCTTTGAAAGTTCAAGCCATTCTTGAACTTCCCATTCCATGCACCCTTCGCCAGCTCCAAAGTCTCCAAGGCAAAGCTAATTTTCTTCGTCGGTTCGTCCTTGACTATGCCACCACCGCACATGGGTTCCTTAGACTCCTCCGATCTACTATCCCATTCGTTTGGGATTCCTATGCTCATGAGTCTTTCGATTCCCTCAAGCAGGCTCTCACATCCGCTCCCTTGATCCGCCCTCCTGACTTCGATCGGGACTTCATCTTGTATATCTCTGCTTCCACCTATTCGGTTGCTGGAGTCCTTATCCAAGAAGATGACCATGGTATCGAGCATGTGATTTACTACGTCAATAAGAACCTTGTAGGTCCCCCTGTTTCCTACTCATATGAAGAAAAATTAGTGTTGGCTGTCGTGTTCTCAGTCCAAAAACTTCGTCATTATATCCTCGTGCGCTCCACCAAGGTTGTGACTAATTCCAACCCCCTGGCTTTCCTATTGAGTCGTCGAATCCTCACCGGGAAGTACGCCCGTTGGGTCATTATTCTTCAGGAATTCGACCTCGAATTTGTCACACCAAAGAGTAAGAAAGGCTTAGCCCTCACTGAGCTCATTTCTGAATTACCTACCGGAACGCAAGACCCTCCAGTTAATTATGACTTTCCTGATGAACACTTATTTGCCATTACTTCCGACGACCCATGGTATGGCGATATTATTACTTATTTGCGAACCGAAAAGTTCGCCCTCCACCTTGATCATGAAGCTTGCTGACGTATCCGACACCAAGCTCCCCGATACCTCCTTATCGACGACGACCTCTATTGTCGCGGGGTTGATACTGTCCTTCATCGTTGTCTCACACACGCTGAAGCTGAACAGGTCCTTAATGCCTGCCATAGCGGTGCTTGCAGTGGCCACCTCTCCGGTCTTGCTACTACCCAGAAATTCATGCGCGCTGGGTATTTTTGGCCTTCCCTCTTCAGTGATTGCATTGAGGCATTCAAACACTGTCCCAATTGCCAACATTTCGCCCCTAAGGCGTGAGCACCCCCAGCTCCCCTCCATCCGGTCATCTCCACTGGTCCCTTCTGTAAATGGGCCATCAACTTTATGGAGTGTTGCTCGCCATCCGCTGGTAACCACAAATATATCATCGTGGCAGTCGACTATTTCACAAAATGGGCCGAGGCCATGCCTACATTTAACAACACGGCAGCTACCGCGGCCCTATTTTTCTTTAACTATGTTATCGCTCGATTCAGAGTTCCGAAACAACTGGTCTCTGACCATGGCAGACATTTCGAAGATGAGATATGGCGCGAGCTATCGTCACTGTTGGCTTTTGAGCACCAATATTCCTCCTCCTATTACCCCCAAGGTAATGGCCAAGTTTAAGCCGTCAAAAAAATTCTCAAGACTATACTTTAACAGACGGTGAATAAGCACAAAACCAACTGGCACCTCAGGCTCTTCCCTAATTTATGGGCCTATCGGACTTCTGTTAAAACCGCCACCGAGTTCACTCCTTTCCACCTCGTTTTTGGAGAGGAGGCAGTCTTACCAATAGAGTGTGAAATTCCTTCCCTACATCTGGCCGTCGAACTTCTCCCTGACACCCAGCCTCTAGAACAATGACTTATCATGCTTGAGCGTGCTTCTGAAGACTGCCGTGTTGCCTTGCAAACCATGGAAGCGGCCAAGAAACGCACCAAAGCCCGGTATGACCGCAAAGTCCAGCCTCGCACTTTTCACGAAGACAACCTTATTCTAGTCTATGACCAGGCCCATGATGTCCTTGGTCATGGGAAGTTCAACTCATTATGGCTAGGCCCTTACATCATCAGTAAGGATCTCGGTAAGGGGGCATACCTCTTAGATGATTTCGAAGGCAACCCCCTTCCTAATCCTCGCAATGCACTCTATCTTAAGAAATATTACCCTTAGCATTTCCCTTCTGAAATGCATGTTTTATTTTCTTTTAGATAGCCACATCTTTTTTCATTTTTTTGTTTGACACTTCACCAGGACACATTTTTTCCAAGAAAGGTCACTCCACCTCTCCTTAAAATCGAATTTCCTCACTTACGACACTTGTACTTGGGGCACCATTTTTCCTCCTTACTTGTCTTTGTTCGTGTCGATTTTCGTCATGAGTTGCCATCTTGTACTCATGTTTTCTTGGTCCCCCATTGGACCTTCCCTCTGTGGCAGCACCATCAAGTCGCCCTTGTTTAGAGCACCCAAGTTGAGTCATCATCGCATTCATGGAGTCTATCCTGAGTCCCTTTGCACCCAGCTATAGCCCTCCATCCTTCATTGCTTGGTATCTCTCTTGTGTCGCACATTATGACCTTCAGTCCCACTGTCCCCTATCCCTTATGATATTGTGTCAGTCGTTGCCATGTCATCCATGCCCTTTATGCTCTAACAAGGGAAGTCGCCCATTCGCCACTCAATCCTTTCCATTTCACTTTCATCATTAGTGTCAGTCTGTCTGTCGCTCTACTATCTTCTCTTGTGCCTTAGTTGAGGGTATCTCATTGACTCACCTATGGCGGACCTCCTTCTGTCGACATTAGCTCATTCATTCTAGAAGCCAGGTCTAGAGGGCGGTGTACCTTGGTTCCAGCTTCCACTCTTGTTCGGCGCCTCGGATCAGGCAAAGGGATCTCTCGTTTCCCTTTGACTTGATTGTTTCTCCAGCTCCTTTCAGCATGATCGAGATCTGTATACTTGATGGTCGAGTGATCCAGCAACAGCTCTTGATGATTCTCGGGTGTGTGTGTTAGATGTCTCAACCCTCATGAGGGGGTAGCCCTGCAGGTAGCCCCCCACATGCCCGGATGACCTCTTCCTTGCAGCCTTCGATGCAGCTCTAGATATTTGATGATGTTGGCCTTAGCCACTTGTAGCGCCTCTTTGATTTTCATGTATCAGTTAGATTTTGTGAGCCCTTCCCCATTTACAGGGGGCATTTGGGTTGCATTTGTATCTCATGTACTCAGATATTATTGTACAAGTCCTGGATGTTATCCCAGGCACAACATGTATATGGGATTCCTCATTGTATTTTTATGCCAGCTATACTTTATGGTTCGGTCCCTTGTTTACTGGACACACTATTCTTTTGTACTTTGTCTCGGCGGGCATAGGTATGCCTCCCCCGCCGCCTTCAGCACAGGTACCCTCTCATAAAAAGAGACTTGTTGCACCTGCGAGTCTCATCTCCTCAGGGTCTAGTTCTTCAGCACACTATCTACCTTGCATTTCTTTCTCTGACTTCCCTTTTGTTGTCTAGTGATTAAGTTCTTACAACGTACTTCGGTCATACAATTTTCTCCTGACACTCGCATGCTGGGGGGCAATCTGTTACACCATTTTTTGGTCATCTAACCTATTACCATTAGATGGACCCAAGTACACCATGTAAGACCAATTTTACCCTAAGTAAAATTGCCTTCACTATGTTAAATAACTTAATAAACCACATTTATTAGGTTATTTATGGTCTAAATAGGAAACCCCAAAAGGAAACATTAAACAAACCTATATTTGTCTGATTTTCCTCATGGAATAATTAATTAAACCATAATTTAATTATTATTCCCAGTCATGTTTAACCCAAAAACAAAGAAATTAATTAGATAAACCTTTATTTATCTTATTATTTCCTAGGAATAATTATTTAAATCTTATTTAGATAATATTCCTTGTTAAATATGACCAAAGCACCCACAAATAATTAAATAAATCATTATTTATTTTACTATCTTTCAACCACTTACTTAAATAATTAAATAAATCATTATTTATTTGATTATCTTCCAACCACTTCCTTAAAAAGATAAATAAATCATTTATTTATTTATTTTTGACTAATCAAGGGATTTGACCCAAGTCAAATACCTTTTCCCTCCAACAAATATAATAAAATATTCCATAAAAGGTGGATCTAGATTTGGTTAACATTATTTTAATCATGTACCAAGATCTAGAATGACCCAATATTTTGTTATAAATAGGAGGGTTTTTCCCATCATTCTTCACCTTTTGTTGCCTATTAGATCACTCTAGATCTATACACTTGGTCCCATTTTTCCATCATTTGTTGTGTGAGCTCCCATTGAGCTCTATTCTTTGCATTGCGTTTTCTACACCAACAAGAGAGAGATATCTTAGATCTGAAGTGCTGAGGACTTCCAAGAACCCATCCCACTGAGGAGAATTGGATACGCCTTCTTGTTTTACTCCCAGGTGCCCGATTAATATAAAAATTCTTTCAAAAATTGTTCTTGTCTTGTCTATTGGTATATGGAGCAAACCCTTGTTTTTACTGCTTAATGTCTTTCCATGCATAGATCTGGTGTTTTGCAGCTTTTTTCTTGTTCAACTAATCGTAGATCTGAAGATATTGGTAGCCATTTTTGTTGTTAGGGCTATTAGTTATGCGTTACTAAAGTGGTCCTTTTACGTACACTTCGACAAAGGATTCATACTAACAGAAGAAGTCAAGGAGTCATGGCTATTCACTTTTAATTCCCTGTGGAATACAAATAGTCAAGAGGTGAAATCTATAAAGGATATCACATAGATATGCATAGAGAAGTAAGAGAATGGAGAAATGAGGCAGAGAGGGTAAGAAGAAGCAGGAGCAGATAGAGAAGCTGTGAAGACTGTTAAGTCCCTATATTAATAGTATAGACCCTTATTATGTTAGTGTAGCCCCCCTTATTGTTATTATTGTACCCCTATAACCCCCATATTGTTATTATTGTGCCCTTAAATTATTATTGTTAGGTTGGCTAGGATTACATTGTGGCCCACTAGGATTACATTATGGCCCCATGGACTCCTATATATAGAAAGGAGGTTTTGTAAATTGTATCATCCAAGAATTGTTCATTTATGTAATGTATTGGATGTTTCCCCCTCGAAGTGGCTCATTTCTAAGGCATTGATATCTCATTTTTTCTCTTTTTGGAGCTGGTTACACAACATTTGGTATCAAAGGTTTGGATTCTAGGGTTTCGCTGCTCCAAACAGGTCATCGTGGAATTTTCGCTATAAATTGTTTTTCTACGATGTTTCAGAAGCTGAAATGTTTAGGGTGGGAAGCCAAAATCTTGAGGAATATTGTCTAAAAATTTCAGAGCTTGGTTCGCAATATTTTCGGAGATATCATCTGTGGAAGTTAGGTCTTGTTTCAAGCTCCTAAATAGGTCATCGTGGCATTTGCGCTATACCTTTTTTTATGCGAAGGATTAGAATCTAAAATTTTTAGGGTGCGAAGTTGAAATCCTGAAGAAATTCGTCAAAAATTTCAGAGCTTGGTTCGCAATATTTTTGGAGATATGATCTGTGGAAGGTAGTGCTTTTTCAGGCTTCTGAATTTCATCTCAAAGAGGTGATCGTGGGAAAAGTTCAATAACTCTCTCTCTGGGAAGTGGATTTGAGTGTCGTAAAAATTGGTCGCAAGTACACGGACTTTAGTTTCTTGGCTATCAATTTCAGAGACAAAGGACGAAACAGTGACACGTGGCAAGTCCTACAAGTTTGCTCTACTGAACCAGTCCAGAATTAGGTCATTGTGGGAGATTGGACACAACTTTGTCTTGGAGAATCCAAATTAGATCAGACTTGTGGAATTTGAAAAGAGAATTCGGGGAACTGCTTAGAGTCAACTGATTTTTAGATATTGAAGATCCAAAATCACGAGAGATAATGAAAACCGCGTATCGAAATTTGCTCAAAGAAAGTGAAAGGTGTGTATTTTGTTTCCGAATTGCATAAGTCTTGTTTGAAGAATCAATTTGAATTGATTCCAAGGGCATATTGAAGAATATTTATCAGCATTTGGTTATATGATGCCTCCAAAAAATAATTCCATACCCATTAATCCCTCAAAAAGATATACTATGACGCATGAAGAGGAAGAGTTGGAGTATGAGATATCAAAATTACGGTACCAAGTGAAACAAGTTTCAATCTTACGAAGAGTAATTGAAGATGAAATGGATGGTTTAAAAGCAGAAATGGAGGCTAAATTGGATGGTTTGAAGGATCAAATAATAGCAAATATGGATGATAAATTAATGGAAGATGACATCGAGCATCAACAACAAGTTCTCCAACTCTCAAAGGATAACCTAACTTTTGTGCAGAATCTAATGAAACAACGACGAGATCAACATCACATTGAAAGAAGTTATGAATCAGTCATAGAAACAAGAACTCGAAAAGTACGATCAATTTCAAAGTATCTCGGCAAGTTGGAAGAACTTTCTCGTAGAAATATTTCACATGGGAGGATGAGAATTTTATACAAAAGCATCAAGAAATAATCAAGCGTTGAGGACAACACTTGTTTGAAGGAGAGGGGCATTTTAAGTCCCTATATTAATAGTATAGTCACTTATTATGTTAGTGTTTCCCCCCTTATTGTTATTCGTGTAACCCTGTAACCCCCATATTGTTATTATTGTGCCGTTACATTATTATTGTTAGGTCGGCTAGGACTACATTGTGGCCCACTAGGGTTACATTATGGCCCCATGGACTCCTATATATAGAAAGGAGGTTTTGTAAATTGTATCATCCAATAATTTTTCATGTATGTAATGTATTGGAGGTTGCTCCCTCGAAGTGGCTTATTTATAAGGCATTGATCTCTCTTTTCTTCTATTTTTGGAGCTGGTTACACAACAAAGACTCAAAGATGATATAAGGTAGATATAAGGCTACTGGACAACAGTGAAAAGGAACAGAACAAAGCTAATATCCAGGTAAATCAACACGTGTTTCTGAAATATTGAGGATGTTGGTGCTTCCATATCAAGTTGTAGCTTGATAGATGTCAGTTTAGCTGGCTCAGGTAGGAGCCTCCTGTAGGTTGTAGCCTACAAAAAATAGGTGGGAGTTGGAGCTTCCTTGTAAGTTGTAGCTTTCAGAATTTAAGATAGTGGCCTCCTGTAGGTTGGATCCTATATAAAATCGGTGGTGAGAGGGAGTTGGAGCTTGCCTTTACATCACAACAATAATAAGATGTGGTTTTCTCCCTTATGGGTTTCCACTTATATATGTTGTCTATATGCATGATGATTATGTGTTGATACTCTGTATTTATTCTACTTGATACCTGTTGCTCATCTATAAATATTTTTGTTCCATTGTATATTAATTTGATCACAAAATGATAATGTGAATGAGTATAAAAGAAATTTTAATAAGAACATGATTGCATTAAACTGATTCACCCCCCCCCCCCCCAGTTTAACCAAGGGTCCAATAATTGGTATCAGAGAAGGCTCATTCTATATTAGTTTAACAACTGGAGGGAGATCCTAGGTCCCCAGGATGGCTAGTCAAGAAGGATGCTTAACAAATAAAGCCCCATTTTTCACCGGTACAAATTATGCCTTTTGGAAAATAAGAATGAGGATGTACATAATGTCTCTAGGAATAGAATTTTGGGCTGTTGTGGAATTGGGATA
The DNA here is from genome assembly GCA_034641835.2 of Pinus albicaulis. Taxonomy (NCBI): domain Eukaryota; kingdom Viridiplantae; phylum Streptophyta; class Pinopsida; order Pinales; family Pinaceae; genus Pinus; species Pinus albicaulis. The sequence continues at coordinate 1,272,064,671 of CM076582.1, forward strand.
TGCCCCAAAGGATTCTGACTTAAATAAAGATGCCAAACAAGACTTTGTAGCTAATGAAAAATCCATGAATGCACTCTTAAGTGGACTCTGTGAGGCAGAATTTATCAAAGTAATGCACAACAATAATTCCAAAGATATATGGGATACACTAGAAAACGTCCATGAGGGAGACAACAAGGTGAAGATAGCCAAAATTCAAGTCTATAGAGCTCAGTTTGAAAATATAAAACTGAATGATGATGAAGACATTGCTGACTTCTTTTTAAGGGTTGCAGAAATTGTGAATAACATGAAAGCTCTATGAGAAACCATAAAAGAATGTGTAATTGTTCAAAATATTCTAAGATCTTTACCATCCAGCTTTAACCCCAAGGTTTCTTCCATAGAGGAAACAGCTGATTGGGAAACTTTGACCATGAACCAATTACTTGGAAACTTAACATCCTATGAGATGAGACTGCCACATAGGAATTCAAGTGTGAGGGAGGAAGCCTTTAAGACAGAGAAGAAAAAAGAAGAAAAAGAAGATACTTTCTCCTACTCTGATGAAGAAGAGGCCAAATTTATCAGAAGATTAGATAGAGGCTCAAGCAAGTATAAAGGTAAAATTCCATTTAAATGTTTTAACTGTGGAAGAGTTGGACACTATGCTTCTAGGTGTCCTCATAAGAAGACAAAGAATTAGAATCAAGAATCAGAGAAAAACATGTCAAAAAACTGGCAGAAAGGGAAGAGATTCAATAGAAAATCATTTTATGCTCAGCAAGACAGTAGTGCATTTGAAAGCTCAGATGATTCCTTCAATGAAGAGGGAACCTCTAAATTTGTATTGATGGCCAAGGAAGAACTTGAAGGATTCCTTCTAGAAGATGAGGAAGAAGGTGAAGTAGATATTCAGGGGGAGCTAAGAAGTGCCCTAGAGGAAATAGACAGACTTAAACTAAAATGTAGAAAATAGAAAGACATTCTCCTCAAATATGTAAGAGAAGGAAAAAATTTAGAAGACCTCATTCAGTTGAAAGTAGAGCTTGAAGAAGCCAATAAGGTAGGAGACACTCTACTTAAGCAAATTGAGGATAAAATTCAGAAGCAAGAGATATTGGAAGAAGAAGTAGTATGCTTGAGGAAGAAATTAGAAAGCACCCAAAGGAAAGTGTCAATAAACACTCCTCAAATGACAAGCTCTGATAAGTTGAATGAAATACTAGATGCTCAAAGATCTCCTCTGATAAAAACTGGGATAGGCTATGAAGGAGAAACAATTAAAGTCAAAGAAAAGGATAACAGGAATATCATTTTTGTAAAAGTTGATAAGGATAATGAAGCAGCTCAGAAGGTTCCTACAGAAGTAGAAGCCCGCAATGAAGTAAACAGAAACAAGAAGGAACCTCAAATGACAAAGAATTAAATAAATAAATAGTCAACTGAAAAAGGCCCATATATTCCTGAATATATAAAATTCGGAAGCTATCAAAGGAGATTCTTCCCCCTGAAGAAAAATTTCAATTGTTATGCCTGCCACAAACTGGGACATATTGTTGCATACTGTCATACAAAGAGAATCGATTCCAACTAGCATAGGATACAAAAAGTGAAAGGACTACCTCAAGCAAACAAATGGAGAATACAACCCTTCATCAGGTATGCTAATTGTTTTTATGGGTATTGTTTTTACTGTAAAGAATTTGGCCATAAAGTCATGGAGTGCAAAACATATGGACAAATACTGATGTTCAAAACCTCAAGGAGATTTATGAACTATGGAGAGTTTACTCGTACTCATAATTCTGCTAAAAATATGATTAAATTATGTGTATGCCATAAAATTGGACATATGTCTTCCCAATTTCCTCTCAAAGAATGTGGTCTATCTTCCCAGAAAATGTGCTAAACAAATAGCTACCTCCAGTGGAAAAAGAAGTTGAATAAGTGTGACCTAGCTCTAATAGCCCAAGATCAGAAAAGCCAATGGTATTTGGACAATGGATGCTCAAAGCATATGACTAGAGATAGAAGCAAGTTTATAACCTTTGATGAAAAGAAATCTGGAAATGTAAATTTTGGAAATGATAAAACAGGGAAAATCAAAGGAAAAGGCTCAGTTAGTCTAGATAATGGAAGAGGAAAGGCCCAAGATGTACTATTTGTGGATGGGCTGAAAGCAAATCCGCTTAGTGTCAGTCAAATGTGTGATAAAGGCTGTGAAATTATTTTTAGAGCACAAGGCTGTGAAATAAGATCAAGCACCACAAGAAATACCTTGATCAAAGGTATTCGAACATAAATTAATGTCTATATAGTGAAAGAAGAGAATGAAGCATGCCACTTGAGCAAACTTTATGAATCATGGTTATGGCATAGAATATTGGGACACCTTAACTTTGACCACATCATCAGTTTGAGCAAGAAGAAAGTAGTCAGAGATATGCCAGCAATAAAGAAGCCTTCAAACACCATATGTAAATCTTTCCAATTGGGAAAACAGACCCGCACATCTTTTAAAACCAAAGATGAACTATCAAAAAGTAGGCCACTTCAGTTTGTACACATGGACCTGTGTGGAGCTTCAAGAACTAAAGCACCAAGTGGAGAATCTTATTTCATGTTGATAATAGATGATTTTTCCATAATGACATGGGTAGCATTTCTCAAATATAAATCTGAAGCACTTGAGAAATTCAATATATTCAAGGCATTGGTAGAAAATCAAATAGGATGCAAGCTGAAGTGCATCATATCAGACAGAGGAGGTGAATTCATAGACTATGATTTTGCAGACCTATGCAATGAGCATGGGATAAAACAACAATTTACAATTGCAGGTACACCTCAACAGAATGGTGTGGCAGAGAGACAAAATAGGTCAGTACAATAGATTGCCAGAGCTATGATGCAAGAAAGTAACATTCCCCAAACCTTCTGGGCAAAAGCAGTACACACAGCTGTTCACATTCTTAACAAAGCTCATTTAAGACCAAACAATGATAAGACCCCTTACGAATTATGGTATGGTAAACTAGCTTCAATCAAGCACTCTAGAGTCTTTGGAAGCAAGTGTTTCATAAAAAAATAAAGATGAAAAACTGGGGGAGTTTGATGTAAGAGCTGATGAAGGAATATTTTTAGGATATGCATCCAAGAGTAAGGGTTACAGGTGCTACAACAAAACACTACACAAAATTGTGGAAAGAATTGATATAAAATTTGATGAAGATCTACCAAATAGAACAAGAAATACAAGATGCAGCAATCCTTCAGAAGATCATGAAGAAGAGAACCAAGATAATGATGAACTGAGCAAGACAACAGAAGATGCTGAATTAAACTCAAAAGGTCCCTCAAGACACACTCAAAAGAATCATCTAGAAGACCAAATCATTGGGGACAAGAGTGTGGGAGTCCAGACAAGAAGACAACTTGCTGAACAAATAGAAGAAGTACACCTAGCCATGCTATCTCAAATAGAGCCAAAGAAGTTTGAAGAAGCCAACAAAGACAAAAAATGGGTAAATGCTATGAAAGAAGAACTGGACCAAATTGAGAAGAACAACACCTAGGAATTAATTCCAAGACCCACTGGGAAAAATGTCATTGGCTCAATATGGATATTCAAGAATAAGATGAATGAACAAGGGCAGGTAATCAGAAGTAAAACCAGACTTGTATGCAAGGGATATTCATAAATTGAAGGTCTTGATTACGATGAAACATTTGCCCCTATAGCCAAAATGGAAGCAATCATAATGTTTTTGGCCTTTGCATGTTATCATGATTTCAAGGTATATCAAATGGATGTGAAGTCTGCCTTCCTGAATGGAGATCTAGAGGAAGAAGTCTACATGGAACAAACTGAAGGATTCTCCTTAACAGATAAACCAGACTATGTGTGCAAATTAAAGAAAGCCTTATATGGGCTGAAACAAGCTCCTCGTGCATGGTATTCAAGGCTGGAAAAATACTTTCAAAAAAAAGGTTTCAAGAAAGGAGGAGTAGACAACAATCTGTACATAAAGGCTAATGAAAATGAACTCTTAATTGTAGTAGTGTATGTAGATGACATCATGTTTGGAAGCAAAAAAGATGAGTTAGCAAAAGGATTTGCTGAAGAAATGAAATAAAAATTTGAGATGTCTATGATTGGAGAGCTCACCTTCTATTTAGGACTTCAAATTCAACAAAAGAACACAGGAACATTCATCTCACAAGAAAAATACTTAAGAGATATGTTGAAAAGGTTCAAAATGGAAGACTGCAAACCTGTGTCAACTCCCATGATCACTAGATGAAAACTATGTGCAAATGATGGATCAACAGATGTAGATCAAAAACTTTACAGATCCATGGTAGGAAGCCTACTATACCTAACTATCTCTAGACCAGACATTGTGTTGGCATTAGGACTTGTGGCAAGATATCAAACAACACCAAAACAAAATCACTTACTAGCAATCAAGAGGATATTCAGATATCTACAAGGAACTACATAGTATGGGCTATGGTATCCAAAAAGCAAAAGCTTCACTTTGACAGCATATGCAGATGCAGATTGGGCTAGCTGCATGGATGACAGGAAAATCACAAGTGGAGGTACTTTTTATTTGGAAAAAATTCTGGTGTCATGGCTAAGAAAGAAGCAAACTTCCATCTCTCTATCTACAACAGAAGAAAAATACATAGCAGCAGCAGCATGTTGCACATAAGTAATGTGGATGAAACAAACTCTCCAAGACATGAAGGTAAGAATAGATGATCCCATTTCAATCAAATGTGACAATACAAGTGCAATAAGTATATCAAAAAATCCTGTATTTCATTCTAAAACAAATCACATCCCAATTAAGTACCATTTCCTCAGAGAACAAGTAGCAAAGAAAGTAGTGAAATTGGAATATGTAACAACAAAGGAACAAACAAAAGACATATTAACAAAACCTCTCGCTAAAGAGCCATTCGAATATCTAAGAGAAAAACTAGGGGTAGTGCCTGTAGATGTTACTCTCTTACATGAAAAGAAAGCATCATTCCAGGGGGAGATCAGAAAAGAAAGCATCATTCCACAGGGAGATCAGTCAACAAATATTTTCACAAAAGAACTAGAGAAAGTGAGCAATGCATGGAACAAGTCCTGAAGATCAGAATATTATGGAAAATATTTGGAAACCACACTAGGAAATGTGCAACCCTTTGCCATTGATGTTAAAGGGGGAGGAAAATCAAGCAAAAGAAGAGTATTAAAGTATTGCCATCAATGCCAGAGGGGGAGACTATTGGAAATATTGTCATTGATGGCACAGAAAAAGAGAAGAAAGAAGAACCAACAAATAGGCAAAGGAGATAGGCAAGAGGCATCCCAGGCAGCAAAAGCAGCAGAAGGAATTAGAGGTAGAGTAGTGAGGTTGAAAGGGCCATTATTTGAAGATCTGACCAAAAACAAGGAGGCTTTGTAAGTAAATTCATTGTATATATGAAAGAATTTGTTTTGATGAGGGTTTGGTCTTGAAATATGTAAGGAGATTCGATCTCAAAGGATTTTCATACACCCGGTTGTGTATATACAGTGAACTGTCATGCACTATCTGTGCACTGTCATGCACAGTAACTGAATACAGAGAAATAGTCATGCACTGTCATGCACTGTCATGCACAGTAACTGAATACAGATAAACATTCATGCACTGTCATGCACTATCATGCACTGTCATGCACAGTAAGTAAATACAGAGAAACAGTCATGCACTGTCTGTGTGCCGAAGAGGGTTGGAGACTGGAAACCTGACCTATGTGGAGTTATTTACTAGCAGAAGTTAAAAATTGCATCAAGAATAGAATGAGAGAAGGCGCACAAGAATAGCATCGATATCAATTAATAAAAGCAGAATCGTGAAGATAAGATGCGGTAGATGTTCTTTGGAACAAGGGCGGAACCGTAGCATGTGAAAGCCTATGGATATGAGGCATTAGTGTTGAACGTAAAGAATCTGAGAAAGAAGCAATGGTGCAGAGTTACAATGAAACCTTAAATTTATGAGATGGAATGTTTTAACTTGCAAAGATACTAAATCGAATCAATAATTGAGAAGCGGAACCATGAAGAACGGAGCAGAACCATGAAGCGGTCCCAAGAAAATACTGATGGTATTAGCAAATTTTATAACCGGTAAGCTGTTTCGAAAATAAAAATGCAATAGCATTAGATGATGGACGCGTGGCAAAAGTGATAAGAGTAAAACCACTTTTATCGCGTTTTTTTTAGCATTAAATTTCGGGACAAAAAAAAATGTGATATTCTTTATATTCGTTGGATCATCAAATTTTGATGCGACGATGTCTTAGTCGTTGGATGTGAAGGGCAGTTTAAATGTTGGGACCCATTTATATCGCATGAATTTGGAGAATTAAACACCATGCAATTTGATCACGCGACTATCGTTGGATGATTGAGTGGTAATGTGATAGACTATAGCCGTTGGATGGGTGTGACGGTTAACGAAGGTATGGCCAGCGTTATTTGCATTGACAAGTGTTTATTAAATATTTGACTTGTGGGCCCGAATGTTATGGGTGCTGGCATTTTAACTTAATGCTGTGAAGGTTGCAGATGTTGGATGTATAATGTTTATATGTGTTGGTGTTAATTAACCAAGCTCAAGCTTGGTAGGTTTTAAAATTCAAAGGGTGCATATATATTTATATACTTGAGTTGATCGAACATAAATTTCGAATTGGTACATGGGAAATGTATGAATGGTTTTACTTTATCCACAGTTGATATTAATTGAATGGGATATTTAGATGGGGACGCATTGTTATATGTGAGCTGGCGGGCCCACAAAGTTGTTTTATAAATTGGTTCTTATACAAGGTCACATATTGGAATTCAACTTTCCATAACATGAAAGCCCGTGAAACTGGTGGATAGTAAATAAAAGTTAAAATCTTGGTTAATAATATATGCAGTTTGAAATATGTTGTGGGCCAGACATTTACATGCATCGATTCATATGGTTACTTTGGGTGTAACAAAGTCAACCAATGAAAAGATGTTAATACGCTGTGGGGCCGAAACTCATTTTAATGTAGGTACATACTATATAATGTGGCCTATTCTATAAGTTATGTTATATTCAGATTGATGAGTGGTGGAAAGGTGATGCCTGAAATTAAATAAAGGCTTAAAGAACCGCATATACATTTTAAGAAATATTGAATATTTATTCGATAAGTTATAAAAGGGGTCTCTGGCATATGGTTTAAACTTCGGATTGAAGAAAGGATTTTACAACGGGCTTAATAATAGAAGTTGAATGTTAAATATATATATTGGCACAGTGTTTTAAGTCAAGGTCGAACCTTTGATATAGAATGGGGTATCGAATGAGTTGACATTTGAAATCAAATGACTTGATATGCTACAGAGTGGGTAGTTGATACTTTAGTCTTAACTAAGGGCAAATATTATATTTGATATAATATATGTGCTAGACTAATATCTATTTGAATATTAATTCGAAGATCATGAAATGTTTTATTTATATGGTTCTTACCATTGAGGGAAATTTAAAGCTTCCACATAGTGTTAGAGATTTCCCAGAGTTAAAAATTTTGTGGGATATACTTGTAACGTAGTTATATATATGCAGCAGATACACAATTTTAGTAAACAGGAGAGTATGCAAAAACTAAAAAACGTAGTGACAGTAGAAGAAAAGAAAAACACACAGTGAACCAAGAACTGAAAGGGTTGAATGAGACATATTAGTTACAAATGTAAATGTAAATGTTTTACTTAATTTTATATTATTTGTGATGCAAAGGAAAGTCTCTATAGGCAAACAAAACTCCACTGTAATATTGAAATTTTTACATATTGTTATATTTTTCTGAATGAGTTGGACAAAAAAATGAGAAGGCAGAAGTCAAGGAGTCATGGTTGTTCACTTTGAATTCCCTGTGGAATACAAATAGTCAAGAGGTGAACTCTATAAATGATATCACATATATATGAATAGAGAAGTTAGAGAATGGAGAAATGAGGCACAGAGGGTAAGAAGAAGCAGGAGCAGATAGAGAAGCCGTGAAGAATCAGAGATGATATAAGGTAGATATGAAGGCTAGTGGATAACAGTGAATAGGAATAGAATAGAGCTAATATCCAAGTAAATCAGCATGTGTTTTTGAAAGAGTGAGGAAGTTGGTGCTTCCATATCAAGCTGTAGCCTACAGAAAATAGATGGGAGTTGGAGCTTCCTTGCAAGTTGTAGCTTGCAGAATTGAGGTAGGAGCCTCCTATAGGTTGGTGCCTACAGAAAATCAGTGGTGAGAGGGAGTTGGAGCTTGCCTTTTCATCACAACAATAATAAGATGTGGTTTTCTCTCTTATGGGTTTCCACTTATATCTGTTGTCTATATGCATGATGATTATGTGTTGATACTCTATATTTATTCTGCTTAATACCTGCTGCTCATCTATTAAGATTGTTGTTCCATTGTATATTAAGTTGATCACAAAATGATGATGTGAATGAGTATAAAAGAAATTTTAATAAGAACATGACTGCATTAAACTGATTCACCCCCCCCAGTTTAACCAAGGGTCCAACACGTTTTTCATACACTTCAAATAAATATTCATGCTAAAAAGACTCCACTTTAATATTCCTACTTTATTCTGTGTTCAAGAACCAAATCTATTCAGAATCATTCGTTTCATGTTCAACCTTAGGTAAAATCTTTGTCCTCACATGTGCTCCTATTCGTTCCAAATTGTCTCCTTGTTCTTGACTTTTTATATCCACTGTTGAGATATTTCTTCTTCACTATACACATTTTACAAATTATGTCACTTCTATTTTCCTATATTCCAAATATTTCTTGTTCCTTCAAAAATAAATAAAAATATAGTCATCAAAAGAAAAAAAATCAAATCAATCATGCCTCTCAATTTTATCTTGCTATTTTGAAAAACTTCAACCAATATTTCTTCATAAATTCTTCTTCTCATCGTATTTCTTTGAAATAGTTCATCTTCCATAATCTTGTTGGAAATTTTGTCATTGATGGCAAAGGAAATGCCAAACATCATTCAAGGGGCAGAAAGGCAGCAGAGACATCAGAGGAAACAGAGATAAAGAGAGATAGCAAAAGAAAGGCAAAGGAGACAGTTATGTTGGATCTTGTAATCAAAGAAAATAGCTGTAATACTCTGCGCAAAAGGTGGAGGTCAATTTTTATGTAACCACGGTTAAAGGAAGCTCGATTCCCTTAAGTTCCTGAGCTACTTTAGTGTGGATAAATTTGAAATCCTAGTCTCTGCGTGGAAAGTGATACTAATATAAGCCTGTGTGAGTATTGCGAAATGGAAGTGTTACAATATAACAGAGTATTAACGCAGTTTGAATATGAAAGCGAGAACATAATTGACCGAAAGGCATGGTGCATTGAGGATTTATCATTCTCCACGTAACAGTTGTCTAGGCCTGTAGAGATGAGTCATTGGTAATTGTAGTATGGACCAAGAAACTGTGTTAAGGAATTGCACATGAAAGGTAGAGTTCATATATATATATAAGCGTGACGGAACCCTAAGGGAAAATGAGACGAACCATGAACGCTGTGAATAGTGACAACGGGTTTGCGAAACCAACCCCACCCATATCGCACCGCTTTTGTACAGTAAGCTGTATTTCCAATTCAAACGCGATCAATGCCATAGGCTGACACGTGGCCTTAAGTGGTTTTGAGATACCTCTCTCATCGTGAGTTAAAAGCTCATCCATCTAAGTCACGTGAGATTTGATTGAGGAGCTTGGATCATTTGAAGCAGTGTGACATGTTGTCCGCCGTTGGATGTGGAAGGGTTGTTAGTGCGGGACCCAATTCTAATTTATATTGATCAGGACTATTCAAACTATGGTTGCGAGTTTAACCAAGATATGTCCGATGTGGTTGAGTTTTGTTATACTGCTTCCAAAATTGAAGAAGGCCATAATATATATATGGATATATTGTAGTGCACATATAATGGTTGTATATGCGAAGTTGGCGCAATATGAATTGTGTGAAAAGGTCAAAGGACAGTTGCAATTGAAATGTTCTATGAACATTTAATTAGGGTCACGTATACATTTAGATTGACTCTAAGTCGAGATTGAGAAGAGGGTTGACATGACATGAGGACTCCACATGTGGAGATCGATGGGTTATATGCAATATGGGGTCTAACCATAGGCCAAAAAAAAATAGAGCTCCCACCTGCAAAAAAATTATAAGAGGGTGTATTTTATGGTTTTATAACCCTTGAGCTTCAACATTTTTAAGCTGGATAGGAGGTGTGTGGTTTCTTAACTAAAAGAGGATTTTTATCTAATATCTCAATCTCAGTTTGAGATATTAATATACACAGCTGTAATTAATTTTTCAGTTAAAAGGAAGCAGAGTATGTTGAGGTTGCCAGATTGTAATGTTATAAGTGCTTGCGCATTGGTTTAAAGGCATCAAACAATTTTTTAGAGTATTAAGAGCTTAAGTCAGAAGATACATGAGTTTTATAGTCTTAAGGTTAAGACTTACATAATTCTATATTTGCCAAAATGTGAGTTACATCGAATCAGATTTGAACTCTGGGGAATGTGGTTTTGATAACCATTAGATGTGAAAAGAAAATCCTTCGCATACATTGATTTAATTTTCCAGCAGAAAATTAGAAGAAACTGCAATTCTTGTATAATGAGATTTTGAGAGTTATTGGGGAACTAGAAATATAAAACATGTATATATGGAGCATATACACAACTACAATAAACTTGGATAATATGGACCTGACAGAGGTAAATAGAGATTGCAACGCTGAAGAGATGTGCAGCAAAGGGATTCAAAAGTGCAGTGAACAGGTGGAATATGTAGAAGACAGTGAACAAAGTATGCAGGACAGTTGCAGGACTGCTACAAAAAGGACAAAACCAACAAGCCAAGGACTGAGTGAAGTTTATATTTTGAAACTGAAAATTTAAATGTTTTAATTGTTTATATTGTTTTTGATGCAAAGGCAAGTGTCCGAAGGAAAAGAAAAATCCCACTGTAACATTGAAATTTGTATATATTGTTATAATTTTTTAAAGAGTTGGACAAAGGAATGAGAAGGCAGAAGCCAAAGAGTCATGGATGTTCACTTCAAATTCCTTGTGGAATACAAATATTCATGTGATGAACTCTATATATAATATCAACTTGATATGCATAGTGCAGAGAGAGGGAGAGTAAGGATAGAGAAAGAAGAGTATAGAAGATTGAGGCAGAAAAGATAAGGAAGAGAGGAGCAGAAAGAGATGCTACAGAACAGAGCTGATATCTGAGGTAAATCAACAAACATTTCTTTTTGACAAATTGAAGAAGTTGGAGCTTCCCTATCAAGTTGAAGCTTGATAGTTGTCATTTGTATTTGACTGAGGTTGGTGCCTGCAGAAAAACAGTGGTGAGAGGGAGTTGGAGCTTGCCTTTGCATCACAACAATAATAATATGTGGTTTTCTCCCTTTATGGGTTTCCACTTACATATGTTGTCTCTATGTGTTGCTTATATGTTGATATGATCCACCCATTCTATTTAATTGTATGCTTCTCTCACAATAAGGTTGATGTCACATTAATTTAATACTGGCTACAACATTTTAAAAATGTTCACATATTAAGCTTTAAATAGTTTTGATGAAAATTTGAAAATATAATCTATGTGTTAAACTGATTCACCCCCCCCTCTCTGTTTAACCAAAGATTCAATGATTGGTATCAAAGAAGGTTCATTTTGTATCAGTTTAACGACTGAAAGGAGATCCTAAGTTCCCAGGATGGCTAGTAAAGAAGGATGTTCAACTAATAAAGCCATTTTTTTCACTGGTGCAAATTATGCCTTCTGGAAAATCAAAATGAGGACATACATAATGTCTCTAGGAATAGAAGTTTGGGCTGTTGTGGAATTAGGATATGCCGCAAAGGCAACTGAATTAGAAAGAGAAACTAAAAAATATTTTGTAGCTAATGAAAAAGCCATGAATGCCATCTTAAATGGATTGTGTGAGGTAGAGTTTATCAAATTAATGCACAAAGACACTGCCAAAGAGATGTGGGATACCCTAGAGAAAATCCATGAGGGAGACAAGAAGATAAAGACTGCCAAACTTCAAGTCTATAGAGCCCAATTTGAGAACTTAAAAATGAATGATGATGAAGACATTTCCAGCTTCTTTTTAAGGGTTGCAGAAATAGTAAATAACATGAAGGCTCTAGGAGAAACCATAAAAGAAGTTGTAATTGTACAAAATATTCTAAGATCTCTTCCACCCAGTTTTAACCCCAAGGTGTCTGGAATAGAAGAAACAGCTGATTGCGAAACCTTGACCATGAACCAGCTACTTGGAAATATAACAGCGTATGAGATGAGGCTCCCACAGAATAAGCCAAGTACGAGGGAGGCAGCTTTTAAAACATAAAAGAAGAAAGAAGAAAAGGAAGACATATGCTCTTGCTCGGATGAAGAAGAGGCTAAATTTGTCAAGAAACTGGCTAGAGGCTTAGGTAAATACAAAGGTAAAATTCCCTTCAAATGCTTTAACTGTGGAAGAGTTGGACACTATGCTGCTAAGTGTCCTCACAAGAATGTAAAGAATCAGGCTCAAGAATTAGGGAAAAATACATCAAAGAACTGGCAGAAAGGAAAGAAATTTAGTAGAAAATCCTTCTATGCTCAACAACACAGAAGTGCATCTGAAGACTCAGATGAACCCTCAAGTGAAGGAGGAACCTTTGAATTTTTATTGATGGCCATAGAATAACTTGAAGGACTCCTGCTAGAAGATGAAGAAGAAGAAGGTGAATTCAACCGGCAGGGGGAGCTAAGAAGTGCTCTGGAAGAGATTGATAAACTCAAACTGAAGTGCAGAAAACAAAAGGAAATTCTCCTCAAGTATGCATGCGAAGAACATAATTTAGAAGTCCTCATGCAGCTAAAGATAGAGCTTGAAGAAGCCAAGAAGATAGAAGACATGTTACTTAAGCAAATCAAGGAGAAAACTCAGGAACAAGAGAAGTTGGAAGAAGAAATAGTATGTCTCAGGAAGAAATTAGAAAATTCTCAAAGGAAAGTGGCTATAAATTCTTCTCAAACAACAAGCTCTGGTAAGTTGAACGAAATTTTGGATGCTCAAAGATCTCCTATGATAAAAACTGGAATAGGCTATGAAGGAGAATCAAGTAAAAGCAAAGAAAAAGAAAACAGAGAGATTATTTTTGTAAAAGCAAATAAGGATGATGAAGCAGCTCAAATAATTTCTACAAAAGAAGAAACATGTAAGGAGGGAGATAGAACCTAGAAGAATCCTCTAATAACAAAGAATAAAAGAAATTCTCAGACAACAGAAAAATATTCATATGGAAGCCATCAAAGGAGATTATTCCCTCCTATGAAAAATGCTACCTATTATGTCTGCCACAAGCTGGGACACATTGTTGCATACGGTCATACAAGGAGGATTAATTCAAACCAGCAAAAGATACAAACAGTGAAGAGACTGCCTAAAGAAAACAAATGGAGAAGACAACCTCACATCAAGTATGCAGATTGTTTCTATGGTTACTATTTTTATTGTAAATAATTTTTCCATAAAATCATTGAATGCAGAAAATATGGACAAAGATTGATGCTCAACACCTCAAGGAGGTTTATGAATCAAGGAAATTTTACTCATACTCACAATTCTGCGAAAATCATAATCAAATGTTGTGTATGTAACAAAATTGGACATATGCCTTCCAAATGTCCTCTCAGATGTAGTTCATCATCTCACAAAAGACACCAAACAAAAGGATGCTTCCAGTGGAAAAATAAGGTGAATAAATGTGACCTGGCTCTAACTAATCAAGACCTAAAAATCCAATGGTATTTGGACAGTGGTTGTTCAAAACACATGACTGGAGACAGAAGCAAGTTTATAAATTTTGATGAAAAATAAAAGGAAAAGGCTCAGTCAGCCTAGATAATAGTAGAGGAAAGGCCCAAGATGTACTATTTGTAGATGGGCTGAAAGAAAATTTGCTGAGTGTTAGTCAAATGTGTGTTAAAGGCTGTGAAGTTCTTTTTAGAGCACAAGACTATGAAGTCAGATCAACCACCATAGGTAAGACTCTGCTCAAAGGTGTTCGAACAGAGAGTAATGTTTACATAGTGAAAGAGGAAGATGAAGCATGCCATCTTAGGAAAATGGAGGAGTCATGGTTATGGCATAAGAGATTGGGACATCTCAGCTTCGATCATATCATCGGACTAAGCAAGAAGAAAGCCATCAGAGACATGCTAGAAATAAAAAGGCCTTCTAATACCATATGCAAATCATGTCAATTGGCCAAACAAACCCGCACATCCTTTAAGGCCAAAGATGATTTATCAACAAGAAGACCACTCCAGCTTGTGCAGATGGACCTGTGTGGACCTGCAAGAACTAAAACACCAAGTGGAGAATCCTACTTCATGCTGATAATAGATGATTTCTCCAAAATGACCTCGGTTGCATTTCTCAAGAATAAATCAGAAGCTCTGGAAAAATTCAAAATATTCAAATCTTTAGCACAAAATCAGACAGGATGCAAGCTAAAATGCATCAGATCAGATAGAGGAGGTGAATTCACAAATTATGACTTTGCAGACCTATGCAATGAACATGGCATAAAGCAACAATTTACTATTGCAGGGACACCTCAGCAGAATGGAGTAGCAGAGAGAAAAAAAAGATATGTACAACAAATTGCCAAAGCCATGATGCAAGAGAGTAATATTCCTAAAATATTCTGGGTAGAAGCAATACACACAACCATGCATATCCTTAACAAATATCATTTAAGGCCCAACAGTGACAAGACTCCCTATGAACTATGGGATGGTAAACCAGCTTCAATCAGACACTTTAGAATCTTTGGAAGCAAGTGTTATATAAAGAATAATGATGAAAATCTTGGGAAATTTGATGCAAGAGTAGATGAAGGGATATTTCTAGGATATGCATCCAAAAGTAAAGGGTACATGTGCTACAACAAGACTCTTTGAAAAATAGTAGAAATAATTGACGTGAGATTTGATGAAGAACTTCCAAACAATACAAGAGATACAAACTACAGTAGTCCATTAGACAACCATGAAGAAGAAAACCAAGATGATGATGAAACAAGCAAGACAACAGAAGATGCTGAACTGAGATCGAAAGCCCCTCAAGATACACTCAGAAGAACCATCCAGAAGATCAGATCATTGGAGACAAGAGAGTAGGGGTCCAGACAAGAAGGCAGCTAACTGAACAGACAGAAGAGGTATACATAGCCATGCTATCACAAATAGAATAAAATAAGTTTGAAGAAGCCAGTAAGGACAAGTATTGGTTGAATGCTATGAATGAAGAATTGGACCAAATTGAGAAGAACAATCCCTAGGATCTAGTTCCTAGACCTACTGAGAAAAATGTCATAGGCTCAAAATGGGTATTCAAAAATAAAGTGAATGAGCAAGGACAAGTAATCCGGAATAAAGCCAGACTTTTTTGCAAAGGATATTCACAAATAAAAGGAATTGATTACGATGAAACATTTGCTCCTATAGCTAGAATGGAAGTTATCAGAATGTTTTTGGCCTTTTCATGCTGCCAAGACTTCAAGGTATATCAAATGGATGTGAAATCTGCATTTCTGAATGGAGATCTAGAAGAAGAAGTCTACACAGAACAACCAGAAGGCTTCACATTAACAGAAAAAGAAGACTATATATGCAGACTAAAGAAGGCTCTATATGGACTAAAACAAGCTCCTCATGCTTGGTACTCAAGGCTGGATAAATAATTACAAAAACAAGGCTTTAAAAGAGGAGGAGTAGACAACAATATATACATAAAAGCCCATGAAAATGAACTCCTGATTTTTGTAGTATATGTTGATGACATTATGTTTGGAAGCAACAGAGATGATCTAGGAAAAGGGTTTGCTGAGGAGATGAAATCAAAATTTAATATGTCTATGATTGGAGAGCTCAGTTTCTATTTACGACTTCAAATTTAGAAAAATAACATAGGTACATTTATCTCACAGGAAAAATACCTACAAGAAATGTTGAAAAACATTCAAAATGGAAGACTGCAAACCTGTGTCAACTCCCATGATCATGGGATGCAAGTTGTGTGCTGATGATGGATTTGCTAACATAGATAAAAAACTCTATTGATCCAAGATAGGAAGTCTGTTGTACCTGACAGCATCAAGACCAGACATCATGCTAGCAGTAGGACTTGTGGCTAGATATCAAGCAACACCTAAACAAAATCACCTTCTAGCAGTCAAAAGAATATTCGGATATCTACAAGGAACTGCACAGTATGGACTTTGGTATCCAAAAGGCAAAAGCTTCACTTTGACAGCATACACAAATGCAGATTGGGCCAGTTGTGTGGATGACAGGAAAATCACAAGGGGAGGTGCATTCTATCTAGGAGAAAGTCTGGTTGCATGGCTAAGTAAGAAACAAACATCTATTTCTCTATCTATAGTAGAAGCAGAGTACATATCAGCAACAACATGTTGTACACAAGTCATGTGGATGAAGTAAACCCTCCAAGACATGAAGGTAAGCATTGATGAACCTATCTCAATCAAATGTGATAATACAAGTTCTATAAGCATATCAAAAAATCCTGTGCTTCATTCAAAAACTAAACATATCCCAATCAAGTATAATTTTCTCTGAGAACAAGTGGCTCAGAAGGTAGTAAAGCTAGAGTATGTACCAACAAAAGAAAAGACAGTAGATATAGTTACCAAACCTCTTGCTATAGAACCATTTGAATATTTGAGAGATAGACTAGGGGTAGTATCTGTAGATTCTACTCTCTGATATGAAGAGAAAGCACAGTTTCAGGGGAAGAAAAAAAATGAAAAATATCATTCCAGGGG
The DNA here is from genome assembly GCA_034641835.2 of Pinus albicaulis. Lineage (NCBI taxonomy): Eukaryota > Viridiplantae > Streptophyta > Pinopsida > Pinales > Pinaceae > Pinus > Pinus albicaulis. The sequence goes on from CM076582.1 coordinate 1,272,081,647, forward strand.
GAGATCAGCTAGCAAGGGAAGCATGAAACAGTTCCTCAGGATCAAAGGATTATGGAAAGAGTACATCCAGCATAAAAGAGTCAATGAAAAGGCTAAAGGATCAATATTTTTTTTTACTCTTGAAACATTATATTGAGCATTGAAGCAATATCTTTTTCTCTATAATTGATTGTCTTTCGTAACTTAGCACTTATATATCTTTAGGGCCTCTGACTTAGGATTATTCATAAACTGTGTGAATTTTGGTTGCTGAGACTTCAATCAAACAAATTTAAGTTGTGTGGAGGACCATCATAATTGAACAGGTGTGGTACTGCAGATGTGTATTGCAGAAGAAGACATAGTCCAACTACAACTTCCTCAACAGATATGGATTTCAGATGAAGATTATAATATAGATAGAAGTGTAGATGAATCAAGCTTTATATGTCACATCGAGCATTCCAAATCCCTAAGTATTGATCCAATGATGCATCCCTGATTATACAAATATGATTATATGTGGTTGTCATCACCTATGTATAGACAACTTCAAATATTCTGAAAAGTGTTCTCTCAATAACTCGTGTACACCAGTTTGGAGTAGCAGGGTACCAAGTCAAAAGAAGAAGGTATAAACACATCTCAGAGAGAGGAAATGAAGAGATAGAAAGCACACTAGGAAATGTGCAACCCTTTTCCATTGATGTCAAATGGGGAGGAAAAGCAAGAAGCAAGTAACAGAAGATAGGATCTTCTAAAAGAAGCCAGGTAGAGGAAGCATTGGATTATTGTTGAAGGTGTTGCCATCAATGCCAAAGGGGGAGACTGTTGGAAATGTTGTCATTGATGGCAAAGGAAATGGCAAAAATCATTCAAGGGGCAGAAAGGTAGTAGAGACATCAGAGGAAACAGAGACAAGGAGAGATATCAAAAGAAAGGCAAAGGAGACAGTTATGTTTGAACTTGTAATCAAATAAAATAGTTGTAATACTCTACGTAAAAGGTGGAGGTCGATTTTTATGTAATCACGGTTAAATGAGGCTCGATTCCCTTAAGTTCCAAAGCTACTATAGTGTGGAGAAAGTCGAAATCCTAGTCTCTGCGTGGAAAGTGATACTAATATAATCCTGTGTGAGTATTGTGAAATGGAAGTGTTATGGTATAATAGAGTATGAGCGCAGCTTGAATATGAAAGTGAGAACAGAATCGATGGAAAGGCATGGTGCATTGAGGAGTTATCATTCTCCATGTAAAATTTTCCTAGGCCTGTAGAGATGAGTCATTGGTAATTGTAGTATGGACCAATAAACTATGTTGAGGAATTGCACATGAAAGGCAGAGTTCATATATATATAAGCGCAACAGAACCCTAAGGGAAAAGGAGAGGAACCACGAGCACTGTGAACAGTGACAACAGGTTTGTGAAACCAACCCCAGCCATATCGTACCGCCTTTATACAGTAAGTTGTATTTCCAATTCGAACGCGATCAATGCCATAGGATGACACGTGGCCTTAAGCGGTTTTGAGATACCTCTCTCATCGCGAGTTAAAAGCTCATGCATCTAAGTCACACAAGATTTGATTGAGGACGTCGGATCATCTGAAGCAGTGTGGCATGCTGTCCACCGTTGGATGTGGAAGGGTCGTTAGTGCAGGGCCCAGTTTTAATTTATATTGACCGGGACTGTTCAAACTATGGTTGTGATTTTTACCAAGGTATGTCTGATGTGGTTGAGTTTTGTTATAGTGCTTCCAAAATTGAAGAAGGCCATAATATATGTATGGATATATTGTAGTGCACATATAATGGTTGTATATGCGAAATTGGCACAATATGAATTGTGTGAAAAGTTCGAAGGACAGTTGCAATTGAAATGTTCTATGAACATTTAATTATGGTAACGTATACATGTAGATTGAATCTAAGTCAAGATTGATAAGAGGGTTGACATGACGTGAGGAGTCCACATGTGGAGATTGATGGGTTATATGCAATACAGGGTCTAACCTTAGGCCAATGAAAAATAGAGCTCCCGCCTACAAAAGAATTATAAGAGGGTGTATTGTATGGTTTTATAACCCTTGAGCTTCCACATTTTTAAGCTAGATAGGAGGTGTGTGGTTTCTTAAATAAAAGAGGATTTTTATCTAATATCTCAATCTCAGATTGAGATATTAATATACACAGATGTAATTAATTTTTCAGTTCAAAGGAAGCAGAGTATGTTGAGGTTGCCAGATTGTAATGTTAGAAGTGCTTTCACATTGGTTTAAATGCATCGAACCATTTTTTAGAGTATTAAGAGCTTAAGTCAGAAGATACATGAGTTTTATAGTCTTACGGTTAAGACTTACATAATTCTATATTTTCCAAAATGTGAGTTACATCAAATCAGATTTGAACTTTGGGGAATGTGGTTTTGATAACCATCAGATGTGAAAAGAAAAGCCTTCGCATACATTGATTTAATTTGCTAGCAAAAAATTAGAAGAAGCTGCAATTTTTATATAATGAGAGTTTGAGAGTTATTGGGGAACTAAAACTATAAAACAGGTATATATGCAGCAAATACACAACTACATTGAACTTGGAGAATATGGACCTGACAGAGGTAAAAAAATATTGCAAATCTAAAGAGATGTGCAGCAAAGGGATTAAAAAGTGCAGTGAACAGGTCGAATATCTAGAAGACAGTGAACAAAGTATGTAGGACAGTTGTGTTAGCCCCCTATAAATTTCTTGACAAGCAAGCAGGGGGCTAAATTGTTTTGGAGCTTTCAAGGAATGCATTTTTCCTGAAAACACATCATCCTTGAAAGCCTCTTTATACCCTCTGCCCTTTGGTGAGATTCCACTATTGTTACCAAGCCTCTCTGTTGTGAAAATAATGTCCAAAGGCCTTTACCCTATATCATCCTCACTTAGCCCCCGGTTTCCCTTTCTTTCTCCCTCCCCTTGTTCCTTAAATTATCCCAAAATCCCCTTTAAATCCTACACCCACCCCTTATTTGGTTTAATTCCCCTCTTTTCCTCTATCATTACCCTTCCCTAGCCTTGAATTCATTAAAAACGAGCCAAGTGACCATATTCCTCATGTATTTGGGTTTAGCACCTTTTGGCCCTAGCCCTAGAACCCTTTTCCCCATGTGACTCGAGCGCCAAAACCAGGCGCTAGCCCAAGAAGCGCCTAACGCGTTTGGATATCAGGAGCACTGTTAACCGTCGATCTATACAGATTGGAAGGGCATCTCAATCCCCTCAGCGTCCATCATTCAACCCTTTCACTGCCTCGACCACATATCTGCCGCCTGTTAATCCACAGATCAACAGTCAGTAACTCGTCCACCCCAGTGGTCCCCGCGCCGTGCCCTGTGCAAAAAGCCGCTAGTTTCTATCGCACCATCATTGGAAGGTGGGCAGTATTTCTCATTTCGGAGTGATTCCACTAGATGCCCGACATGTGGCTCCACACACTATTTAAAAACTGCCCCCCATCACGTGTTAAATTTCAGCATTTGGCCCAGCGCGATATGCACGTACGCTGTCCGATTCAGAGCTGCCCATCCAACGGTGATCGCGCCACGAAGCTGCGTATGAATTAGCCCAAGGAAAAATAGACCTGTGGCCCACCCTATTTTCCCCTCCGATCGCATCATAACCATCCATTCAACCCGCAGATCAACGTTCCGTATTTCACGCGCCCGGTGGTCCCCACAAAGGCGCTCTATTCAAAATCCGCTGGTTTCCATCACACCACCTTTGGGAGGTGGACGATATTCTTCATTTCGGAGTGATTCCACTCACTGACCGCCGTGTGGCTCCGCACACTATTCATAAACTTCCCTCCATCGCACATTAATGTTCATCCATAGATCTGGTGCGATATTGTTGTACACCGTCCGATCTGGGGTGGGCCATCCGACAACAGTCACACCACAAAGTTGCACGAGAGTTAACCAAGGAAAAGAGTACCCCTGTCCCACCATCAGTCGCCCTTCGATGCATTTTCAGCCATCGATCTCCTCCTGAGATCGGACGGTCCATATCAAATTTCCCCTGCCTTTGATCGTTTTACCCCGCCAGTACACCACGTAACCATTCCACGTGTTTTCATCACATTTTCATCCGTCCCTTGTATATTTCATTCAAAGCTCAAAAGTCAAATGTTTGCATTTAAATTTTTTTCGCAGTCTGCCAACTTTCACCAGACCATCCTCCATCATTTCACTACATTTTTCGCCACCACCCTGCACTGTTCCACCATTTCACCAGTCTGCACATCCATTCTCATTGAACCCACCGCATTCACCATCCCCATGCATGGTTTTCTCAACATGTTTGCGTCTTTTGCAGGGTTAAAGGGAGGCGGAAATCTGCCATGGTTCATAGTCACTGTTACAGTGGCAAAGAACACCGTGAAGGCCACGTACAGAGATCGAAATTATGAGAAAGGCCTAGGAAGGTATGCTGACATGACTTTCATTAAAGGAGCAGGGTTACACTCTGTCAAACCTCTCCAGGGCCATTAAAGCACAGATTTCATAGTTAGAGGCAATCGTGGAAGTGGCAAAGAATATCAGTCAAAGACCAAAGAGCGCACCAGCAAGTCATATCAGCGCTACATAACAGCAGAACACATCTTCTTAAGAGGCACACCTTCCTACAGTAGTCTCCATGCCCCCTCGAGCCCAGAAAGAGTTAATTACTATGACAAAAACTTCTTAAAGACTGTCAGGAGCGCAATTATGGAAGCATGGAGACCTGAAGACCTTTCAGTCACCTTACTTGCTTGAGAAGAGAGGGCCTTGCAGCCAGAAAGGACTCCAAAGAAACATCAGAGGTTGAATATCGACCTAACAGAGGCTCCGAAATAGTCTACAGAGTACATGCAGAGTTATTAAGAAGAATGGGCACGAACTCTTTCCCCACACTGTCTTAATGAGATCCATTTAATGAATATAGTCTACTCCTATTACTCTCTTCTCCTATAAGAATCCCCAAGAACATGTTGTAAAGGGTTTTTGTAGGGTTGTTGCTGTTGCTATTAGAGGGATTCATTTTAACTGTTAGAATAGTCTTGGGAGGGAATAGCAAAGTAGTTTGTAATGTAGTAGGTTGGGAGGAGAAAGTTTGGACTGTATTAGCCATTGAGCTCAGTGTATGTGATTGGTTTTGCATCAATTAATCAAGCAAATTTCTTTGGATCCTGGTCTATTACTATGGGTGATGTTTTCTTATCGCATTGTTTATTACATTTTTCATGTTGTTCATTTCTTCTGGCTCGCATCAGAAATATGGCATAGGATTTACCCTTGTTAGGTACCCTATGTCTCTGCTCTCCTTGCCTTCAATGTTTTCTGCCGTATGTGTTATCTAAGGATTGATTTCAAACTAATTTAACCAGTGTAGGAGTTCCATATGCTGCTAGTTGATGTATGAATTAATGAAATATGTCTTTAGTTGTTCTTGTTGGGTTTAAGCTAGAAGATTTGGGATACTAGGGATTAGAGTTAGCCCTGTCCATTAGGATCCTTGTGCGACCAGCTGGCCTTTCTAAGATCTCTTGTTGGTGTCAGAGCATTGAAGGTTCAAATTCCTTCTCTGATCTATAGACTCTAGCTTTGTGTAAAGCTTCTCTCTGTTTTTCCCTTGGAGCATGCTAAAGCAGACCTGGAGTTAAACGATCTCTGGTCCAATCTATAAGCTGCTGCCTTGTGACTTCATTGAGAGCTGCCTTTGAGTATGTCCAAGCAGGCCTGGAGTTAAATGACCTCTGACCTAATCTATAGATAGAAACTAGGTTGTTTTCCTTCTTTCACTTTCAATCCTTAATGTTCCATTCCACCATCTATCTAAAAGATCCTTTAGTATAGATGACTTGCCCTCTGAAAGCCTTGGCTAGTGGTTTGCAAGTAATTCCCTTTCATGACTCCATAGCCCAATGGATGGCACTTTATTGATCTATCCTCTTTACCGAAACGTCCTACTACTTTGCTCCTTTCTTTCCATTACCTTCTCAGTCTATGATCTCATGACCAACCCAACAACCAACCAACCAAATTATGTTAAAACCACCTTTGTGCTTCATACCCAGCCTAATATCTCATTTTGAGCTTCAAAGATATATCATTATTTGTATTTATGGAGATATCCCTCTCTAGATCCAGGAGGGCTAGATCCTAGGATCCCAAAGTGGTTATGATGTTGTCTCATCTTTTGGTCTTGCCAATCTGGCCAAAACATGGGAACCCAACATAATGGCGACTCCGCTAGGGAAAATTCGAGAGTCCTTAACTACTAATATCTGGTCTGTGTCCCATTGTCGTCTCCCAACATAATGACGACTCCACTGAGGAAAAATATCACTTAGCTTAGATTGGCTTTTAATTGCTGATGGTGGACAACAGCCTGCTCCAAATAGTCAAATTCATCCAGCTGGTGACTCCACACCCCATAACTCCTAAAATACCTAATGACTTTACTGGTAGAAGACTCTGAACTGGTTGAGAAGATACGGTGACGTCTTTTTGATTTACAAACATGCTTCCATTCATATAGAGAAGATATGCCCCAATGAGTAGGGAGCATATCCCTAGATTCCCACACAAAATGCCTAAAGTGGACTGGTTAAAAAACATGCCTACCTTTTAGGGTGAAAACGCTGATGACCCCTTGCTACATCTCATCAAGTTTCATATACATGTGTGGAAATTTAAATTTGAATGGCATGAAGATTGCCTAATGAAAATGTTCATGGCAACATTAGAAGGAAAAGCTAGGGTCTGGTATGAATGGTTAGAACCTCAGAGTTTGTTTTCTTTAAGGGACATGCACCAAGTATTTTACAAGAATTATAAAGGAAAATCTCCATCCTTATCATTGGATTGTTGTGATCAATCTCAGAATATCATACAGTACCTGTTATATATTAATGCGGATTTGGTTAATATGTATCCTGAAGATCTGTTAACAACCATTCAAGAATTTCATTTGCATCCTAGCTATCACAAGAACGTGGATGAATCAGCTGAGGAAGAAAAAAGTCAAGAGACCGTAGAGATTCCCCAAGATATTCCTGAAAACTCAGATGTTGATCCATCATCCCTTGCAGTTGAGGCTTCAGATGAAATTCTGCCTCAAATCCAGACTTCAAAGGAAACAGAGAGCTGCTGCACTTCTGCACAAAGGAACACAAGACCATCTTCCCCTTTGACAGAAGAATAAATAGATCAGATCATCAATGGATAGCCAACCTCTAATTTTTTTCACAGATCAGACATTCTTGTCCATTCATCTGATGAGCTTCATTGTACAGAATTGGAAAGCTCACATGTAAATCAGAATGAAGAAATATCAGCTGATAATCCAATATGTCTGATTGGTAGCATTACTTACATCCATGATTCTCCTATTTTTGATCTATCTGATGATGATGTTCTCCAAATAGAATATGATCTTGCAGGGTCATCATTAGTAAATTTATGGTAGGGGAATCAGTTCCCTTTACTTCCAGAGAGTAAGGAGCCAATGCAGGCTATTTATGATACCGATGAAGAAAGCTTTAAAAGTTCAGAAGAGGGTGAAGTATCTCTAGATCTTTGCTTCACTCCATTACAACTCATCAGTAATGGTTTTCATGTGATTGGAGGTCAGCACCCTTTCATCTCAGAATATGAAGAGGAAAACAAGGAAGAGATCTTTGAGCAGTTTGAAAGCAAGGAGTTTTCTCTTGAAGAAGAGGAAGCAAAGGAACATACCCCTGCTCAAGACTGCATTGATCTTTTCGTAGAGCTCAGCCCACCAGATCAGAATATATCAGAGCTCCAAGAGGACAGCACTGCCATATATGACGAGTCCTCCGGTTCAGAAAATGAAGAATATGAGGGAGGTTCTCTTTCTCAAGAGAGTCTTATTCTTGATCCAGTCGAAGAAGAAGAAATCCTAGTTGAAGCCTGCCTGCCAGATATTCATAACCAGGTATCATTTCATGATCCTTATGCTCATTTCTTGCACACATTTGAAGAAGGATCAAGGGTATTTTTGAGTAGCATGTTGCAAACAGAAAGAAAATTTTTCAAAGCTGTTGTTATGGAACAAAAAGAGTGGGAGCAGCCCTGCCTATCCAGCATGCTCAAAGAGTTGAGCAAGAAAGACCAGTCATGGGATCACTTGATGGACTGGTTACATTGGAAGACAATGTTTTTGAGCTAGACTTGTAATTATTTCAAGTAGATTAGGGTAGGTAGGAAAAGCTAAATAAATCTTAGTGTATGAGCATGTAGTTAGTTGTTTTAATTTCTGCAAAGTCCAGCAAGCTAGATAGTCTAATCCTGGCTTGAATGTTTTTCAATTTTTGTCTTAGAATGTAGAAAATAAATCTGCTAGACAGTGTAATCCTAGTAGATGTAGTTTAGGTAGAGGAACTATAAGGCCAACAGTTTAATCTGGCCTCATGGAGCAATAAGGGTAGAAATAGAATAGGTTTCTTTTCTTGTTTGAAAAAAATAAATGTTGTAAAGGGTCTGCTAGTCCAAATTCACCCCGGAAGAAAAAATGCTAGGATTGTAGGATGGGTAGGTAGATTGTTTGAGAATTTTTCTACTGATTTGATGTCTTCACAATTTTTGGCAGTTGATCCAAGAGAGAAAATGGATGGGTCAAGCAGCAGGCATCTGGCCTACACCAAAGATCATTTTTGAATTCTTGACTCCTTCAAGAAGAAGCCATCCCCATGTGGAGCCACTGTTAGCCCCCTATAAATTTCTTGACAAGCAAGCAGGGGGCTAAATTGTTTTGAAGCTCTCAAGGAATGCATTTTTCTTGAAAACACATCATCCTTGAAAGCCTCTTCATACCCTTTTCCCTTTGGTGAGATTCCACTGCTGTTACCAAGCCTCTCTGTTGTGAAAAGAATGTCCAAAGGCCTTTCCCCTATTTCATCCTCACCTAGCCCCTGGTTTCCCTTTCTTTCTCCCTCCCCTTGTTCCTTAAATTATCCAAAAATCCCCTTTAAATCCTACACCCACCCCTTGTTTGGTTTAATTCCCCTCTTTTCCTCTATCGTTACCCTTCCCTGGCCTTGAATTCATAAAAAATGGGCCAAATGACCATATTCCTCATGTATGTGGGTTTAGCATTTTTCGGCCCTAGCCCCAGAACCCTTTTCCACACGTGACCCGAGCGCCGAAACCACGCGCTAGCCTGAGAAGCGCCTAATGCATTTGGATATCGAGAGCACTGTTAACCGTCGATCTGTACAAATCGAACGATCTTCGCAATCCCCACAACATCCACCATTCAACCCTTTCACCGCCCTAACCACATATCTACTGTCCGTTAATCCGCAGATCAACGGTCAGTAGCTCGTTCGCCCCAGTGGTCGCTGTGTCGCGCCCTGTGCAAAAAACCGTTAGTTTCTATTGCACCACCATTGGAGGGTGGGCGGTATTTCTTGTTTCGGAGTGATTCCACTAGCCGCCTCACACACGGCTACACGCACTGTTTAAAAAACACCCCCCATCGCACGTTAAAGTTCGGCGTTTGACCCGGCACGATATGCACATATGCCGTCCGATCCAGAGCTGCCCATCCAACGGTGATTGTGCCACGAAGCTGCGCGGGACTTAGCCGAAGGAAAAATACACCCGTGGCCCACTCCGTTTTCCCCTTCAATTGCATCACAACCATCCATTCAACCCACAGATCAATGTTTTGTATTTCACCTGCCCAGTGGTCCCTGTAAATGCGCTCTGTTCAAAATTCGTTGGTTTCCATCACGCCACCTTTGGGATGTGGGCGGTATTCTTCATTTCGGAGCGATTCCACTCACCGACCAACGCGTGGCTCCACACACTATTCATAAACTGCCCTCCATCACACATTAATGTTCGTCCATAGATCCGACGTGATATTATTGTACACTGTCCAATCTGGGGTGGGCCATCCGACGGCAGTCACACCACGAAGTTGTGTGGGAGTTAACCAAGGCAAAAAGTACCCTTGGCCCACCATCAGTCGCCCTTTGATGCATTTTCAGCTGTTGATCTCCTCCTGAGATCGGACGGTCCATATCAAATCGCCCCTGCCTTTGACCATTTTACCTCGTTAGTATGCCACGTCACCATTCCACATGTTTTCGTCACATTTTCGTCTGTCCCCTGTATATTTCATTCAAAGGTCAAAATTCCGATGTTTACATTTAAATTTTTTCCGCAGTCCGCCAATTTTCACCAGACCATCCTCCATCGCTTCACTACATTTTTCGCCACCACCCTCCACTGTTCCATAATTTCACCAGTCTGCACATCCATTCTCATTGACCCCACCACATTCACCATCCCCATGCATGTTTTTCTTAATGCATTTGCGTGTTTTGCAGGGTTACAGGCAGGTGAAAATCCGCCATGGTTCACAGTCACTGTTATAGTGGCAAAGAACACTGGGAAGGCCACGTACAGAGATCGAAATTATGAGAAAGGCCTGGGAAGGTATGCCGACATGAATTTTATTAAAGGAGTAGGGTTAAACTCTGTCAAACCTCTCCAGGGCCATTAAAGCACAGATTTCATAGTCAGAGGAAATAGTGGAAGCGGCAAAGAGTATCAGTGAAAGACCAAAGAGCGCACCAGCAAGTCATATCAGCGCTACATAACAGCAGAACGCATCTTCTTCAGAGCCACACCTTCCTATAGCGGTCTCCATGCCCCCTCGAGCCCAGAAACAATTAATTACTCTGACAGAAACTTCTTAAAGACTGTCAGGACCATAGTTATGGAAGCATGGAGACCTGAAGACCTTTTAGTCACCTTACTTGCTTGAGAAGACAGAACAGAGGGCCTTGCAGCCAGAAAGGACTCCAAAGAAACATCAGAGGTCGAATATCGACCTGACAAAGGCTCCGAAACAGTCTACAGAGTACATGCAGAGTTATTAAGCAGAATGGGCATGAAATCTTTCCCCACTCTGTCTTAATGAGATCCATCTAACGAATATAATCTACTCCTATTATTCTCTTCTCCTATAAGAATCCCCGAGAACATATTGTAAAGGGTTTTCATAGGGTTGTTGCTGTTGCTGTTAGAGGGATTCATTTTAACTGTTAGAACAGTCTTGGGAGGGAATAACAGAGTAGTTTGTAATTTAGTAGGCTGGGAGGAGAAATTTTGGATTGTATTAGCCATTGAGCTAAGTGTATGTGCTTGGTTTTGCATCAATTAATCAAGAAAATTTATTTGGACCTGGTCTATTACTACAGGTGATGTTTTCTTATCGCATTGTTTATTACATTTTTTCATGTTGTTCATTTCTTCTAGCTCGCATTAGAAATCTGGCATAGGATTTGTTGTATACAATTTTTTCACCCCTAGACACAGCCTAGAGTTGCTATAGACTAGTGCCTAGGACATATTAATATAGCAAGGAGCTCATAGTATAGCTTGGGTTGTCAGTCCAAAAGCTCTCCTACTATCTCTTGCAAAACAAGGGAATTAGTTGAAATGGAACCAAAATCTCTCAGAAGCTAATACAAAGATAAGAATAATGTAGGAATAGCATGGAAAACTCCAATACAAAAGCATCAGACAGTTAAGAGACAGATTACTGCAAAGAGGGCCAGTTCAAATAGTATGCCACAGAAATCAAATATCAGAAAGTGGATGGAGTGAAGAAACATGAAGAAGATACTAGTTAGCATGAGGCTGATACCCAGATACACAACAAAACCACATATGGGGTTATCCAACTAAGAATCCATACATGACAATGGCATTTTAAAAGCACCCTCCTCAAGTAACTAATATAACAGACAATATGGATGAAATGAACATGGAACAATATATCATGACTAGGCCTATTTAAAGTGCTTGACTAATCCAAGTATGGGCACCAACTAGGATGAATCCTTACTTAAGACCAGTGAGCCACTCACATTCTAGAACATGATATAAGAAGATAAATAGCATGGAATGAGATTTTATATTAACACATAAGAGAAAATTACATACTGTGAGATACCAAAGACAAAAATCCTCATTACAGTTATAGCTCCTCCTCACTGAGACCCTACGGGCTCTGAGCCTTTACAAAAAAGCTTTACAAGATGTATACAAGAACTTCTCACTGCACAGTTTGCTGATAGAAATCTGGAACCTCTACAATGTCTTTTTTCCTCATTTTTATAAGAGAAACAGAAAGCTCTAGAGAATGAGGTAGGTTATGTACATTTAATGATCTAATTTAAAACAAATCTGAAAGAAAAACCCGCCTATGCTGTTTGGCGGTGCTGAACTGGTGCAAGTACTCTACTACTGCTTCATGAAATAAATGCTGAGGATGAAGATCTACTCTTAACAAGACACAAAGAATAAAATATACAAATGTTTTGTACTTGAACGAAAGAGAAAAATCTACTACAATAAATCCTTGAGGTTGCTTGTGTTTGTGCATGGTACTTTCAGCCCTCTAATCTTGAATTAAAATGCCAGATCTTTAATGCAAGGCGTTGTATTTCTCGATTTTTCACTGATAGTTCATGCGGCCCTATTAACATTTCTTGTTGTGTAATATTTCTCTATGCGGGTGTATTTAGGGTTCAATGGATTTTATTTATGCTTCCATTAATGAGGTCATATCATACAACTACCCTCGGCTTCCCTCCTGAATTTCTTCCTCGAAAACTGTTGAGGGCGGTGCTCTTGACTTTTGCGAACAAAACAACGAATCATGATGAATTTTCTACCGCGGAAAACCTGCAAAAACAAAAACCAGTTAAAGAGAACCAGACAGGGATGGAGATGAGGACGATGGTGACATTGAAGACATGGCCATATGGCAAGAACATGCAGGGTGGTGGAGAAAATACAGTGGAAACTTTGACGGGACGTAAGTTTTCTACGTTAAACAGTTTAAACATGATGAATGAATAAAAAAGATGAATATGAATGAAAAACACATATATATACGGCGGGGAAGAATACTATGGACACGCGAGATGATGACACATGGACGTACGAAAAGCCAAGAAGAGTAGGTAACGTGGACGAAAGTGCAACAAATGTCAATGAAGGGGTGACGTGGAGATGTGAAGTCAACAGGCGGAGGAGAACGCGTCTTGAACCGTCGGATCTTGAAACTGGATCAACGGCTCAAATGCACTGGGAGCGATGTAGCGATGGGCCACGGGATACCGTAGACTAGCATTAACACCCGGGCAGCTTCGGAGATTAACAGCCGCTGGATGGAGGTCGATAGATCCAACGGCGCGGGTGAATTCCGCTACCCGTCCATGGTCAGATATTTAACGCGTGAAATGGGCAGTTTGACAGTCGTACTCTGGGACATGCGTCACGCGGTTTGTGGAATCGTTGGCATTTGATTGAAAACCGCCAGCCTGGTGAAGGTGGTGCGGAATTAACCACTGGTTTTTGGGCGCGGGGGCCACCATGGATTATCTGGACTCCGCTTCGTCGATTAAATTTGATCAGATGGTCACAAATGCCCCCGAAACTTTGGACGATTAGCTCCTTTCCGCTTGGCACCCGCTCTTGCTCCCCAAGTCACATGGCGGGGATGGAAAAAAGGGGGTTAAGGTTGAGGGGCTAGGCACGATAAAATTTAAATTGCGGATTTTAACTTTGAACAGTGTATTTTTGTGTGCGGGGAGGGAAACGATAAATGAAATGAGAGGGTTTTGGGCCACTATAGGGATTTTAAACGAATTCGGGTGGGACTGCTAGTCAAAATTTTGTATGGAGGGGATGATATGCACAACATCGGCTCCATCTGGGGACGGTACGTTCCTCCGTGGACGTGGCGAGAACCTGCAGACCGTTGATCATTTCTGTATTTAGATTCCGCTCTTCAGCTCTTTTCTTTTTCTTCAGAACCCATTAGCACACCTCCCTTATTAAAATAAAAACTGAAACAAAGTCTATATACAATATGATACAACATGCATACTCTGCCCGAATCAAAATTGAAAGTAGGGCTTGAGAAATTGGCCATTCACAGGGGCATCTAGTAGATCACCCTGTAGGTTCTCTAACATAAAAGTATTATTTCCTCCTTGATTCACAATTTTGATTGGGCCAAACCACAGTGGATCGAATATAGCATGCTTGCCCTTCTCTGCTCTTCGAACGTCCCATCTGAGAACCAGGTCTCGAATTTGAAATTTCTTGTCTTTCGCATGCTGGTCAAATACATTTTTCATTTTCTCTTGATATTCTATTAATCTCTGATTCACTTGGTTCCGTGTTTCCTCTAATTCGACCAGTTGATTAATCCTTCTGACCATGTCATCTAGTTCTGCCTGACTTTCCTGCATGAAACATGCCACTGGAAAAGCCAACTACACAGGAAACACAACTGCTCGCCCATATACTAATTCATAAGGGGATTTCCCTGTTGCTCTTTTGCTGGTTATCCTATTGGCCCATAGAGAAAATTTTAATTGGGAATCCGAGTTTTTCTGATTCTCATTTATTGTTTTCTTCAAAGTCCTCACCAGGGTTTTATTAGAAGATTCTGCCAAGCCATTTCCCTGTGGATAGTAAGTCGTGGAGTGAATCAATATGATGTTATACTGTTCGCATAAATTCACGAACCTAGCAGACTTGAAGGCCTGTGCATTATCAGTTACAATTCTAGCAGGACAGCCAAACCTGGATATGATATTTTCTTCCATAAACTTGATTATCACAGCATCTGTAGCATTTCTTGCAGGTATGGCTTCCACCCATTTTGTAAAATAATCTGTGGCTATTAGTATCCATTTATATTGGCCACTTGATGGGGGATGTATTTCTCCTATAAAATCTAATCCCCATTTCTGAAATGGTTCATTTACATGAGTAGGAATCAAGGGCAAAGCTGCTAATTTCTGTCTTTCTGCAAATCTTTGGCACTTGTCACATGCTCTGACCCAAGCAAAAGAATCAGTAAATAATTTTGGCCAGTGGAAGCCAGCCTTTAGGATTTTATGAGCTATAGCCCTCCAGTTGTAATGTCCTCCACAGATTCCTTCATGAAATTTTATCGTTATATTCTCCACTTCATTTTCTGTGAGGCATAATAATAATATACCTGAAGGGTCTCTCCAGTATACCTGTCCATTAGCAATTATGTATTTCTGAGATTTCATTCTTACAGCCCTGTATTTTACCTTATCACAACTTGGAAGATAGCTGAGTGCCAAGAGGTATTCAATTATTTCTTTGTACCAAGTACTATTGAGGTATTTTATGTGTATCTTTTGAGTGGCCAGCTCTAGTCCATGCTACTCTTCTCCTTTTTCAGACTCCTCATATGCTATCATAGATAAATTTATGCCTAGAGCCTGATGATTTGATTCTGATAACATTTTAGCAAGTCCCTGTCCTTTAACCAGCTTAGTGGGCCTTATGTCCAGATCGTACTCCTATATTTTTGCAATCCATCTTCCTCTTTTACCTTCACTATCCCCCTGAACAAGGATATCTTTAACAGCTGCTATAGGGACATAGGCAGTGATATGAGACTGCAAAATATACATTCTAAAAGCCTTGAGGGATTTCACTAGGGAATATGCCTGCTTCTCCAATATATTATATTTTAATTCAGCATCATGCAGCACTTGACTGAAGAAAGAAATAGGCTGCTCATATCCGTCTTCATTTTTTTGCAACAAGACTCCAGCTACAGTATGAGGTGAAGCAAATGAAAAGATCATAAATGGCTTATTGTAATCTGGTCCAGCTAGTACAGGAGCTTCAGCAAATGCCTATTTTATTCTGGTGAATGCATCTCTAGATTCTTGGGACCACTTTAATTCATTATCCTTTTTCAACATATCAGTGATATGCCTAACTATCTCAGCATAGTTAGGAATAAACCTTCTCAGAAAATTGATTCAGCCTAGAAACACCTGTACTTCCTTCTTATTCCTGGGTAAAGGAATACTGTTTATAACTTCAACTCTCTTAGGGTCTATTTTTACACCATCTTTAGTTACAATGTGCCTTAAGAGTTTTCCCTCATCTAATTCAAATAAAGATTTTTGAGGATTGAGGGAAAGGCCATACCTTCTACATTTTTCAAAGGTTCTCTGTAAATGCTCAATATGCTCATCATCATTCTTTGAAAATACTGTGATATCATCCAGATATACCACCAAAAACTTGTCCTGCTCTCCAACAAAGGCTATGTCCATTTCCCTCTGAAAAGTAGCTCCTGCATTAATCAATCCAAATGGCATCCTGGCATACATAAATGTTCCCCATCGCGTGGTGAAAGCGGTATTATTTTGATATTCTGGGGACACAGCCACCTGATTATAGCTGGAGAAACCATCCATCATTGACATTCTGGATGCTCCCACCACTTTCTGCAGGATGTGGTCCATCTTAGGCAGTGGATAATTGTCCTTTAATGATGCTCTATTTAAGTTTCTGAAATCCACACACAGCCTTATTTCTCCATTTTTCTTTCGAACAGGAACAAGGTTTGCTACCCATTCTGAGTATCTCAATGGCACAATTATTTTGGCCTTTAGCAGCTTCTCGATTTCTTTTTCAATAGAGGGAAGCAGCAAAGGATTTATCTGTCTGAGCTTCTGCTTATATGGTTTTGCATATTTCCTCAGAGGAATTTTATGCTACATTATATTAATATCAAAAAATTTTAGGTCCTGATAGGAGCATGCAAATACATCTTTATATAACTGAAATAATTTCAGATATTTCTCTTTATACTCTTCTGGGACTCTTTTGGATAATTTGACTATTTTGGGATCAGCATAAGTACCCAGATTTAAATCTTCCACTTGTTCTTCTTCTACTATTTTACTGTGCTACAAAGGAACATCGTTTTTATCAAACAATCTTTCTAGAGGCACCAGCCCTCTAGGTATGATATTTCCTTTTAGCTGCAGCACTTTATTGCCTGCTATTTTTTCTTCTCATTTTTTTTCTACACCATTTTCAGTTTCCTCTTCTTCATTATCATCAATCTCCATATTGGAGAATTCTCCCACTGTCTCCAAAAATCTCTTCATCTGTTCATCATCTTAAAATACCTACCAATTTTTAACATTATCTGGGATTGATGGTCTGTATCGTACTTCAATTTCATATCTCAAAAGAGGATTTTGTGGTGGACGAAATGTGCTAGCAGCCATAGCAAGAGAATCTGCTATTCTGTTCTGCTTCGGGGGCATGAACTGTATGTTAAATGCCAAGAAGAAATTTTCTACTATGTCCCATACTTCATTTCTATATGCTTTCAGGCGAGGATGCTTTGTTTGGCATTGATTCCTGACCTGTCTAACCACCAGCTCCGAGTCTCCGATTACTTTCAAACTTTGTATGCCCATATTCTTGGCTGTCTGTAATCCCAATAGCAGTGCTTCATATTCAGCCACATTATTAGTAGCTTCATATTCCAATTTAAAGGACAGTGGCACCCATTTTCCTGTAGGAGAGATTAATAATACTCCAGCCCCATTTCCTTCCTTTGAATTTTCTCCATCGAAATGTAATGTCCAAATTCCTGATTCCTGATCCCCTTTAGGCTGCTCAGCTTGGATCTGACCGAAAGGGGACTCATGGGCATAATTCTGATTTTCTTCTAACATCAAACATGAAAAATCTCCCTCTTTGTTATAAACTGGGGAATTCACTGAGCAGTCAACCTTAGTTACCATTTTAACAAATCTAGTCTCCCTGTATAACCTCCTCTCTTGGCCCCCAAAGACTGGGACAATAGCATATGTTAAGTCGATTTTGAGTGACCCGCCAATTTTAGTACCCTAGGACCTTGACAATAACATGCCAAAGCGGGCTGGGATATCAGCAACCACAATTTCCATGACCACACTTTTTGCTAGGATTTGCGCCAGATTGACCACTAAGTCTTTAATCATTCCCAGGCATTTAACTCTTTTGGAATCAAATGAATATAGGTCTTTATAAGGTCTTATAATTTGCAGTCCTAGTTGTTCCATGACAGACAGAGGCATAAGATTATGGGAAGCCCCAAAATCTAGCATACAATTGTGTAACAGCAGGTCATGAATAACTAGAGACACATAAAAAGGAGGGGTAGAAGGATCTACTTCCTCAACATGTGGGCCAAAGACTACCATGGATATTTCTTCTTGAAGGTTTAAACTATCAGGCACAATTGGTATTTCAGGAGGGAGCATGAAGGAAGTAACTTGAGACTGATATGCAGGCTGTTTTAGCAGCTCGGTCAGGGGGACTGGAATCTTAATTTTCTCAAGTTCTTTTTGTAAATTAAAAGTAGGGGAAGGATTTTCTATTACAACTTCTTTAAATTCTTTATTTTCAGCTGGAAGTTTAACTTCTTTGTACACTGACTCAGCATTGGGGGGACTAACTACTTTTGAAGAAGAAGGAATCTGATCATTAGGCTGCAAGGGAGTACTTAGAGGACTCTTACCTTTTTCTTTGTTTCTCTTTGTTTCTGATTCCTTCTGAGCAGGTACCTCCTTCTGGGGTGGCTCTTCTTCTTGATCTTGAGTTTAGGTCCTCTTCCTTGAAGATCTGAGATCATATTTTCTATTAAAGTGTGCTTGCATGAAATCAGAAAATTGTTTACAATAATGATCAATCTCTGCTTCTTCTTCTTCTTCTTGCAATGGGCATTCTATATCATCACTGTTTGAAAAAGAAAAATTTGAATCTTCTAATTGATAAGTGGCATCTTCAGTGGAGTCTTCTGCTGGACCTTCCAAGTACAATGGATGTGGTACCTGATCTGGTTGCTCTTTTACTTCTCTCGGCAATATCTGCAGTGGTGGTCTTTTGTACTGAGGATTGTATCCTCTGTTTGGAGAATTATGAAAATTCTTGGGAGCTGGGTTCTTTGCCTCCAATTCAAGATTGACCATCTTCTTTATCATTTTTCTTATTTCATCCATCTTGTCTGAATCTTTCTCCTGGCTAGAGGAGGAAACCTCTTCTTTACCTCTCCTCCTAGTATCTTGTTCAACTTTTCCCTTTAATTTCCCAGTGGAGGCAAAGTTTGCTTCCAACTCCAGAGCATCTGAATGAGCATCATCTAAGGTAGCAGGTTTTCTTTCCCTTAGAGAGAATAAAAAATCTGATTCAAATGCTGCTATGAAAACAACTTTGGCAGCATTCTGATGTGGCTTCATATCAGCAGGGAAACTTAGATATAACTTATTAAATCTCTTGATAAACTCTGATACTCCTTCACTATGTTTCTTCTTCAGAGCATTAAACTCAGTAAGACACTGTCCATGGTATTTCTTTTCTCCCCATTTCCTCAGAAAAGTATTTTCCATGTCATCCCAGGAGGTCACTGAACGGTTTCCCAATGTCTTGAACCATTTTCTGGCTTCACCCTCCAAAGATTGTACAAACAATCTCAAGACCACATCCAAATGTTCTACATTTAAGTTTTCTGCAAAGGAACAGAAAGTCTCAAGATGTTTATGAGCATCAATTTCATTTTCGCCATTAAATCTGGGCAATATATTCAAATAATCCTGTGGCATATCATTTAGCACTTGGGGTAAGGCCAGTGGAGCATATTTGTTCAATAAAAAAGCTGGTACATTAGCCATTGGAGGAGGTGGGGGTTGTGCGATAGTTGGAGATACAAATGAAGGAAGGGGAGGTGGAGGGAGTGGAGTATGTATAACAATCAGAATGTGCTGTACAGAGGTCTGGGGTGTAGATGGAAACAATTCATGATTAACAAAGGCTACATCTGTAACTTCTTTAATTTCCTCAGCCTCGGGAGTAGGACGAAAATCCTCTTCAATCCCGGCACTCCCCCTAGGTGAACTTTATGAGTAATATTCGGGATTTTCCTCGGTGGAATAGGGAAGATCGGTTCTGATTTCTTCAGAAGAAGAAGGCGGACAATCTGCTACAGAATATTTAGGGATTTCAGCACAAACTGATTTCCTTTCTTTCCAAATTCTTTTGTGAATGCTCTTCTCCGGGTCAGACACGTAGGGTGTCCTTGGCTGGGATGTATCAGACCTCAAATGTGGCTTACGAGGAGCTAGAACTACCAATAGATTTATCAAATAAATAACAGTGGATTCGCCAAGGTGAGAGATACGCAACTCTTCAACTCTCTGTGCTCACCTGATTAGAGAGTGAATATGATTTGTCGAGGCCTAGGGAAACTGATATTCTCAAATTCGTCCCCGGCAACGGCGCTAGAAAGATGTTGTAGACGATTTTGTCACCCCTAGAGACAACCTAGAGTTGCTATAGACCAGTGCCTAGGACATCTTAATATAGCAAGGAGCTCATAGTATAGCTTGGGTTGTCAGTCCAAAAGCTCTCTTACTATCTCTTGCAAAACAAGGGAATTAGTTGAAATGGAACCAAACTCTCTTAGAAGCTGGTACAAAGATAAGAATAATGTAGGAACAGCATGCAAAACTCCAATACAAAAGCATCAGACAGTTAAGAGACATCTTACTACAAAGAGGGACAGTTCAAATAGTATGCCACAAAAATCAAATATCAGAAAGTGGATGTAGTGAAGAAACATGAAGAAGATACTAGTTAGCATGAGGCTGATACCCAGATACAAAACAAAACCACATATGGGCTTATCCAACTAAGAATCCATACATGACAATGGTGTTTTAAAAGAACCCTCCTCAAGTAACTAATATAGAAGACAATATGGATGAAATGAACATGGAACAGTATATCATGACTAGGCCTATTTAAAGCTCTTGACTAATCCAAGTATGGGCACCAACTAGGATGAATCCTTACTTAAGACCAGTGAGCCACTCACATTCTAGAACATGATACAAGAAGATAAATAACATGGAATGAGATTTTATATTAACACATAAAAGAAAATTACATACTGTGAGATACCAAAGACCAGAATCCTCATTAAGTTATAACTCCTCCTCACTGAGACCCTATGGGCTCTGAGCCTTTACACAAAAGCTTTACAAGATGTATACAAGAACTTCTCACTGCACAGTTTGCTGATAGAAATATGGAACCTCTACAATGTATTTTTTTCTCATTTTTATAAGAGAAATAGAAAGCTCTAGAGAATGAGGTAGGTGATGTACATTTAATGATCTAATTTAAAACAAATCTGAAAGAAAAACCCGCCTATGCTGTTTGGCGGTGCTGAACTGGTGCAAGTACTATGCTATTGCTTCATGAAATAAATGCTGAGGATGAAGATCTACTCTTAACAAGACACAAAGATTAAAATATACAAATGTTCTGTACTTGACCGGAAGACAAAAATCTACTGCAATAAAACCTTGAGGTTGCTTGTGTTTGTGCATGGTACTTTCGGCCCTCTAATCTTGAATTAAAATGCCAGATCTTTAATGCAGGGCGTTGTATTTCTTGATCTTTCACTGTTACTTCATGCGGTCCTATTAACATTTCTTGTTGTGTAATATTTCTCTCTGTGGGCGTATTTAGGGTTCAATGTATTTTATTTATGCTTCCATTAATGAGGTCATATCATACAACTACCCTCGGCTTCCCTCCTGAATTTCTTCCTCGAAAACTGTTGAGGGTGGTGCTCTTGACTTCTGCGAACAAAAAAGCGAATCATGATGAATTTTCTACCGCGACAAACCTGCAAAAACACAAACCAGTTAAAGAGAACTAGACAGGGATGGAGATGAGGACGATGGTGACGTTGAAGACATGGCCATATGGCAAGAACATGCAGGGTGGTGGAGAAAATACAGTGGAAACTTTGACGGGACGTAAGTTTTCTACGTTAAACAATTTAAACGTGATGAATGAATAAAAAAGATGAATATGAATGAAAAACACATATATATACGGCAGGGAAGAATACTATGGACACGCGAGATGATGACACATGGAAGTACGAAAAGCCAAGGAGATGTGGAGTCAACAGGCGGAGGAGAACGTGTCTTGAACCGTCGGATCTTGAAACTGGATCAACGGCTCAAATGCGCTGGGAGAAATGTAGCGGTGGGCCACGGGATACCATAGACTGGCATTAACAACCGGGCAACTGCGGAGATTAATAGCCGCTGGATGGAGGTCGAAAGATCCAACGGCGCGGGTGAATTCCACTACCCGTCCATGGTCGGATATTTAACGCGCGAAATGGGTGGTTTGACAGTCGTACTCTGGGACACGCGTCACGCAGTTTGTGGAATCGCTGGAATTTGATTGAAAACCGCCAGCCCGGTGAAGGTGGTGCGAAATTAACCTCTGGTTTTCGGGCGCGGGGGCCACCACGGATGATCTGGATTCCGCTCCATCGATTAAATTTGATCGAATGGTCACAAATGCCACCGAAACTTTGGATGATTAGCTCCTTTCCACTTGGCGCCCGATCTTGCCCCCCAAGTCACATGGGGGGGATGGAACAAAGGGGGCTAAGGCTGAGGGGCTAGGCTCGATAAAATTTAAATTGCGGATTTTAACTTTGAACAGTGTATTTTTGTGCGCGGGGAGGGCAACGATAAATGAAATGAGAGGGTTTTGGGCCACTATAGGGATTTTAAACGAATTCGGATGGGACTGCTAGCCAAAATTTTGTATGGAGGGGCTGATATGCGCAACAGGATTTACCCTTGTTAGGTACCCTATGTCTCTGCTCTCCTTGCCTTCAATTTTTTCTGCTGTATGTGTTATCTGAGGATTGATTTCAAACTAATTTAACTAGTGTAGTAGTTCCATATGCTGCTAGCTAATGTATGTAGCTGATGTATGAATTAATGAAATCTGTCTTTAGTTGTTCTTGTTGGATTTAAGATGGAATATTTAGGATACTGGGGATTAGAGTTAGCCCTGTCCACTAGGATCCTTGGGAGACTAGCTGGCCTTTCTAAGATCTCTTGCTGGTGTCAAAGCATTGAAGGTTTAAAGTCCTTCTCTGATCTATAGACTCTAGCTTTATGTAAATCTTATCTCTATTTTTCCCTTGGAGCATGCTAAAGCAGACCTGGAGTTAAATGACCTCTGGTCCGATCTATAAGCTGCCCCCTTGTGACTTCATCGAGAGCTGCCTTTGAGTATGTCCAAGCAGGCCTGGAGTTAAGTGACCTCTGACCTGATCTATAGGTAGAAACTGGGTTGTTTTCCTTCTTTCACTTTCAGTCCTTAATGTTCCATTCCACCATATATCTAAAATATCCTTTAGTATAGATGACTTGCCCTCTGAAAGCCTTGGCTAGTGGTTTGCAAGTAATTCCCTTTCATGACTCCATAGCCCAATGGATGGCACTTTATTGATCTATTCTCTTGATCAAAACATCCTACTGCTTTGCTCCTTTCTTTCCATTACCTTCTCAGTCTATGATCTCATGACCAACCCAGCAACTAACCAACCAAATTATGTTAAAACCCCCTTTGTGCTTCATACCTAGCCTAATATCTCATTTTGAGCTTCAAAGATATATCATTATTTGTGTTTATGGAGAGATCCCTCTCTGGATCCAGGAGGGCTAGATCCTAGGATCCGAAAGTGGTTATGATGTTGTCTCATCTTTTGGTTTTGCCAATCTGGCCAAAACATGGGAACCCCAACAAGTTGCAGGACTGCTACAGAAAGGACAAAACCATCAAGCCACGTATTGAGTGAAGTTTATATTTTGAAACTGAAAATGTAAATATTTTAATTTTTTATATTGTTTGTGATGAAAAGGAAAGTGTCCAAAGGAAAAGAAAAATCCCACTGTAACATTGAAATTTGTACATATTGTTATAATTTTTTAAAGAGTTGGACAAAGGAATGAGAAGGCAAAAGCCAAAGAGTCATGGTTGCTCACTTCAAATTCCTTGTGGAATACAAATAGTCATGTGATGAACTCTATATATAATATCAACTTGATATGCATAGTGTAGAGAGAGGGAGAGTAAGGATAGAGAAAGAAGAGTATAGAATATTGAGGCAGAAAAGATAAGGAAGAGAGGAGCAGAAAGAGATGCTACAGAACAAAGCTAACATCTGAGGTAAATCAGCAAACATTTATTTTTGACAAATTGAGGAAATTTGAGCTTCCCTATCAAGTTGAAGCTTGATAGCTATTAGTTGTAGCTGACTAAGTTTGGAGCCTCCTGTAGGTTGGTGCCTGCAGAAAAACAGTGGTGAGAGGGAGTTGGAGCTTGCCTTTGCATCACAATAATAATAATATGTGGTTTTCTCCCTTTATGGGTTTCCACTTACACCTGCTGTCTCTATGTGTTGCTTATATGTTGACATGATCCACCCAATCTGTTTAATTATTTGCTGCTCTCACAATAAGGTTGATGTCACATTAATTTAATACTGGCTACAACATTTTAAAATTGTTCACATATTAAGTTGTAAATAAGTTTGATGAAAATTTAAAAATATAATCTATGTGTTAAAAAGCCCGATTCCGCCCCCCCCCCCTCCCTCTCAGTTTAACCAAAGATTCAACACATCTTATGTCTCCCACCATCATGGTTATGTCCCTATGTAACTTTCCCAATTTCTGCTATTTTGCCGACAAATATAAATTTACAAAAATAATGAGAACCATAATCATGAGAGTGTTTAGTCTTGGGAGATTCTTTCTGTGTCTCTCCATCATCATCTTCCTCTCCAAGGATTGGTCCCTTTTCTAGTTCAAAAATAACTTCTTTCTTTCTGTAGTCAACTTGTATGAGTGCTTTTTCTTCCTTTACTCTATGCATTAGCTTCTCAACATACAACTCTCTGATATATTCCAACATAAATACATTTATTCAATCTTGTCAATAATCCTTTCTTCCACTGCTTCATCTATTCTTATAGCCATTACTTCATATCTCTCTCTCTCTCTCTCTCTCTCTATATATATATATATATATATATATATATATATATATATCCAATTCAGTGAGATTCTAAAGCAATAATGTCCCACTAAACCATCCATGCTACTGGAGTTTCCTTCCTCACATGGAGAACCCTCAAAACTGTAATGTGTTATGTTTATACATGATAGAGTAGATACGGAGGAGGAGGTCAATCCTCTTATTGAACCAATTATTGAAATGGAATTGCTTGCCTGAAATAGAATTTGATCTTCGGAAAGGGTCAAGTATTATGATTTAGACTGATTGGGAACATCCATTGGATTACGAGTTTTTGTATGAAGTGAAAAATGTGAATTTTCGACATGGATCAGGGAAGGATTTTTAGGAAGAAGAATTTCAGGCAGATATGAATCTAAAGAGCGGGAGAACCACAAATTACTTACCATGTGTGATGGATAGGGGTAGATGGAATGCACATATTGATATCAAGCAAGGTATATGGTGCACTCATTAAGATGAATTGTAGAGGCCCAATGGATTTCGAAGTGCAACTCTTTATATCCCCTAAGTATAATGGTTGGGTGTTGTAACATGGATCAACCTTAAATAATAAGAATAGGGGAGGAAGGAATGGGGCTATTTCTAGAGCCTTGCAAGCAAACTTAGTTTACTTTGGGGAGAAGGGGGCATTTATTTATGCACAATTAATGAAAATTAGGGGGATAACCCAAATAAATAAGAATATTTCTCATTTCCAACCTCGTAGGAATATTGATTCTTAGAGGCCTATTTCTTATCCCCTCACTTTGAGCACTTTCACTAGGCTGGGGAAGAGGCATATTTTTATCACCTCACTTCAAGCACTATGAACACAAAACTTTGTTGAGGTATTAAACTAAAAAATAAACAACATGAAAGTTGGGCTATTAACACTATACATGATATGTCCGCATCCCAAGTGGTATCCATAAAGGTATGAACACTATGAACAGAACTATCGATGAACATTTTCTTATATATTGACTCTTTATCCAATCTGTATCGCCTTAATATCCATGAAATATAAACAAAAAATATCGAATGGAATGTTTTGGGTAAATGTAAGACCCTAATAACATGGGCAGGATAGAACCCCTCTGTCTCACAAGTTTTCGGTCACTTTTATATCCCTAAGAAAATAGGCAACGTGGAACACAAACGTTAGGAAAATAGGCAGTTAAGGTCATTCTGTTAGGAAAAAAAAATGTTGCATGCACAAAAAATAGTCATTGTGTTTTAGAGATATGTTCTTTGCATGGATAAAAGAACTATTCAACATTATTGGTTTAGAACAAATTATTTGTGATTAATTTTATGATATCATAACTATTATCTTATATTATTTTGGAATAATATGTATATACATACATTCACATGCGGGAAATGACAACATGTTGTGTTAAGCCTACATTATAAAAGATCCTTTTTTAATGTATATGCATTTACCTGCATAGGAATAACATTTATTATGTTAAGTTCTTTTTATTATTTGGATGCAGAAAAAGTAATAGCTGAAGGGCTATTATTTATTTTTAAGTTTGAGTAACATGAATGCATGATGCCTTAGTTTACTTTAAAGGTATTTCTAGACAGTTATTGTGATTTGTCTTGTACGAATGTGTACATGTGTGAGAAGGGGCATAGTAATGTGGTCATTCTTTCTAATTACTTTCTTACACTCAATGCATGAGTAGTGATCTTAGAAGAAGCATGTTGTCAAATTTTATTTGCATCTCATGTATGCACATGAATAGGTGTTAAATGATCAGATTTAAAGATTGATTATTGATTGTTTGATGCTTTTAATATCTAATAAAGATATTAAATATTGTTGATGACATCAACAACAAGAAAGGATGGTGAATTGTAAAAATGATACATTATGTTTAAGATGGTGGAAGATAAATAATTAATGGTCCATGAAAATGAGTGTGGGTTGCAGGATGGTCCACTGATGGAACAACCAGGCCACAAAGATTTAAAGATTGAGTATTTGTGAGTAACTGATATCATAATAGTTTTAATGGATTTAAGCTAGATAGTTTGTATTTAAATTATATTCCTTGTAATATTTTAACACAATGGTTAAGGGATGGACTCCGTTATGAGCCATTGAGTGAGGGGTGAACACCCTCACGAGAATTTAATAATAAATTAAACGTTTGCTGATTTTCACCCTATCAGGTTTCCATGGTATATTGATGTTCAACGATATGATTTCGTATTGTGTTAGTTTGATGATTGAGAATTCATTGCATGATGTGATGTTTATAATGTTAACTATGTGATAATTAATCTGGTTAAAGGAATGATAAAATATTTGCAAGGTTACATCATAAAAATTATGTTAATATAGTACAATAGTGGTTTTTAAGGGTTATACAACTTACTTGTTATTCCTCTACTAAAGTGACTCTATGTATTGATGAAATTCTATCTAATGGTTAATGATGAATCTCGAGTAGTGATTTGGAGAGTTACCCATGGGTAATTTATATGAAAATTTTCTAACTCCCTCCATTTCCATGTGAGGTTATCGGGGTATGTTTAAAAGTGGCATTAGAGATGAGGGTTGCAACACTGGCACCTTGCGGAATTTTTAAGCGATAAGAAATCGAGGTATGCTACTAATGGGCATCAACTCAGGTATGAGTCTAATCATCTACATATTAATATATGTGTTTTCCTACTTTAGACATATGATATGTGATTCATGTTTATAACTATATTTAAGAGTAGTACGTAATAAAGTTTGTTATAAGAATATGATCTTGATATTTGAATCCTGTTGAGGATAAAATACAATAAAACCTATGTTGCACTTATGAACAACTAGCCTAGTACCCAATAGTGAAAGTGAAATTTGACTATCAACATTTTCATATATGACAGATTACTGATAAATTTAATGAACATAACTAAAGTTACCATGCATGAATGAAAATGTTTGAATGTGTACGGTCATGGTGTGTGAAACTAATGCATGAATTCAAGGGATTGCAAAATTCTTTGAAGAGGACGATAAACCTCTTTAAAATGAAATTGAATGAACCTTTTAGATGTTAAAAATCACACAATGAGTCGAGTAGTGAGACTTGACAATAATGGATAGTTTTTGAATGAGTCATGTCATGGCTACATTAATATTATTAGTAGCATTGATTAGTTAGTGTTTCATGACTAACTAATAAATCTTATATTCATGAATTGGTTTGGATTAAATATTATTACAATTTGTGAACAATTGATTATGTTAGTTACTTCATGCGTCATTATATTGGTTACAGTAGACTGTGGGAATTGGAAATGTTTAGACTATTACCCTAACCGTTATTGACATATACACTTTTATGCATGACAACATTGTATGCATGAAACTAAAATGATTGCAGAAGTGAATATTTGTTTAAACAATGCATATTTATGACTAGCATTGTTGATGAGATTAATCATGGGTAGCTTAATAACAACAAGAAAATATATGAAATTAAAACGTTGCAATGCAAATTGAAACTGTAAATGACAAATTATAATGTTATTATGTGCATGATTTTGTTATTTGGATATCATAATGTATATAACTAGTATGTTAGCTATGCTTCCTACTAATCTTGATATTGTGGACTCATATTGAGGGTTAGTTATAAGTACATGATGTGCATAAAAGTTTTATTTATTTATTTATTTATGTATAATGTGCATATGGTTCATTATGTAAATTAATATGGAAAAGAGAGCTAAAAGATAAATTTAACATGCCAAAATTTTTTCGATAGTTGTGAAATTCCATAAGGCCTTTGGTTGATGGTAGTTGCCTGCACAGAGGGGTTGATAGTGCTTTCCTGCACAAATTTCCTCTCCCTAGAGATAGATGTCCACAATAAATGAAAATAGTTGGCCAAGAGGGTGAAGAGGGAAAAATATTGAGGCAATTCTGTTCATTTTGGAGCTTGTTGGCGGAGGCCCAAAATTCCTCATAGATAAGACACTTTAAGAGGAATAGGCAAGATGTTGCTAAGAGGAATCCTATATTGGACCCTATGTGGTCATAGGAATTATTGAGCTGGTAGGCTGGTGGAATCCCAGACTAAACCTTGTGTGGCCATTTTCAATCAGAACTACCTGGATGTGAAAACGAATCGATTTGGTTGTGGAAACCAATTCCCATGGGTTGGAAGGAGAATTTTGTTTCCCATTGTGGTTCTCATAACCGAAAAAGTTAAATAATCAATTATGTGATATATCAAAATGAATTTTTTTTATATGATTGTGAAAATATTTTATGTACATATTGATAGGAAAGTAGCCCAGTGCTTGAAAAGGAATTAATGGAAGTATAAGCTCCTTTATTGTATTACTAATATTTTGAATATCTTAGAAACTACTAGGATAATATACACTTCATGAATGTATTGATCATTTCGATGATTAGAGAGGGTTAAGCTCTCTCTGAGTGCTTTTAGAAGTACTATGTGAATTTCTTTAGCAAGAGCTAATATAGTGTGCACGTGGTGCAATTATTTATCATTTGGATGATTAAAGGGTTGGTGCTCTCTGAGTACCTGTGGGAGTATTGTGATTAATATATTTCTCGAAATTGCATGAATACTTTATAGTTAATTTATTACTTAAATTTATTGAAATGTTGTGACTAATGTGAGTATGTTGGATTTGTGAGTCATATATTATGGAGTGCTTACCATGGAAGCTGTGAAACTAGCTGCAATTGAAATGATTGAAAGATAAACATGATTGTAAAGAATAATTAGTAAGTGATGGAATGTAGAAATTGCTTATTTTTGTAGTTATAAATGCTTATGACTATAGATAAAAATTATTTATTTTTATTATTGGTATTATTTGGAAATTGAATCCTTCATTTTGAAGGGAAATGATCTCATTTTCAGTTGTTTGGGTTCTTATATCATAAGCAGCAATTAAGTCCCAGTGAGAGAAGAACATCGAAGATGATGTTCTCTTTAAGGGAGGGGGGAGGGGGTATATGTAATATCCCTAAAACATTATAGTAGTATTTAGCATTAATATAAGTAAAAATATTATTGTTTTCACTATATACATCTACTTACTCCATTGTTAAGATGTAGTTAGAATAAAGAAGCATTTAGAAATTTTTGGAAAAGAAAGTGGTAACCTATCTTGCATCAAGAATGAGTTGTAAGATAAACTAATTTTTGGGTAAACTTACTTTTGTTCTTGATTCATGCTAAATGGAGGAATTTGATTCATTCTAGGGGGAGGAAGTGAAGTGTTTATTATTAAGCTAGACATAACAATTTCACATGGTAAATTATCATTGTTTGTTTAACTATATGACGGAAAGTTGAGCATTCCTTGGCTCACTTTCCTCCTTCGGTCCTATGTTGCCTTGGTGAAATATATCTCTTGGTCAATATGGCTGGATTTGTACAATCAAAAGGCACATATCCTGTTGTTATCTATCTGTAATTAATTTTAATTCGGTCCAACCATGACATGGATTGAGAATAGATCTTATCCATAAAGATTCACTTCTCTTTCCAAATATTAGTTCCGGTGAGCATAAGAAGTGGGCAGTCCAACGTAGCCAAGTGATATTTGAAGAGTTGTAGCTCATGTTTGTAGTTAATGTCGATAAATTACAGTGTAATGATCAAATGAATGATATCCACCCTCTAGTAACTAAAAGAGATGGAGGAGATGGAGAATTTACATCAATTTCTACGAAGTTGATGCTGAGCGACCTACTGAATGCGTCCAGGAATGTGAGCCTCGTTAATGCCCACACAGTTACCATTTGGGTAGCCGAATTGGAAAAGAAAGGCACCACGATGATGTGTGAAAGAGAAAGAGTGGCGCCATAGGATTGTATTCAGAATTTCGACGACACCGTTGAGGAGATTCAGAAATCTCTGATGAATATGGAATAGTTGAAGCACAACATCTTAAAACCTCGAATGAATGACATGCAGACATTTATGATTGTTGCCCTTAGTGAACAAGATTTCTGCCTCAACAGATTTTAAGTGGTGAGGAATATTAGCGTGACGGTGAAGGTCCGTGTGCAGAATGAGTCAGAGTTGATCAACAATGCTCTAACTCTCCTTAACGCGCTTGTCTTAATGCATTTGCTAACACCGGATCAGTTGATACTAGTATCAATGCATGAATGTCAAAACGACCCATTCACTACTCTTCTAAATAAATAATATATGTATCAAATAATGTTTCCTAATATATATGTTTATATTTTTGCTGCTAAGATATCTTTTACTGGTTTCTGGTTTCATTAAATGATTGATTGGGTTTGGATTAAAATCATGGCATTATTTCAATTTGATGAAAATTGTTTTATGCTCATGCTTAAGCTTTTGTTTCATGGTAGGAATAATAACAATAATTTCATTAAGTGATATGCTTTTGTTTCATGGTATGAATAATAACGAAAAATTCATTAACTAATATATTTATTTAATATTAGGTTTAAACCCTATAGGATAAAGGGCTTGACCGCTTCAGTTCTACTATCTCAAATAGCCATAGCAGCTAATTACATCAATTTTGTTTTTAAATAATAATTTTTTTAGCAATAGCATCTAACCACATCAATTTTCTTTTAAATAATAATTTGTTAAGATTTTTATTTGTAATTTTTGTAATTTTTTAATTTTTTTAAGACATGGTTTGAGTAACGGTAATTTAGGGATATTTAAGTTTTCAAAATCATTTGATGTACCATTTTTATTGAAATAATTTTGAACCTGTAACAACATATTGTCACCTTCTACTTTAAACCTATTAATACTAAAAAAAAGAAAAATATTTTATTAATATTATAATTATAATTATAAAATGAATTTTAATTAAGTATAATAAAACGAATTATATAATAATATTTATAATATTATTTTACAATTTAATAATTTTAACATATCAAGGTGGTTCCTACACCTCAGAAGTTGTGGAAAACATCTATTAAGACAGTCCCTACTCCGGGCACACTTCTAGAGGGCAGTACCAATACCTCCTCACCATTGAAAATTGGTAGATCATGGTTGGATTTATTTAAAAAAATCTCATTTGTGATGAAAGAAAGTCATGTCTAGAATGAATCTCAATCATGACTTTCCAAAAAAATTAAATCACCTTACATAAATTGGTAATAAAGTGTAGTTGAAGGAAAACAAAATTTGTGGAGCCGTCCTTGATTTTAGCTGACTGATATTACTCCAAGAACATTCTTAAAATAACTTACTATGTAGCTCTAGCTAGTGGAGTTGAACATGAGTGGTATTGAGAGGAAGTGAAAATTATCTTCCCTAGTTTTCCTTTTATACCAATCTACTGATGTATTTTGGTATTTCTTGTGATTTTTTAAAGTTTGGAGGTTTCAGGGGGAGAACTTCTTCTTGCATATGGATGGGAGGAAATTTAGATGGTTCACAATGAGTTGGTAATGGTATTGGAGCTCAAGCATACTTTCATATTTTTGGAGTTATACATATATACGCTCTCACTTCTGTTCATAAGTATTCTTTAAATTTTATTTTATTATTCTAAAGTGCCTTAGAAATTCCAATTTATTTGAAATTGAAACTTGTGAATATTTATGAGATATTTTAGAGTTATTTTTGAGCTAACCAAAAATGAATGGTAGTTATTGTTGAGAATTTGCATGCAGGGGATTAAATCAATATGTATTGCCAAAGTTTTCAAATTTAGTTTATAATTAAATTTTTTCCATAGTAGCTTCACTTGTACTTCCTTCTTCATGCATGAGACTTTCTTCGAGCATATATTTATTTTATGCTTCAATTAATGTTTTCCCATCCTCCTTTTCAGAAAAAATTAAAGTCTTCCATGTTCCAAATTTCTCACCTGCAATAGCTCCATCATCAACAAATAATTGTTCACAAAGGCCTTCCATTTCAACCATCTCATCCACTAGTCTCCATTCTTCATCTCCCTTCATAAGTACATCATTAGGTTTCTAGTCTTCACCTGTGAAACCTGCAAATACACACCAAAATTCATATTCAAAATCATGAGGTTCTCCTTTAGTTGCCTCATTTTCCTCTCCTCCAAGCTACCATGAACCAGTTTCATAGTCCATTAGGTTATTAACAAAATCCTCTTTAATATTCCTGCTTTCTTCTACGTTCAAGAACCAAATCTATTCGAAATCATTTTTTTCATGTTTGGCCTCAGGTAAAATCTTTGTCGTCACATGTGCTCCTCTTCGTTCCAAATTATCTCCTCATTCTTGACCTTTTATATCTACTGTTGAGCTATTTCCTCGAGTTAGGTTACCATGGCCAAATTTATTCTTCACTATACACATTATACAAATTATGCCACTTCTCTTTCCTATATTCCAAATATTACTTATTCTTTAAAAAATAAATAAAAATATAGTCATCCAAAGAAAACAAATCAAATCAATCATGCCTCTCAATTTCATCTTGCGATTTTGAAAAACTTCAAACGGGATTTCCTCAAAACTTATTCTTCTCATGGTAGTTCTTTGAAACTATTCATCTTCCATCATCTGATGTCTCCCGCCATCATGGTTATGTCCCTATGTAACTTTCACAATTTATGCTATTCTTCCCACAAATATATATTTACAAAAATAATTAGAACCATAATCATGAGACCGTTTAGTCTTTGGAGATTCTTTCAGTGTCTCTCCATCATCATTTTCATCTCCAAGGATTAGTCCCTTCTCTTGTTCAAAAATAACTTCTTTCTTTCCATAGTCAACTTCTATGAGTGCTTCTTCTTCCTTTACTCAGTGCCTTAGCTTCTGTACATACAACTCTCTGATAGGCCACTTTACTCTTCTTCCAACATAAATACATTTCTTGAATCTTGTTAATAATCCTTTCTTCGAGTGCTTCATATATTCTTATAGCCATTGCTTTATTTCATTGAGTTTTTCTTTCATCTCAACCAACAATTTATCTCTTTCCTTATCACTCATGTGTTTTTTTAGGTCCCTATATTACTAGTGTAGTCCCTTATTATTGGTAGTGTAGCCCCCTTATTGCTATTGTTGTACTCCTGCAACACAAATATTGTTATTATTGTCCCCTTACTTTATTATTCTTAGGTCAGAGATTATATTGTGACCCCATGGAATCCTATATATAGAAGGAGGTTTTTTCATTTTTATCGTTGAAGAATTGTTCATTTATGTTATGTAAAGGATGTTTCCCCCTCGAAGTGGATTATTTTTAAGGTTTTGACCTCTCTTTTCTTCTATTTTTGGAGTTGGTTTCATAACATTTGGTATTAGAGCTTTTGATTCTAGGGTTTCACTTCTCCAAACCCATCATCATGGAATTTTCACTAGAGCGTTTTTTCTACGAAGGTTCAGAAGCTAAAATTTTAGAAAGATAAGTCTAAATCCTGAGGAACGTTGTTTAAAAATTTTAGATAATCGTTCGCAATATTTTTGGATATATGATCTGTCAAAGTTAGGGTTTTTTCATGCTCTCGAATTTCACCTAAACAGGTCATCGTGGAATTTTAGCTATAACGTGTTTTGTACGAAGTTTCAGAAGCCGAAATTTTTGTAGAGTGAATACAAAATCCCAAGGAATGTTGTGTAAAAATTTTAGATCTTGGTTCGCAATTTTTTCGAAGATATGATCCGTGGAAGTTAGGGTTTTTTAGGCTCCTGAATTTCATCTCAAAGAGGTGACCATGGAAAAATCATCATAACTCTCTCTCTGAGTATCAGATTGGAATTCTATAAAAAGTGGCTGCAAGTAAATAGATTTTAGTTTCCTGTGCAGCAATTTGAGAGCTGAAGGAGTAAACAGTTACACGTGGCACACCATAGAAGTTTTCTCAGCTATGCCAAAATTCAAAAAAACCTTTATTATGGAATGTGATGCCTAAGAAAATGGAATTGGTGTTGTTTTAATGCAAGAAGGAAAACCCATTTCTTTTGAAAGTTGTCCAATCACAGGAAAGTATTTACAGAAAGCTATTTATGAGAAGGAAATGTTAGCAATACTACATGCACTAAATAAATGGAGACCTTACCTAATGGGAAGAAACTTCAAGGTAAAAACCGATCATGATAGTCTTAAACACTTTTTGGAACAAAGACTATCCTCAGAAGAGAAGAAAAAATGGATCACAGAGATGTTGGGTTATGAATTTGAAATCATCTACAAAAAATGGAAGCTAAATGTTGTTGCAGATGCACTCTCAAGAAAGAATGAAGAGGTGGAAGCATTGATTTGTACCATTTCTAATAGCCATCCAGTTTGGATAACCGAAGCAAGGGATGAACAGAAGAAGGATGAAGAAGTGTGGACACTCATTCAAAAGTTGCAGCAAGATCCTAGTACATATGATACATTTAGTTGGAAAAATTATGGTACAAAGATCACTTATATATTTGTAAGAACTCCCAATTAAAACAAAATTTTCTTTTGGAATTGCACACTTCTCCTTTACGAGGACACTTCGGATTTGGAAAAACATACCATAGGGTGAAGAGATAATTTTTTTGGGATGGCCTTAAATATTTTATTCAAACGTTTGTGGTGGAATGTTTGGTTTGCCAAAAAAATAAGGTTGAGACAATTAATACCCCAAGTCTTCTACAAAATTTATCCATTCCAAGTCAACATTGGAAGGAGATTTTAATGGATTTTATCACAGTTTTACCTAATTCCAAAGGAAAGAGTGTCATCATGGTGGTAGTTGATAGAATTACCAAGTATGCACACTTTTTTGCATTATCTCATCCATTTAAAGCAAGTACAATTGCTACTACATTTATGGAAACAATTCAAAAGCTACATGGATACCCAAATATTACTGTACGCAACAGAGATCCCATTTTTATTGGAAATTTTTTGACGGAATTATTTTCTTGTTTGCGAACTCAACTAGCTCATAGCCCATCTTATCATCCTCAATCCAATGGTCAAACTGAGATAGTGAATAAATTTTTGTAAAGATATCTTCATTGTTTTGTATCTGATAAAGAAACAATGGGTCAAGTGGTTAGCTCTCGTTGAATGGTGGTATAACACTTCCTTCCATACTACAGCAAAAATAACCCCACTTATGGCAGTTTATGGATATCAACCACTGTCCATCACATCATATTTAAGAAAAAATTATAAGGTTCAGGCAGTTCAAGATCACATAGAGCATCAACAAGAAGTTCTCCAACTCTTAAAGGATAACCTAAATTTGGCACAAAATTGAATGAAACAAAAAGATGATCAACATCTCAACGATAGAAGTTTTGATGTAGGAGACTAGTTACTTTTACAACTAAAACCATACAAACAAATTTCCCTCAAGCAAGATAAGAAGGATAATAAATTATCGCCAAAGTAGTATGGTCCTTACAAGGTGTTGAAAATTATTGGTACTATTTCATTCAAATTGGAGCTTCCCGCTTCTTCGTGAGTGCATCTAGTTTTCCATGTTTCATGCTTAAATAAGGTTATAGGTGACAAACTTCCAGTTCAAACAATATTTCTAGAACTTGATGAGGAAGTGTTACATAGTAATTTTTCACCGTCCATACCATTCCCCGTCCCGCACAATGGAGGACCCATTTTGTGACCTGTGAACATTGTCATGCCTTGAAAACATCATCAATGCATTCCTCTAAGCATGAGCTTCATTTGCCCTAAAGACATATCCTTGCAAAAATCATGAAAAAAATCCCTTTTTGCATTGGCGCGGGCAGACAGTTCATCACTCGCGCCAATGAGGAAAATCCTGCAAAGAGGTCGCGCCAACTGGCGCTCTGTCCTAGAGCAGTAATCGCGCCACCCAATTTGAGGAATGTTTTTTAAATAAAGATGGCGGAATTTGAGTTCCAACAAACTCAGAAACCATTTCCTATCTTGAGTTGGGAGGTTTGGCTGCGGAAGTTCTATGGAAGGGAAGTGGTTTTGCCACCTCCCATGGAACCTTCCTTGTTGATAGGGCCAATCCCACAATAATAGGGATCCCAAATCCCTCCTTCCCCATCTATAAAAGCCTGATCAATTCCATGGCAAGCTAGTCTTGAAGTGCCTAAGCTTTGAATCTCCAAATTCCCAAGAGCCTTTATGCTGTAAGATCCCTCTTTCCTCCCTTAAGGCCGACTCAAGTAAGGAGACTATTGTCGAGAGACTTAGGAGAGGTTTGCCCTTTCCCTGGCAAGCTTTGCGAGACGTGAACGATTGGAGACCCATCCGAAGGAGACCATGACGTCAGAACTTTGGTTGTAATCTCTTTCGATCATTATTTAATGAATGATTACGATTATGGTTCCACTCTATTTTCAATGATGTTAATATGAGTAGTATCCTTTCTAACTGATATTGAGTTACGTATGCTGGATTTTATGCTTGTATCTATTTTTTTCTTGCATGTGCAGGTGTCCACCCATGGAGATTGTTGGAGGATCGTGATCTGCCGAGGCTGAGGAACGGGAACGCTCTCTTCTTCAGATCATAGCATTGGAATCCAGGTAGGCTTCTATCTCTAGTATTTTCATTTCGTAACTAGGGACTTGCGTCGTAACATTTCTGATTGTTGCTAGACCCCTGTTGGGCTAGTAGGGATCGCCTCTGTCCGCAGAGGGGATTTACCTCCTCAACAATTTGGCGACTCCGCTGGGGATCATCTAGATTTCACTGTCTCGATTTCATTGTATCGTTTGATTATTTTATGTTTTTCCTTGCTTGATGAGCCTTCTGGGTTGGGTTCTTTTGCTGTTGTTTACTTCTTGGTTTGCTTAGTATGCATTGATCTGCTTCTGGAGTAGTTCTTTTCCTTTTTTGGCTGAGAAACTCGACTGGCGCGCTTTTTAGCTCGGCAGTCGCACCAATTGGCGCATGTTGCTTTTGTTTAGCCCGCGCCAATTTCTTTCTGGCGCCAGTTTCATTCTTATAGTCGTGCCACTCCTGTAAGGTTTTTGAGTTTCTTCATTTTTGAGCTGTCTGAGTTTGGTCAGTGATTTTCTTCTTGATTTTCCGACTGCCTGAGTGTGTTGGAGTCCTGTTTGACTGGGAATTCACCTCTGTCCTTTGGTTGTTTGCTTATATCTATCGATTTCACGTTTTAAGCCCTAGGGCATCTAGTGGCCTAGTATATCGAGCCCTCCTTGGGAGTTTTGGTGTTTTGTTTGTCCGGTCGACTTTCTGATTGATTATCCACATCCTCTTAGTAGTTGTTCATTGTTTTGTTGCGATTTTTGGGTGATTGTTCATTCCTTCATTCGAATTTCGTTTGGTCTTGCATTAGGCCTAGATCACACAACCCATTGGAGCCTTTTGAGTCTTTTCTTGGTTTTGAGAGACTTTGGTCGATTTGGGATTTGACTGCTTGCATTGTTGAGTGAAATTTGTTTGTTTTGCTCTATCGAATATCGTTTCTCAAATTGTTCCATTTGTTTTCAAGCTTGGTAGTGCATATTAGCTATCAAACATTGAAAATTGCAAAAAAAATCTCTTGTGCTTTTGGTTGAATTAGTGCAAATTGTGATCTTTTCGACTTTTCTAGTGATTAGTGATCTGAATGAAAAGTTTTCAATTTCATTAGTTGCATTAGAGATTTCATTGTTGTCTTCCGTTCATTTCGTTTGTGTAAAAGCTCTCAACTCTTCTCTAGTTAGTTTTCATCGAACGAAATGTTGGACTATGGCATGTAGCTTTGCATTTAGGAGTCTTTTAAGACACTACATACGATAGGGCCTGAAAATTGAAACTTAATCGAAGATCAACTTTAAAATCTATCCAATTAACCTAAGGCAGCATTGAAATCTAACGAAACATATTTAGAGGTTTAGGCTAGAGACGTGTTCCGGCGTCTTTAAACCTAGCAGCTGTCGTTCGCCTTTTGGATTTAGACAGTGCTAGTACGGACTTGTGCTCCCCGTACTGTCACGTATATAAAGGGAGACCCCTCTAGGTTTTCAATCCTTTATCCACAGGAAGCCGAGTCTGCCGCCCTATACCCGTGATACACCGAACACAGCATTCGGGGAGACTACCTGCACGTACGGAAAGTCCTTGGTCGATTTCTATTTCATTATTGAAACCAAGGTGTATATTGCAGTTCACGGATATTTGGTACACCCTTTGTGCCTAGTTTTTCCTGAGCAGTCATTTGGTCTTTTCTGACTCCCTAAATTTGAAAAGACTGTCAAGCGCTTGTCCTTTCATGCTTGTATCAAATATGAAAGAGATAGAGTCATCTTTCTATCGTTTCTCGACTCTTAAAACATGAAACGGTAGAGTTTCTTACTTTTCAATGTGGTAAAAATTAATCACCCACGATTACACGCCCGCTTAGATATTGCTTGTTGACCGTTTGATCGTGTGTCTTGACTCTTTTTCAGCCCGTGTGTGGTTTTGAGTTTTGATGGCAAATTTTTCAGAGTTTACCAACCAAGGAATCCCCTCAGAAGGGAATCCTGGTCATTTTCCTCCTTTTGGAAATGTTGGTGCTCCTTACATGGCAACGTTGTCCCTTCCTGGGTTAACTGTTGGGTTGCCTGTTTGGTTGTTCTCAACCTCTGTAGTCTCGAATGTCTCCACTACTGTTCAATCAGTTCCTCCGCCAGAACAACAACATGTTGATTCCAAGGTGGACGTCTCCCCTCCTTCGCCTGTTTCTGCATCCTCATCTTCTACTTCACCTGGTGAAAGCTTGGATTCGAGTAACGAGGTGGCTAAGAAGAAGAAGAAGAAGACAAAGAAGAAGAAGTCTGATAAGCGAGAGGCTAAATGTATGGCTACTGTCTCTGAGATATCTCCTCTTGATAAACCTTCCAACCCTCCACGGAAAGTCAAGTTCCCTTGCCTGTTGTGCACGGGAGACCATCTTTTTCGAGACTGCCCTGGCATCCCCAAGGTGCTCGAAGCATGGTCCGACGGCCGTCCGCCATTGCCTTTGACTTCCTGGAGCCAAGTTGGGGGCACGTCTTCAGCTGCTGTTGATAAGAATTCTAAGAAGCAGGGTAAGATCACCAATCCCTGTAAGTTGTGTGAAGGGCACCATGCCATTCACCTTTGTCCTTATATGGACGAAGCCAAGCAAGTCTTGGACAACCCAGCCGGTTCTACACCACGCCTTCCACCTGGTTATAATCGGCTTTCTTTGAGTCCTCCGCCAGCTGATCCTACGATTGGTCAAGAGTCATCCTTGGTCGATCCCACTCCCCCAGAAATTCAAATTCACGAATCCGTCCCTGACCAACCATTGGTCGTAGGATCGGTCGAACTGGCCCCGTCCGCGATGCACCAGGTCTTTTCTGTCGAGAGTGGATCTCACACCCCCCATGTCCTTCTGATTTCTTCAGATTCTTTAGACTTGGAGAAAGATTCTCCTATCCCTGTACTTCAAGAAGCTGCTCCTCCGCCTCCCATGATGGAGGCTCCGGAGGATATCCCTCCTGCCTTCGAGATGGAGGTTATGGAGGTTGCTTCTTTTTCCGTAACATCAGGGGAAGACCTTCGCATTTCGATGGTAGCCCCTCCGAGTATTCTAGTCGCCTCCTTTGATTGGAGTCGATTTGCAGGATTCCGCCTTCCGTCTTACGTGCCTTTCGAGATCACAGTACAGGCTCTTGGTCTGGTCATACCCAACACCATTATAGACGAAGGTGCCTCTGTTAGTATTCTATCCTCAACTACCTGGCAAGCTTTCGGTTCGCCGCCGCTTGCGCCTGTTACGTAAAATCTGCTCACTTTTAACAGAAGGACGAGTCAACCGTTGGGGATCCTTCCAAGGTTACCAATTACTTTGGGAGGAAAAACCATCCATATGGATGTGATGGTCGTTCCAGGCCCCTTGGATTTCAATCTACTCCTGGGGCGCGATTACACCTATGCCATGGGAGCGCTCATCTCCTCCCTCTTTCGTGTCGTCTGTTTTCCGCATGAAGGAAGGATTGTGACCATTGATCAGCTTTCGTTCTTTGGTCCTAACGTGGCAGCTGGTCCGCCATAACCCCCTCCTGGTTTTTATTCACCTGTTGTATCTGCTCCACCTCAGGTCAACTATGTATCTACCTATCCTGTGCCCGCACTCAGTGATGACACCATCGTACATAGTGTACTAGGGGCATTGGGTTCTGACTTCCAGGATGTTTTCCTTCCATCAGGAGTGGAACTCTTGGAAGCACCGCCTTCTTGTTCATTTTGATGTAAGTCGGTTAGATCACGGTTTCCCCCCTGTGTCAAGCTCTTTAAAAAATGAAACCAGGTCGTCGAAGCATAGTTCGTCGTCTTGTGTCAAGCTCCTTAAAAAATGAAACAAGTTCGTCGGAGCATAGTTCCTCCACTTGTGTCGAGGTCCTAAAACAATGAAACAAGATGTTTGAGAATAGTTCTTTTAAGTGTGTGAAAACCTCGTTAAAATAATGA
Source organism: Pinus albicaulis (assembly GCA_034641835.2). Taxonomy (NCBI): domain Eukaryota; kingdom Viridiplantae; phylum Streptophyta; class Pinopsida; order Pinales; family Pinaceae; genus Pinus; species Pinus albicaulis. Next base: position 1,272,122,847 of record CM076582.1, read on the forward strand.
AACACTAGCATGTCCAATTCGACTTTTTGTTTCCAATCTTCACTCCATTTTCAATGGACTGAAGCTTGGGGGGCATGCACCTCGAATTGAGACACCATGCTGGGGGGCATGCTCGTCTTCCTCATTTCAAGCATAGTTTGCATATGTGCGTGTGTTCATGTGTGCTTTTAAGCTTTCATAAAAATGAAATGTGTGAGTAGATACATTGTGTGAATACATTTCGCATTGGGTCGTTTGTTATGTAACTGATACATTAGATTACATTTCTATTAGACATTTGCATGACATATATAAAACATCATCACATATAAGAGATCCATCCAAAATAGTCATATGTATATATATATGTGTCGAAATGTTTGCACAGTGTGTCACATAAAAGTCAAAAATATACATAGTCGTCTTAAATACATCCGGAGACGATACGTCTCTCAAAAAATAGGTGTGGGATAAATCCTAAGAGCTAATCCGCATGGTGCCCATGATAGCACGTAACTGCACGCACTAAGCGTCTCAGGATTCGGTGGATCCAACTCGGAACTCCCACCGTGTGGCGCTGGTATGCCATCGGTACGTCTGCCAGCCAAGCGTAGTCTGGGATCCCGTGGGCAATGCCCTCGAGATTCTGGATCAGCTCTTCTCCTCCGGTGCCCTCTCCCTGAGGATCAGGGACAAGTTGTGTCCTCTGTGAGATAGGAGACATCCCAGCTGGTCTCTCAGGTCCCACATCTACATGCATATGTAAAATGTGTTAAGACGAATGTGTATTAACAAAAAAACATATAAACATAAAATCGAAAAAACATGAGGTCTTACCCAACTCCTCGTCCCAGTCGTCTCCTTCTGGTAATGAAAGATCTAGGTCCCCGGTAAAGTCAGTTCCTGCATAGGGCCAATCTTCCACGACAATCAGCTGGCGCCGTAACCACCTAAAGAACTCCGGCCTCTAAGACATCTGTTGGCCACCTCCGGATCTGGGCATCAATGCTGCCCAGCGAGCCATTCTTGGCTCTCATGGTATTGGGTCTACCACTACGGCCCCTTGGCCCTAGAAGATTGGTAAGCGTTCTAGAATGAACGATACCAAGATGGAACCATAACCGAACTGTTTTAGTTTACCCTGTTTGCATTTCGTGAGCTGCCTTTTCATATTAATTGTTACTGCTGTTGCCCAGTCATATAGCAGGGGACTCATGCATTCTGAAGCTAGCAGGGGTTTGGCCTTTGTGGCCTCGTGTGGTGCCTGCGACCCAGCAGCCCGCGTGATGGTATGGAGAACCACTCTCAATGCCAGATCACGGATAGTGTGGATATCCACTTTCTTGCTACATGATCCCGTTTGAGCTCCTTGGCACACTCGTGCCATCACTTCTTCCATATTTTCCCCAGATGGTCTACTTCCAGTCAACATCGGGATCGGACCTCTGTGGGACAATCCAGTGATAAAATAAACATCAGAAACCTCCAGCTCTAATACCTGGTCTTGTAACCTGAACACCTGGTCACGTTCATCCCAGATACTGATTAAATACTGGAGGAGCTCGGGCTGAGCTCGTAAACACGGTGTGAGGAAGAACTTTTTCAGTCCACAGTTTCTAAGTGCATTCATACAAGCTTGACTTTGCATGGCTTGTTCATCCTATTCTCCATGTTCTGGTTCTTTCCATTCAATTGCCATTTTGATTGATTACCTGGATTCATATGGTCATTAACCCTTAGTTAGATCTCTAATGAGTCTCAAATCCCATACAATTTGGTCTAAATGTCGAAATTTTAGGCGTATTTTAAGGTTCGGCCGCTAGCGCGGTTGTTTCGTGAACAGTCGCGCCACGTGGCGCGGGCCCTTTGTATAAAAGAGCTCATTGGCGCGGGTCCATGCCCGATACCCGCGCCAATGAGCCCGGCCCTAAATTTTTGAAAATGGCTCTAGAAAACTGATTTATAGGGTAAAATTATTAAAATTTGGATGAAAATGAAGAGCAAGGGAGTGCCTCTTACCTGTGACAGACGAGAAGATGAATGGTCAACTGGATTTGTCACAATCACCGTCAGAAGTTTCTGCTCCAAATGGACCACTGTTTCTTTTTACCAAGGTAAATAGTGAATGTAATTTTATTTTTACCAATTTGACATATTTATAACTTTTTGACATGAAATGAGTTGTAAAAAGTCATTTTTATCGAATATTTTTATATGTTATGTCGAAAATGGACTTTACGCTTGCTTGGTATGTGCAGCAGTAGGTTTTTGCGACCTTAACGATGGAAACGAGTTGTATTTTATACTTTTTCGGGCTCAGTAAATACATGAAAAAGTCACTTTGGAGTCATCTTTCAGCTCTTTTCTGACTCTCTAAACATGAAAAGATTGTCGAGGCCCTTGTCGTTTTGATCTCGTTAAATTGGACACGAATCGAAATCTACCCAGTATACGTTTAACCCTTTTTCAGGCTGGGATGGATTGATTACGAAAAAGGAATACCCTAGCCTATCGCGACTAGGAGGTTTTCTCGGATATTGTTTTCTACCTTTTCGGATCTGAGGAACTATTCACGAAAAGGGACCTGTGGATTTTACTTTTTCGCTGTCTTTTCAAACTCTCTAAACATGAAAAGACGCCGAGTTCTTCCTTTGTCAGACTCGTTAAACCATGATGACATCGGACCCAGTCAAAATGACGTTCTCCGAGTTCCTCCTTCCTAGGGTTCGTTAAATGCACTAGGATGGATTCACCCGAAGGGCGGACTTATATTTCAAGCATATGTTATCCCCTTCAAGCTTGTTATCAAAAATAATTGGGGTACTCGCCGGAAATGGTGGGGGGAAAATGGAACCATCGTCGTTGTCGTCTGCAGTATGTCGCTCTTGAACATGGCACTTGTCTGCATTCGTGTCGGGTTGGGGACATCTCATCTCATTTTTCACTTTGCCTCCGTGGGTTTGGATAATCCCTGTTGACCTCTCCTCTGCTCATTGCCTTGTCACCATGACCACTAATCTACTGATGTCAAATACTGCCAAATCCACTGTCGTGCCATTTATATGTTCAAGAGAAGTTGGCCTCTGCTAGTGTCAACCTTCCTCTGATTCTCATACGATCCTGATTCAAAAAAAAACATCATGTTCCTCTATCTCGTGTCGATGATGTGGGAATCATTATGGCCCACCTTCGATCAAGGTCACTTCCTGTCGACATCAGCTCATTATCCAGGAAGCTGATCTAGAGACTCCTTTATGGTACCTTGGAGCCTGCATGCCTCAATGGCAGGTTCGTCGCATTCGACGTGAGGTTTTCATCATTGACCTCCGATCGAGTGATTCTGCGGGTGTTCGACGCCAACTCATTTATTCACACGCCGTAGATTGTACCTGTAGTACCTTGAGGACCATTGTCATTATTGGTGGTTTCTCTCGCGTCTGTTAACATCTTTCATCATTGGCTGGTAATCAGACGATGTTCTTGCATGTTCGACTTCAGCTCACATATTCACATGCTCGAACTTGTACTTTGTTTGGGTCGAGATGGAGCGCAAGACCCTGGATTGTGTCTGTTGTAATCCAGGCTGCGATTGTGGATTATTATCATTATGTATATGACTCATTGCTTGGATGGCTGCGACCATACCTGAGTCTATTTATTTGATCCTCGCTGGATGGCTGTGCCCATACCCTGGATCCGGATTATAGTGTACTCTGTTTCGGATGGTTGTTCCCATACCACATATACATCATATACTTGAGATATCAGTTGTATCTTTCTGCGCAGGTTTTCCGACGGCGGGCCTTCAATTGAACATGTTCTCGTAAAGCATTTCACCCCTCTCTCTCTCGGGCCTCATACTTTAGGGGCATCTGTTACACAGTAATTTGTCACTGTCCCTACCATTCCCCGTCCCGCACAATGGAGGACCCATTTTGTGACCTGTGAACATTGTCATGCCTTGAAAACATCATCAATGCATTCCTCTAAGCATGAGCTTCATTTGCCCTAAAGACATCTCCTTGCAAAAATCATGAAAAACATCCCTTTTTGCATTGGCGCGGGCAGACAGTTCAGTACTCGCGCCAATGGGGAAAATCCTGCAAAGAGGTCGTGCCAACTGGCGCGCTGTCCTAGAGTAGTAATCGCGCCACCCAATTTGAGGAATGTTTTTTAAATAAAGATGGCAGAAGTTGAGTTTCAACAAACTCAGAAACCATTGCCTATCTTGAGTTGGGAGGTTTGGCTGCAGAAGTTCTATGGAAGGGAAGTAGTTTTGCCACCTCCCATGGAACCTTCCTTGTTGATAGGGCCAATCCCACAATAATAGGGATCCCAACTCCCTCCTTCCCCATCTATAAAAGCCTGCTCAATTCCATGGCAAGCTAGTCTTGAAGTGCCTAAGCTTTGAATCTCGAAATTCCCAAGAGCCTTTTGTGCTGTAAGAGCCCTTTTTCTTCCCTTAAGGCCGACTCAAGTAAGGAGACTATTGTCGAGAGACTCAGGAGAGGTTTGCCCTTTCCCTGGCGAGCTTTGCTAGACGTTAACGATTGGATACCCGTCCGAAGGAGACCACGACGTCAGAACTTTGGTTGTAATCTCTTTCGATCATTATTTAATGAATGATTACGATTATGGTTCCACTCTGTTTTCATTGATGTTAATAGGAGTAGTATCCTTTCTAACTGATATTGAGTTACGTATGCTGGATTTTATGCTTGTATCTATTTGTTTCTTGCATGTGCAGGTGTCCACCCACGGAGATTGTTGGAGGATCGTGATCTGCCGAGGCCAAGGAACGGGAACGCTCTCTTCTTCAGATCATAGCATTGGAATCCAGGTAGGCTTCTATCTCTAGTATTTTCATTTCATAACTAGGGACTTGCATCGTAACATTTCTGATTGTTGCTAGACCCTTGCTGGGCTAGTAGGGATCGCCTCTGTCCGCAGAGGGGATTTACCTCCTCAACAGGAAGGGAAAATCATATTGAATCTGAAGCAATCATGGAAACAAGAACTCGACAACTATGATATCAATCAATTTCAAAGTATCTCATCAAGTGGAAGAACTTACCCACTGAAGATTCTACATGGAAGGATGAGAATTTTATACAAAAGCATCCAGAGCTACTCAAGCATTGAGGAAAACACTTTTTTAAAGGAGAGGGGCATGTTAGCTCCCTATATTACTGGTGTAGTCCCTTATTGTTGTTAGTGTAGCCCCATTATTGTTATTTTTGTACCTCTGTAACCCAAATATTGTTATTATTGTACCCTTACATTATTATTGTTAGGTCGGCTAGGATTATATTGTGACCCCATGGAATCCTATATATAGAAATAGGTTTTGTCATTTGTATCACTTAGGAATTGCTCATTTATGTAATGTAAAGGAGGTTTCCCCCTCTTTGTGGCTTATTTATAAGGCATAGATCTCTCTTCTCTTGTATTTTTGAAGCTGGTTTCATAACTTGTTCTCTTGTAACCTTTGTTATGGTATCCATTTTCCTGTTTTTGTGGCTTCCTTTTGTATTTCCACTTCGAATTTCTACCATTTTCTTCAATAACTTTTCCTCTATGTGTTTCTCCATAACCACTATGAGCTTAAACCAATCTATGCAATAGAAATCGTCTCCTCTTCTTGCCACACTATACCTCACAAAGATTTTTATCCTATGAGCTTATTTTTTTGGAACCTTCATAGTCCTCTCTTCTTGAACCAAATGAGCACTACTTGCCCTAGGTTTTTTTGAGTCTTCTCACTTTCATTTATACCATTTTTCCCTTTGCTTTAGTGTCTGTCTAAAGTTTCTTTACAACACCCATGCTGCAATTGTTTTTTTTGCCACAAGATTCTTTTAATACATTTGATTAATGCATTCTTCCTCTATAACTACTTATCTTCTTCCACCTCTTTGTTAATTTATATAAGGACTACCTGTCACTTCTCATTTTAATTGCTTCAGCAATTATCAATCTTCCTCATAGGACCATTTTTCTACATTTTATCATTGGAAATCCACATTGTAAACCTACATTCTACTAAAATTAACTCATTATACAACAACATATCACTAATATTTCATTTCTATCCAATCATTTCAGAAAAGAAATAATTTCAAAATTCAAAACAAATTCTGCTTTCGAAACCTCTATAAATTTGTAACTTAGAAAACCTGCAATATCATTCAAACTCTTCGAGATTTTATCGTTATTCCAAAGCTTCTTGTCCACTACCTATGTGGATTCATTTTTCTCTTGAATCTCCTATTGACCTCTCTAACTTTATATTTTCAAATATTTCCAGCTTTGATACCACTTGATGCTAGCCAAATTTTGAGCTTGCTTAAAACCCCACAATTCCCAGTATGTGCTAAAAAATTTCTTCCTTCAACCCTATTAACAATATCCTCTCACAGGATAATGATCACTTTTATATATACAATGGGAGGATTTTAAGGAAGTGGCTCAACCCTTTTATAAACAATCAGAGTCAAGGTCATTTCCAAATAGCCCCAGAGCCATGAACTCGTTCTTTATATATATATATATATATATATATATATATATATATATATATATATATATATATTCCTTAATATTATGATCCAACCTCCCCATCAACTCTTTAAATATCCTGACACAATGGAAAGGGCCTTCACAATAAGGCCATTGAAATAGAAACGATGGGTGGGTCCCACATCTGAATGAACCTCCTTTTAATGAATTCGGCCCACTATCGTTAGGCTATTCAATGGTAAAAGCCTTTATGGAAATGATCAAGGTAGAACCTTTGGGTATAACCTAAAATTCAGAAGTTATGGAAAACATTCATTAAGACAGTCCCTACTCAAGGCATACTTCTAGAGAGCAGTACCAATACCTCCTCAAAGCACAGTTCTAGAGGGCAGTACCAATACCTCCTCACCATTGAAAATTTTTAGCTCATGGTTGAATTTACTTTAAAAAAAAATGTCATTTGTGACAAAATAAATTCATGTCTAGCATGAATCTCAATCATGACTTTCTAGAAAAAGTAAATCACCTTACATAAATTGGTAATCAAGTGTAGTTGAAAGAAAATAGAATTCGCAGAGCCGTCTTTGATTTTAGCTAATTGATATTCCTCCAAGACCATTCTTAAACTAAATTAATATGTAGCTCTAGCTATTGGAGTTGAACATGAGTTGTATTGAGAGGAACTGAAAATTATCTTCCTTAGTTTGCCTTGTATATCAATCCACTGATGTATTTTGGTATTTCTTGTGAGCTTTTAAAGTTTTGAGGTTCCAGGGGGAGAACTTCTTCTTTGATATGGTTGGGAGGAAAACTAGATGGTTCACAATGAGTTGGTAATGGTATTGGAGCTCAAGTATACTCTCATATTTTTTGAGTTATACATATATAAGCTCTCACTTATGTTCATAAGTATTCTTGAAATTTTAGTTTATTATTTTAAAGTGCCTTAGAAATTCCAATTTATTGGAAATTGCAACCTGTGAATATTTATGAGATATTTTGGAGTTATTTATGAGCTAACCAAAAATTAATGGTATTTATAGTTGAGAACTGACATGCAGGGGATTAAATCAAGAATGTATTGCCAAAGTTCTCAAATTTAGTTTATAATTAAAATTTTTCCATAACAGCTTCACTTGTACTTCCTTCTTCATGCATGAGACTTTATTCGAGCATATAGTCATTTTATGCTTCAATTAATTTTTTCCCATCCTCCTTTTTGGAAAAAAATAAAGTTTTCCCCATTCCAAATTTCTCTGCTGCAATAGCTCCATCATCAACAAATAATTATTCACAAAGGCCTTCCATTTCAACCATCAAATCAAATAGTCTCTGTTCTTCATATTACTTCAAATTACATCATTAGGTTGCTAGTTTTCACTTGTCAAACCTGCAAATACACACCAAAATTCAAATTCGAAATCATGAGATTCTCCTTTAGCTGCCTCATTTTCCTCTCCTCCAAGCTACCCTGAACCAGTTTCATAGTCCATTAGGTTATTAAAAAACTCCTCTTTAATATTCCTGCTTTCTTCTACATTCAAGAACCAGCTCTATTCAAAATCATTTGTTTCATGTTCTTCCTCAGGTAAAATCTTTTTCCTCGCATGTGCTCCTCTTCATTCCAAATTGTCTCCTCGTTCCTGACTTTTTATATCTATTGCTGATCTATTTCTTTGTGTTTGGTTACTATGGCCAAATTTCTTCTTCACTATACAAATTCTACAAATGATGCCACTTCTCTTTTCCTATTTTCCAAATATTTCTAATTCCTTCAAAAATAAATAAAAGTATAGTCATACAAAGAAAAAAAAATCAAATCAATCATGCCTCTAAATTTCATCTTGCGATTTTGAAAAACTTCAACTAGGATTGCCTCAAAACTTATTATTCTCATGGTAGTTCTTTGAAACTGATCATATTCCATCATCTGACGTCTCCCACAATCATGGTTATGTCCTTATGTAACTTTCACAATTTCTGCTAATCTTCCCACAAATATATATTTACAAAAATAATTAGAACCATAATCATGAGACTGTCTAGTATTGGGAGATTCTTTTAGTGTCTCTCCATCATCATCTTCCTCTCCAAGGATTGGTCCCTTCTCTGGTTCAAAAATAACTTCTTTCTTTCCATAGTCAGCTTCTATGACTGCTTCTTCTTCCTTTACTCAGTGCATTAGCTTCTGAACATACAACTCTGTGGTAGGCCACTTTACTCTTCTTCCAACATAAATACATTTCTTAAATCTTATTAGTAATCCTTTCTTCCTCTGCTTAATATATTCTTATAGCCACTACTTTAGTTATTGAGTTTTTCTTTCATCTCAACCAACTCTTCCTCTCTTTCCTTATCACTCATGTTTTTTGTTAGGTCCCTATATTGTTAGTGTAGTCCCTTATTGTTATTAGTGCAACCCCCTTGTTGCTATTTTTGTAACCCTGTAACCCCAATATTTTTATTATTGTGGCCTTACATTATTATTGTTAGCTCGGCTAGGATTATATTGTGACCCCATGGAATCCTATATATAGAAGGAGGTTTTTTCATTTGCATCATCCAAGAATTGTTCATTTCTGTAATTTAAAGTATGTTTCCCCCTCGAATTGGCTTATTTCTAAGGTTTTGATCTCTATTTTCTTCTATTTTTGGAGTTGGTTTCATAACATTTGGTATTGGAGCTTTGGATTATAGGGTTTTGCTGCTCCAAACCGGTCATCGTGGTATTTTCACTAGAAATTTTTCTATACAAAGGTTCAGAAGCTAAAATTTTTACAAAGAGAATCCAAAATCTTAAGGAATGTCATGTAAAAAAAATTAAATATTGGTTCGCAATATTTTCAGAGATATGATCTGTGGAAGTTAGGGTTTTTTTCAGGCTCCCGAATTTCACCTAAGTAGGTAATCGTGGAATTTTAGCTATAGCGTGTTTTCTACGAAGGTTCAGAAGCTGAAATGTTTACAGAGTGAAGATGAAATCTAGAGGAACGCCGTGTAAACATTTTAGATTTTGGGTCACAATGTTTTCGAAGATATGACCTGTGGAAGTTATGCTTTTTTGAGGCTTCCGAATTTCATCTCAAAGAGGTGACCGTGGGAAAATAATCATATATCTCTTTCTAAGCATTGGATTGAAATTATGTAAGAAGTGGCTAAAAGTAAATGAACTGTTGTTTCCTAGGTATCAATTTGAGAGTCAAAGGAGGAAATAGTTACATGTGGCACACTGTACATGTTTTCTCTACAGAACTAGTCCATAATTAGGTCATTGTGGGAGATTGGGCATAATTTTTCCTTAAAGAATCCAAATCATGTCAGACCTATGGCATTCAAAAGAAGATTCAGAGGACTACTAAAATACCAAATTTCAGTTATTGAAGTTAATAAATTACAGAGATAATACAGTTTCAATATCGAGCTCCTTAAAAGAAAGAAAAATGTGTGTATTTGTTTTTCCAAATTACATAAGTCTTGTTTGAAGAATCGGTTTGAATTGATTCCAAATGAATCTTGTAGAATAGATATTAGTATTGGGTTCTAAAATTCCCCATAAAAAATAATTAAACACGCATTAAGCCTTCATAACGCTCTACTATGACTCATAAAGATGAAAAAATGCAACATGACATATCAAAATTACAAGAGCAAGTGCACCAAATTTCTTTTTCGCAAAGAGCAACAAAAAATCAAATGGAAGTTTTGAAAAAAGGTGTGGAAGCTAAGATGGATGGTTTGAATAAATTAATAGAAGCTAAGATGGGTTTTTTTAAGAATGGCATGGATGACATGGAATCTAGCATGGAAGCTAAGATGGATGACATGGAAAATTTGGCAAAGCTGATACAAGAAATGTTTCCTAATGGCAAAACAATAGTAAAGAAAACTTATGATGAGAAAAAAATAAATTTTAATCATGATTTCATAAACTCTAATGTTGTATGGAAGACCCACCATATTCCGAAGATTGATATAAGGAAGTTTAATGGCAAGTAACATGGATACTAAAAATGGAGCAATATTTTGATCTCAATAATGTTCATAACACACAAAAGGTACGTATTCCAACTTTATATTTAGAATGAAATACATTTGTATGGTATCGATGGCTTTATTCCCGTAAAAAAATTGTCACTTGGTCAATTTTTACGGACGAAATGATAACACATTATGAGGATAAAAAGAGCAACACTTTTTTAGCCAATTGATAAATCTCAAAAAAAAGGGTTCAGTGGTGGAGAATATTGAGGACTTACAAAAATTGAATATAAGGGTAACTGATATTCAATAGAAACACATTATTGATGTCTTCATAGGGACTTTAAAGGATAGCATCCAACATGAGGTTTGCTTTTGGGGACCTGAATCATTGGAGAAGGAATTTGGGTTGGTAAGAAAAATTGAATGTAAATTTATGGCGACAAGGAAGCCTACCACTCACATCTATAAATATGGAAGTTTTGCTACTCCTATACTTCCACAACCTACAAGTTTGACTCCATAACAACTGGAAGAAGAAAGAGAAAAAGGGCTTTGCTACAGTTGTGATAGAAAATACACTAAAGGTCATAAGTGTGTGAGAAGAAAATATTTTACATAGATTGTGAAGAGTAGGAAGGAAATGAACAAGAAACTTCAAAAGAAGAGGGTATACACCAAGAAATAGCTCTAGTAGAAGAAGAAATGAGTCTAACTATATCGTGTAATGCATTGGCAGGAATTACCACTCCTCAAATTCTCATGATAGAAGGAAATATCAAGAAGGAAATGGTAATAGTGTTGATTGATTCGGTTAGTACCCATAATTTTATTCATTGTAAGGTAGCCATGGAATTGAATTTTTTCCTATACCTAGTACCATAATTTCAAGTGACGGTTGCAAATGGAGGAGCTATTAATTACTATGGAAAATGCCATAATATCATGCTAACCATGGGGGAATATGTTTTTGAATAGTCCAATTATTTCCATTCCAATGGGAGGTGTTGATGTTGTACTAGGAGTACAAGGGTTAAAATCTTTCGGGATGGTAGCTTTTAATTTTCAAGAACTTTTCTTCAATTTTTTTACGGGAAAAAAGGAAGTCGAATTACGAGGTATCACAAGGAAGATGGGAAATATAATAAGCTCTAATTTCATGAAAAATCTTCTGAAGAAAGAAAAATGAGGCATAATTGCACAATTATGCTCACTAGAAGTTCCAACATCAAAATCGTCTATTTCTCTAGATCTCCAAAAATTCTCGGACAATCATTCCAAGGTGTTTGAAACTCCCAAAGGACTCCCACCCATTCGTGATCATGATCATGCTGTTCATTTGATTCCCAGAAGTTTTCCTCCAAACTTTTTGCCTTATAGATATCCTTATATCCAAAAGAGAGAAATCGAATGTATGATTGCAGAAATGTTAGAGGCTGTTATAATTCAACCTAGTAAAACTTCTTTCTCCACTCCGGTAGTATTGGTGCAAAAGAAGGATGGATCATGGCACATGTGTCCTAATTACAGGGAGCTCAATAAGATCACTATTAAAGATAAATTTCCCATTCCTATGATTGGTGAATTATTGGATGAATTACATGGAGAAATTTATGTTACCAAGCTAGATCTTTTTTGAGGATTTCATCAAATTAGAATGAATATTGAAGATATTCCAAAAAAATCATTTCGAACTCATGAGGGTCATTATGAATTTTTGGTCATGCCTTTTGGCCTTACCAATGCACCTTCTACATTTCAAGGGTTGATGAATTCCATTTTCAAACCCTTCCTTAGAAAATTTGTGCTAGTATTTTTTGATGATATACTAATCTACAACACATCTTGGAAGGACCATGTTCAATATGTTGATAGGGTTCTCAAACTATTGGAGGAGAAACAATTATATGAAAAAACTCCAAATGCTTCTTTAGAGTACCTGAGGTGGAATATCTCGGTCATATTGTATCTCACGAGGGTGTTAAGGTCGACCCTAACAAAATTAAAGCCATTAAGGAATGGAAGTCCCCACAACCATAAAGCAATTGTGTGGATTTCTTGGGTTAACAGGGTATTATCGCAAGTTTTTTAAGAATTATGGGAGAATAGCAGCACCTCTAACAACGTTATTGAAGAAAGATGCATTTTCATGGACTCCTGAAACAACTAAGGCCTTTGAACATCTTAAAGAGCCAATGTTCCTACCACCAGTCTTAGCTACTCTAGACTTCACAAAGGCATTTATTGCTGAATGTGATGCCTCAGGAAATGGAATTGGTGTTGTTTTAATGCAAGAAGGAAGACCCATTTCTTTTGAAAGTTGTCCAATCAAAGGAAAGTATTTACAAAAAGATATTATGAGAAGGAAATGTTAGAAATATAGCATGCACTAAAGAAATGTCCACCTTACCTAATGGTAAGACACTTCAAGGTAAGAACTGATCATTATAGTCTTAAACAATTTTTGGAACAAAGACTATATTCAGAAGAGTAGAAAAAATGGGTCACAAAGATGTTGGGTTATGACTTTGAAATCATCTACAAAAAAGGGAAGCTAAATGTTGTTGCAGATCCACTCTCAAGAAAAAATGAAGAGGTGGAATCATTTCTATGCGCCATTTCTATTTTCCAACCAGATTAGATAACTTAAGCAAGGGATGAATGGAAGAAGGATGAAGAATTGTGGACATTCATTCAAATTTTTTTGCAAGATCCTAGTACATCTGATACATTTAGTTAGAAAAATTATGGTACAAATATCTTTTATATATTTGTAAGAATTCTCAACTAAAACAAAAGAATATTTTGCAATTGCACACTTATCCTTTAGGAGGACACTCAATATTTTTAAAAACATACCACAGGGTAAAGAAATAATATTTTTGGGATGGCCTTAAATCTGATATTCAAAAGTTTGTGGCAAAATGTTTGGTTTTCCAGCAAAATAAAGTTGAGACAATTAAAACCTCAGGTCTTATACGACCATTATCCATTCCAAGTCAATGTTGGGAGTATATTTAAATGGATTTGATCATAGGTTTACCTAAGTCTGAAGGAGAGAATGTCATCATGGTGGTAGTTGATACACTTATGAAGTATGCACACTTTTGTGCATTATATCATACATTTAAAGTAAGTACAATTAATACTAAATTTATGGAAATGATTCAAAAGTTACATGGATACCCAAATATTATTGTACGCGACATAGATCACATTTTTACTGGAAAGTTTTGGATGGAATTATTTTCTTGTTTGGGTACTCAACTAGCTCATAGCTCATCTTATCATCCTTAATACAATGGTCAAACTAAGATAGTGAATAAATGTTTGGAAGTATATTTTCATTGTTTTGTATCTGATAAAGAAACAAAATGTGTCAAGTGGTTACCTCTCGCTGAATGGTGGTACAACACTTCCTTCCATACTAAAGAAAAGCCGACCCCATTTATGGAAATTTATGGATATAAACCACCATCCGTCACATCATCTTTAAGAGAAAATTATAAGGTTAAAGCAGTGGAAGATCACAACAAGAATCAATAAGAAGTTCTCCAACTCTTAAAGGATAACCTAAATTTGGCACAAAATTGAATGAAACAACAAACAAATCAACATTGCAGCGAGAGAAGTTTTGATGTGGGAGATTGGGTAATTTTACAGCTACAAACATACAGAAAAATTTCCCTCAAGCAAGCTAAGAATGATAATAAATTATTTCTAATGTACTATGGTCCTTACAAGGTGTTGCAAAAGATTGGTACTATGGCATTTAAATTGAAGCTTCCTTCTTCTTCACGAGTGCATCCAATTTTGCATGTTTCATGCTTAAAGAAGGTTATAGGTGACAAAATTCCAGTTTAAATAATAGTACCAGAACTTGATGAGGAAGGAAAAATCATATTGTAACCTGAAGCAGTCACAGAATCAAGAACTAGACAATTACGATATCAATCAATTTCAAAGTATCTCATCAAATGGAAGAACTTACCCACTGAAGATTCTACATGGGAGGATGAGAATTTTAGATAGAAGCACCCACAACTATTGAAGAGTTGAGGACAACACTTTTTTGAAGGAGAGGGGCATGTTAGGTCTCTATATTACTAGTGTAGTCCCTTATTGTTGTTAGTGTATCCCCCTTATTGTTATTGTTGTATCCATGTAACCCCAATATTTTTATTATTGCACCCTTACATTATTCTTGTTACATCAGCTAGGATTATATTGTGACCCCATCGACTCCTATACATAAAAAGAGGTTTTTTCATTTGTATCATCCAAAAATTGTTCATTTATGTAGTGTAAAGGATGTTTCCCCCTCTTTGTGGCTTATTTCTAAGGAATTGATCTCTCTTTACTTCTATTTTTGGAGCTAGTTTCATAACATGTTCTCTTGTAACCTTTTTTATGGTATCCATTTTCCTGTTGTTGTGGCTTCCTTTTGTACTTCCTCTTTGACTGTATACCATTTTCTTAAAATATTTTCCTCTATGAGTTTCTCCATAACCACTGTGAGCTTAAACCAGCCAATGCAATATAAATCTTCTCTTCTTCTTGCCACACTATACCTCACCAAGCTTTTTCTCCTATGAGCTTAGTCTTCTGGAACCTTCCTAGTCCTCTCTTCTTGAACCAAACAAGCACTCCTTGCCCTAGGTTGTTGTGACTCTTCCCACTGTCATTTATTCCATTGTTCCCTTTGCTTCAATCTCTGTCTAAAGTTTCTTTACAACACCTCTGCTACAAGTGTTTCTTCTTTCACAAGATTCTTTTGAGAGATTTGATTAATACATTATTCCTCTATCACTATTTATATTCTTCCACCTCTTTGTTAATTTATTTCAGGACTACTTGTCGCTTCTGGCACCAATTGCTTCAGCAATTATCAGTCTTCTTCATAGGACCATTTTCCTACATTTTATCGTTGGATATCGACATTCTAAACCTATATTATGCTACAATTAACTCATTATACAACAATATATCACTAATATTTAATTTCTATCCATTCATTTCAGAAAAGAAATAATTTGAAAATTCAAAACAAATTATGCTTTCCAAACCTCTATAAATTTGCAACTTAGCAAACCTGCAATGTCATTCAAACTCTTCCAAATTTTATCCTTATTCTAAATATTCTTGTCTACTACCTATGTGGATTCATTTTTCTCTTGAATCTCCTTCTATTGACCTCTGTAACTTGATATTTTCAAAGATTTCCAAATTTGATACCACTTGATGCAAGCCAAATTTTGAGCTTGCTTAAAACCCCACAATGCCCAATATGTGCTAAAAATTTGCTTCCTTCAACCTTGTTAACAATATCCTCTGACGGGATAATGATCCCTTTTATATATACAATGGGAGGATTTTAAGGATCTAGCTCAACCCTTTTATAAACAATCGGATTCAAGATCCTTCCCAAATAGCCTTGAGAGCCATGAACTTGCTCTTTATATATATATATATATATATATATATATATATATATATATATATATATATATATATATATATATATATATGTATTTATATATATTCCTTAATATTCTGATCCAACCTCCCCATCACCACTTCCATCAAATATTTAAATATCCTCACACAATGGAAAGGGCCTTCACAATAAGCCTGTCGAAATAGAAACGATAGGTGGGACCCACATTTGAATGATCCTCCATTTAATGACTTTGACCCACTATCTTTAGCCTATTAAATGGTAAAAACCTTTATGGAAATCGTCGAGGTAGATCCTTCGGGTGGGACCCACAATTCCACATGATCTGATCCTTATTATTTCTTGGTTCATTTGCAAGGTTGATACTTAGTCAGGTTGTTCCTTCCTTAGTTCTTCTTCTCTCATCCTTATAGGATGAAACCTCCGACTTGACAGAATCAGGAAATCATGCTCTTTCCTTATGAAAGAAAGCCTCTCATCGAATTTTCATATTAGATCTCTCAACATTGTCAATCCTCTCTCCCAACACTGTCAATTAACGGACATCTTAAAAGAGAAAAAATGACTACGTGTTGTTTTTCCCAGCTATACTCAATTTTTCCTTGGTCTTCCTATGCCAAACTCTGGTATCATTCTAATATATCCCTCTGCACTCTTAAGGAAAATATTCTTTACTAAGGCCCTACACTTCTCTTCAATATGTCTTATTTCTCTTATCTCCTCAACTCTTTAATTTCGACTCTATGATCCAACTCTTAAATCTTAGCTCTACACATTTGCTCCTCCGCTACAAACTCTAATTCCCTACAACCAAATCCACACATACACACACACACACACACACACACACACACACATATATAAGCGTTAATCCCTCTTTCGATTAGGCTACATCGATCTTCATATAATTTAGATATCTTTAAGAATGAAATCAACAACAATTTTATATCTCGTATAGTTATAAACATGCGTGAAACAAACTCAATTTCAAATAGAGCTTATATTCATTTTATGAAATGCCCTTCTCTCACATAATTCGTATCAATTGGCATGTTCTGGAATTAAGCCATTGTTTTTGTTTCAAGCCTCTCGCTTACGCACTCAATCTCCACACACATTTCTTATCCTCTCATCTGAATATTATTTTTACATACAAAGGGATTGTGAACTAATTCATTTTAAATCCAAATAATCCTCACCCAACCCTCTAATCTAGTATCTTTTAGACCAAAAAATCTCTCATTGAGATAAGTTCCCTTATTTCTCTCCAACTCTCTCTAATATTCTTGAAAACGATCCTTTAGAATATATCTTCTTACAATAATCCTCATTTTCATCACTTACATGGAATAAAAAAAAAACATAGAAAATACATTTAAATAATTAAATATATCTTAATTAGGGAGCCAGCTCCCATAGTAAGGAAATAACGCCTAAGTCTAGTCAAAATAACTTTGAATTGGAAGTGGAATGATCCTCAATCAAACTCCCAAGGTGAAAACATATCATGGTATCCTAACCATGTGTATGTTGATGAAAATACTCTTTTGTCCAAAGATTTGGTCTGTATCTGATATTTCTCCTAGATATGTTGATGTTTTCCAACTACTTCCTCTGATTCTCCAGTCTTCCTTATCTTACGTTGTTGTTGTCCACTTACTCTACAAATGTGAAGTTCTTCTGTTAGGTATTCATGCTTACTATGCACCATTTTCTATTTGTTTTCCTTTCTCATGAATGCTTTCCTCATCAACATCCATAATTCCTCCTCCATTTTTTCAATTTCTACTTTTGGATGAACCTTATTAATGTTGTTATTTTCCATTTGTCGTATGCTTTCAATTGAAAATTTCTCAAAAAAATGTTGTTCATATATATGTTATTCTCACTCTACAATATGTTTCTTAGTATTCTAAACACATTTCCTTTCTCTTTAAACTTTTTCTTTATAATATAAATGTGCAAGATTTGGGTTCTTGTCCTCTGCTCTAATGAATTCAACTCCTTATACAATTAAAAATCACCTTGAATTATTTCCTCAAACTCTATGAAATATGGCATAAATAAAATTATACCTTGTTTAAAAATTATTTACTGCAAGAACTCCATCATAAAAAGAAAATTATTCACAAAGCCATTCCATTTCAACCATATGTTCCACCAGTCTCCATTCTTCATCTTCCTTCATAAGTACATCATTTGGTCATTGGTATTCACTTGTAAAAGCTACAAATATACACCAAAAGTAAGATTAAAAAACAGTAGGTTCTGCTTTAGCTACCTCATTTTCCTCCTCTCCAACATGACCTAAAGTATTTTCATAGTCCATTAGCCTATTAAAAAAATCCTCTTAAATATTCTCTATTTATTCTACATTTAGGAACCATCTCCATTCAAAAACATGTGTTTCGTGTTCGGCCTCTAGGGTGTCTTATTCATTTTGGATCATGCTAAATAGATGCATAAATATATGTCCTCACATGAGCTCCCTTCTTTCTAAATTGTCTCATCGTTGCTAAATTTTTATTAATTTGGTTGAGATATTCCTTCAACTAGGTTACTATGGCCAATGATTTCTTCACTATCCACATTCTACAAACTATGCCACTTCTCTTTTCCTAGTTTCCCCAAATTTATTATGCGCTAAAAAATAAATAAAAATATACTCATCAAAAGAAAACAAATCAAATCAGTGAGGCCTCTTCATTTCATCTTGCAATTTAGAAAATTTTCAACCTGGATTTCCTCATAACTTCTTCTTCTCATGGGATTTGCTTAACACTCTTCATCTTCAATCATATGTTGTCTCCGACCAACATGGTTCTGTCCTTGTGGAAATTTGACCATTTCTGCTATTCCACCTGCAAATATATATTTAAAAAACAATTAAACCAAGATAATGAGACTCTTTAGTCTAAGTTCCACTATCTCAAATAGCAATAACATATAAGTGCATAAATTTATTTTTAAATAATAATTTGTTTATATTTTATTTGTAATTTTTGAATTTTATTTTTTTAATACATGTATAAGTTATGGTTTGAGTAATGGTAATTTAGGAATATCTAGGTTGTCAAAATAATTTTGTGGGTCATTTTTTAGAAATAATTTTGAATTTCTAATAGCACCCTGTCACCATCTACTTTAAACCCCTTAAGACTAAAAAAGTAAATTTTTTTTTAATATTATAACTATAAAAATAAAATAAATTATATAATAATGTCTATAGGAATAGTGTATAATGCGATTTTTTGGAGAGGATTGGATGTTTCCATGGATGATGGTCATGCCATAGCATGACAAATATTACAACTTATCGTGGTTCTCAGGCAGCTACTTTTTCGGAGCTCTTCCCCACCCATTTACATACATGGTGTCATTATTGAGGTATAACAATGAACCACACCCGCCCCGCCTTCACTGTTCGATCGATAAAAATCGGTTAAAGAATGGACAGATATGGGAACGAATCAATTAAAGCATTGACAAATACTTTCCATATGTTGTACGCAGCTGTATTTTGAATTTCAAATTTCATTTTTTAGCACCCCTCTATTTCAAATTTCAAATTTTATTTTTTCACCGCAAAAAACACTACTTGAATTTCCATGCTCGGGAGATGGGCTTCCTAGTGCATTTCTTCCATGGCTACTAGATAACCAGTTTCTTATTTTTTTTTGGTGCAGGAAGTTTTCTTAAGTTTTTTAATCCATGGATTCAATTGTTAGGTGCTTCATCATTTCATGTTGCATGTGGAAAAAAACGACAATTTCCCTCTAGTAATGTTGGTCTCTCCATTTCATCGACCTCCAGTTGGTGTTCGGAAATGATGAAATTTTGAAACATAGCACCCTCTTTAATCAATTTTTTCCTCTCGGCCTGTCAATTAATATCGGGATTGTAGTACAAATTGATGTGCTTGGAATTCAATTCAATGTCGCAAATTATGTTTCCTTGTAGCTGAAATAGGATGTCGATATTAGAAATGAAATTGTGGACGAAGGAACCATGGAAGGTGAAGGAGTTCTTCAACGTGTTGGAAAAATATAGCCATAGGAAAATCATTTTGCTGGATCTCCAATATTTCTTCACTGACTACCACTTGAGCATGGGGAAGTGGCTGAGAAAAGAGGAAATGGAGGGAATGCTATTTGTTTCGGATGCATAAAACAATTAAGTGGTATTATCCATCGTATTATGAGTTGTAGTTGATGTGGGAATTGTATTCATTTGAGGAGTGTCAGCTTTATGCGATCCATCTACGTGAGGACTAGATCATTGGTCGGGGATAAAGCTATGATATTCACAAGAGATAATAAATAAGGGAAGCCATAATATTTTTTATCATGTTTGGTTGTTACATGGTTTGAATTCTCTTGTGAGGAATTAGTCCCTCATGGTGATCTGAGAATCGTGAAGATCCTGAGGATTTTGATCGCTAGAAGAGATAAGGAAGCTCTTTAAAAATATGATAGGAATGTATGAAATGTTGGGAAGGACGCTATAATTTATGGTAGAGGAGAGATATTTTCATGAAAATATGGTAGATCATAAAATTTATTAGATGCTTATTAATATCAAAGGAAGGCTCATCTCTATGTAGATATAAATTATTCTTTTAAAGGCTAGACAACGTGTAGAAATTATATAAATTATGTGTTATATGTCCAAGATTACCCTGATCTCACACTATTTTAACTTCATACAAAATACAGAATCTATTCCACCATTGATCATTTGCATAAATTAAATCAAGATTGCAATGCACACATGAAACAATAAAAGGTCACACACATTAACAAAGTTGTTTAATAGGAAAGCCTGAAGCTGAAAACCCCAACTATCTATATATAATATATGTCATAGAGATCATGTAACAATCTTCATACAAAGCTGATCATATTAATCTCTCAATATAATACAATCACTACACACTAATTAGGCCCGATCTTGCAAATCCATGCACCGATATTTTCACTTCGTGAAGGCAAATTTTCACTAAGCTCATCATCTTTTTGAATATCAACACTCCCTCTCAAGAATATAGGGATTATCTACCATCCTGATCCTGTATCTATGGTATTTTAATTTTCTCCTGATGAGCACCTTCATGAGAATATCTGCATCCTGATCCTCCGTAGGGATGTAAGAAAGCAACATGATCTTCCGCTGCACACAATCTCTGATATGGTCGTACCGGATGTCAATATGTTTAGATCTATCATGAAATACTGGATTAACCAAGAGTTTAATGCAACTTTGATTATCACAATATATCACATTAGGATCTAAATGAGAACTGAACAAACTGACCAGGATCTTCCTCATCCATATAGCCTTACATGCAGCCAAACTTGCTGCCATGTACTCAGCCTCCGCTGAACTAAGTGCCACAGATCTTTGTTTCCTGCTGTAGCAAGAAATTGCTATAGATCTAATACTAAAAATCCCTCCAAATGTGCTCTTTCTGTCTGTTGGGCTTCCTTCCCAATCTGCATCCATGAAGCCATGCAGCTTCAAGTCATCCGACTGTCTCTACCACAATCCATACCCAGATGTGCCCCTGAGATACCTTAGGACATGCTTTCATGCCTTCCAAAGGAGCTTGGTAGGCTTCACCATTGCTTGTGAAAGCTAGTTCATAGAATAGCATATGTCCGGTCATGTATTGACTAAATACATGAGCGAACTAACCAACTGTCGATAAACAGTGGCATCCACTACCTCTGCCGATGTAGCATCCTATTTCCTCCAACCACCAAGAAGAGGAGTGTCTATAGGATTGTAGCCTTGCATGTAAAACTTCTCCAGTATCTCCTGGGCATACTTTCCTCGAGACAGAAACAGTTCACCTTTCCGCTGCCAAATTTACTATCCCAGGAAATAATGAAGGAGGCCCAAGTCCTTCATCTCAAATTCCTTTGCAAGATCTACCTTGCATGAGTGTATAAACAGTTCATCACCTGTTAGTATTAAATCATCTACATAAATCACAATGATAAAAAGCTTACCCTCTACCACAATCTGGTAAAGGTTTGGATCTTCCTCACTCTTGGCGAAACCAAGTCTGGTGAAATAACTGTCTATCCATGTGTACCAAGCACAAGGTTCTTGTTTCAACCCATACAATGCTATTTTGAGCCTGCACACATGCGACTCGCTGCTGAAGATTTTGAATCCTTTAGGCTACTCAATGTACACCTCCTCCTCAATGATTCCATTGAGGAACGCAGTCTTCACATCCATCTGATGAATGTGCCAACCCATCTGCACTGAGAGAACAAGGATGGTCTGTATGGAAGAATACCTTGCAATAGGTGCAAAGGTTTATTCATAATCAATCCCCTCGATCTGTGAGAAGCCCCGGGAAATAAATCTTGCCTTATACTTATAAATGCTCCTATCAGTAGCTTGCTTCAATTTTTAGATCCATCTTGAACATACCACTAATTTCCCTTCCGGCCTTGGGACAATCTCCCCTGCACTATTTGTGAAAATAAAATCATACTCTTCCACCATGGCATCTACCCATGTGGGATCCTCTACAGCTTCCTCGAAAGAGGATGGCTCCATCACGATACACTTTCTCATCAGAGACATGTATCCAGTAAATCATTCAGGTGACTGTCTCTATCTGCGTTGTAATGTAGGAGCTCGTACATTCTGCGTTGCATCAAGATTTAGTCGCTTAGCTTCTGTAGTGCGCTTTTGTCCTCTGATGTTTGGTGCTTCATGAGTGGTTTCTTCCACTCCATGAACCTCCTCTTATGGTTGATCCACATCTTGAGGCTCATCTTTAGGAATAAGTAGCTCCTCCTCTGCATGCAAGTGTGGCTCCCTCTCAAGTGACAACTTCATGGCTTTCTCGTCATGAAATTTGATATCTTGTTGCATAATAGTCATCTGACTGTCTGGTAAATACACATAATAATTGAGGGGTGTTTCTGTGTACCCCACAAATATTCCAACCTCTGCGGTCAGCTCCAACTTCTTCTTGGCATCCTTTGTCACATGAATGTAAACAGGTGAACCAAAAATCTTCAAATGAGAAATATCATGCTTCTTACTAGAAAACGCCTCTTCAGGTGTACTCATGCCAAGTACTCTATGAGAACAACGGTTTTTCACATAAACTGTAGTGTTGCATGCCTCAGCCCACAAGTGTATGGGAAGGCCCTGATCATGCAACATCGCCCGTGCAGCACCCATGATCGTTATGTTATTTCTCTCCGTGACCCCATTCTGTTGTGGGTTATGAGGTGCTATTATTTCTCTTCGAATTCCTTCTTTGCTACAAAATTCTTTGAATTCGCCAGATATGTATTCATCACCATTATCGCTATGGAGAGATTTCACCTGCTTCCCTAACTCTTTCTAAACCAGTGCCTGGAACTCACAAAACTTTGAGTATGTTTTTCTCTTCTTCTACATGAAGAAGATCCAGAAATTACGAGAAAAGTCATCAAAAAATATCACATAATACTTGTGCTTTTTTTTTTAAGAAATCGAGAAAGGTCTACACACGTCTGTGTGAATTCTCTCAAGGTTCGTCGAGGCACAACTATCCTTCTCATGAAAAGTGGTCTTCACAAATTTTCCCAAAGTACATCCCTTGCACTCATCTGACTGCGCAAGTGTACCTTTAGGAAGCCCAGTAGAAATCTGCTGCAAAATTTTCAAAGCGCCATGGTGAAGATGGCCCAATCTCCTATGCCACAATTCGCTCTCATCTCAGCTCACCACTCCTTCTGCATTTCCTGCCATTTCTGCGCAGCCATCTACCTGCGATTGATAAAGATTCTTAACTAGAATCCCTATCCTCCTAGTTTGACCAATTGTTTTATGCTGAAGGAAGGCTTTTCCCTCACTGAAAACAACATCATAACCCTTGTCTTCCAACATTGCCATGGAGATCAGATTATTATTCAATCCTAGAACATGCATGACATCCTTCAAGACAAAAGGTTTACCAGACTCAATCTCAAGGGAAATGGTCCCGATACCAGTTGCACTGTATCTACCATCATCGCCCATCTCAATGTGCACTCCAAGATCATTTTCCTCAAGATTAATAAACGAATCCTTGTCTCTGGTCATATGGAAAGACGCACCACTGTCAAGAAACCACACCGATCCCATCACACTTGAAACCAAGCATGCGATCAAATAAAAATCTGGCTCAAACTGCGAGGCTAAGGCCTCTCTAGCTACAGATCCAGCAGTCTGCTTATTCTTATTATTCTATGGACAATTAGTGGTGAAATTCTCATGCTGGTGACAGTGAAAGAACTTCACCTTGGATAAATCTTGCTTCTTTCCTTTCACACTGCATTGAGAAGGATTTTTCTTCCCCTTCCCTTTCCTTGATTTGGCAGAAAAAGCGCAATTTTCTTCATCTTCATTCTTCGATGAACATCCATCCCTGGTACCCCTCCTTATCTCCTCCTGCACAAGATCCAACCAAAGTTGCTCCCATTCTGGTAGTTTCTCCCGTCCATTGACAGAGTCTTTGTAGCTGTGCCAACTCTTCGAAAGCCCAAGGAGAGCCAAGCTCACCAAGTCTTATTCATCAAAAGTAACCCCCACACTTCCCAGCTCATCCTTGCAGTGGACAAACTTCTTGAGGTATTTTGGTGTACTGTCGCCTTTCTCCATTTTTATTTTTCTGAGTTTGTCTTTAAGCGCCAACTTCCTCTAGTCACTTCTGCTTTGGAGAAAGTCTGTCAAAGCCTTCCACATTAAGAATGGAGTGGATTTACCATGAATATTGGACACAATGTGGTCCGTCACACCTTCCAATAGAATTCTTCGACACTTTGCTACCTTCTTTTGCCATGCGTCAAGTGTGGCTGCATCGCTAGAAGCAGGATTCGAAATATCAACATATATGAACTCCTTAAACCCATTATCATCCAACACCACCTCCATCCTGTCCTTCCATGCTATTTAATTTGAGCTCCCATAAAGGGCATACTCTAATCTTAATCTGTTGAAAGACATTTCAATGAATGCTCAACTTCAAAACCAAGAAAACACTGCAGCAAATTCGAATTCCACCAACACAAAACTCAACCATTTCAATAAATGCAATCTCCTCCCATGATCAACTGATCTGATACCATGTAGAAATTATATAATTATGTGTTATATGTCCAAGATTCTCCCGATCTCACACTATTTTAACTTGATGCAAAATACAGAATCTATTCCACCATTGATCATTTGCGGAAATTAAATCAAGATTGCAATGCACACATGAAACAACAAAAAATCACACACATTAACATAGTTATTTAATGGGAAAGCCTGAAGCTGAAAACCCCAACTATATTTATATAATATATTTCATAGAGATCATGTAACAATCCTCATACAAAGCTGATCATATCAAGCTCCCAGTAAAATACAATCGTTGCACACTAATCAGGCCTGATCTTGCAAATCCATGCACCAATATTTACCACAAGTTGTGTGTTATATGTCCAAGATTCTCCTAATCTCACACTATTTTAAATTCATGCAAAATACATAATTTATTCCACCATTGATCATTTGTGGAAATTAAATCAAGATTGAAATGCACACATGAAACAATATAAATTCACACACATTAACACATTTGTTTAACGATAAATCCTGAAGCTGAAAACCCCCACTATCTGTATATAATATATGTCATAGAGAAAATTTAAAAATAATCATACAAATCTGATCATATCAAACTCTTAGTACAATACAATCACTACACACTAATCAGGCCCGATCTTGCAAATCCATGCACCAATATTTGCCACCTGCTAGTCTGCCTCTACTACGCAATCCCTGCTGAAGAATGGATCTAAATGAAATCAATTTACTCCAGCCTTTCTCACACAATCCTCATTGGCATCTCCACTAAGTGTTGGATGAAATCAATGCATCACTCTAGTAACAACTGATAGTCACACTTGCTCTTTCACCTATCTCTCCACTGGTCTCCACTGAAACTGCCATGCACTGTAGTTAACTGATGTATTATTCAGTTGATTAATGAGTTATTATTTGTGAATTAATTAACTAATTAATTCACTCCACTCTCACTAGTTTATCAATCAGTTAGACTAGATACAACTAGCTCAATTGAGGCTAACTGAGTTAAACTAAATAAAACTCCACCAAATACTTCTCCAACTCCACCAAACTCTATCACATGAGTTCTTACTGAATTCCTCCATGAAATAGCTTCAGTAAACCCTCAGGAATAGCATAATTCCCTTTGTCAGCTGCTGTGCCACATCTGTGCACTTAAATGAAGTGCTCCAAGAGAATAAGATAATGTTTAGAGTCCAAATATTATTAAGAGCTAATAATATTCGACATATCTATTTTTAGACTCGCAATATAAAAATAGACTCTACCCAATATGTCTAAAAATAGAAGTCCATCTATTTTTCCAACTTGACCAACCATCAACAAATAGCATCTTGCAACTGATAGAATATGATCGACATGTCCAAAAAATAGACTTTGCGCCAAAAATACCCTGCGGGCCCACTTAGTGAAGGCGACTCTTTTCACTAAGCTCATCATCTTGTTGAATCTCAACACTCCCTCTCAACAAGATATGGATTATCTGCCACCCCGATCCTGTCTCTATGCTATTTGAATTTGTTTCTGGTGAGCGCCTTCATCAAAATATCTGCATCCTGATCCTCCGTAGGAATGTAAGAAAGCAACATGATCTACTGCTGCACACAATCTCTGATATGATGGTACTGGATGTCAATATCAGAACCAAACAAACCAACCAAGATCTTTCTCATCCATATAGCCTCGCATGCAGCCAAACTTGCTGCCATGTACTCGGCCTCCGCTGAACTGAGTGCCACGGATCTTTGTTTCCTGTTGTACCAAGAAACTGTTGTAGATCTGATACTGAAAATCCCTCCATATGTGCTCTTTCTGTCTGTTGGGTTTCCTACCCAATATGCATCCATGAAGCCATGCAGATTCACTTGATTCGACTGTCTGTACCACAATCCATACCCAGATGTGCCCCTAAGATACCTCAGGACATGCTTGCGTGCCTTCCAAAAGATCTTGATATGCTTCAACATCGCTTATGAAAGCTAGTGCACAACATAGCATATGTCCAGTCATGTATTGACTAAATACATGAGCGAACCAACCAACTGTCGATAAGCAGTGGCATCCACTACCTATGTCGATGTAGCATCCTTTTTCCTCCAACCACCAGGAAGAGGAGTGTCAATAGGCTTGCAACTTTGCATGTGAAACTTCTCCAGTATCTCCCGAGTATAATTTCCTTGAGACACAAATAGTTCATCTTTCCGCTACCAAATTTCCAATCCCAGGAAATAATGAAGGAGGCCCAAGTCCTTCATCTCGAACTCCTTTGCAAGATCTGCCTTGCATGAGTGTATCAACAATTCATCACCTGTTAATATTAAATCATCTACATAAAACACAATGATCAGAAGTTTACCCTCCACCACAATCTCGTAAAGGTTTGGATTCGCCTCACTCTTGGAAAAACCAAGTCCGGTGAAATAATTGTCTATCCGTGTGTACCAAGCACGAGTTGCTTGTTTCAGCCCATACAATGCTCTTTTGAGCCTGCACACCTGTGACTCGCTGTTGAAGATTTCGAATCCTTCAGGCTGCTTAATGTACACCTCCTCCCTAATGATTTCATTGAGGAACACAGTCTTCACATCCATCTGATGAATGTGCCAACCCATATGCACTGAGAGAGCAACGATGGTCCATATGGAAGAATACCTTGCAACAGGTGCAAAGGTTTCTTCATATTCGATCCCCTCAATCTGTGAGAAGCCCCGAGAAACAAATCTTGCCTTGTACTTATCTACACTCTCGTCAGTTTCTTGCTTCACTTTATAGATCCATCTCGAACCTACCTGTGATTTCCCTTCTGGCCTTGGGACAATCTCCCATGCACTGTTTCTGAAAATCAAATCATACTCTTCCACCATGGCATATACCCATGTGGGATCCTCCACAGCTTCCTCGAAAGAGGATGGATCTGTCACGATACACTTTCTCATCAGAGCCATGTGTCTAATAAATCGGTCAGGTGACTATCTCTATCTACACTGTGATGTAGGAGCTCCTACATTTTGCGTTGCATCAAGATTCAGTTGCTCAGCTTCTGTAGTGCGCTTCTGCCCTCTAATGTTTGGCACTGCATGAGTGGTTTCTTCCACTCCATGAACCTCCTCTTGTGGCTGATCCACATCTTGAGGCTCATATTTAGGAACAATTAGCTCCTCCTCTACATGCAAGTGTAGTTCCCTCTCAAGAGACAACTTCATGGCTTTCTCCTCATGAAATTTGATATCCCATCGCACAACAGTCATCTGACTGTCTGGCAACTACGCATGATAATTGTGGGGTGTTTCTCTGTACCCCAAAAATATCCCAACCTCTGCAGTCGGCTCCACCTTCTTCCTGGCTTCCTTCTTCACACGAATGTAAACAGGTGAGCCAAAAATCTTCAAATGATAAATATCAGGCTTCTTACCAGAAAACGTCTCTTCGGGTGTACTCATGTCAAGTACTCTATGAGGACAACGGTTTTTCACATAAACCACAATGTTGCATGCCTCAACCCACAAGTGTATAGGAAGGCCCTGATCATGTAACATCACCTGTGCAACACCCATGATCATTTTGTTCTTTCTCTCCTAAACTCCATTCTACTGTGGGTTATGAGGCGCTATGAGTTCTCCTCGAATTTCTTCTTTTCTACAGAAGTCTTTGAATTCGCCAGAGATGTATTCACCACCATTATCGCTCCTTAGAGCTTTCACCTGATTCCCCGACTCTTTCTCAACTAGTGCCTTCAACTCACAGAACTTTGAGCATGTCTCACCCTTCTTCTGCATGAAGAAGATCCAGCACTTATGAGAAAATTCACCAACAAATATCACATAATAATGGTGCATTGTTGTTGAAGAAACCGAGAAAGTTCCACACACATCTGTGTGAATTCTCTCAAGGATTGTCGAGGCATGACTATCCTTCTCATGAAGAGTGGTCTTCAAAAATTTTCCCAAAGTAAATCCCTTGCACTGATTTGACTGCGCAAGTGTACCTTTGGGAAGCCCGGTAGAAATATGCTACAAAATTTTCAAAGCTCCATGGTGAAGATTTCCCAATCTCCTGTGCCACAATTCTTCCTCATCTCGGCTCACCACTCCTTCTGCTTTTCCTGCCATTTCTGCACAACCATCTACCTACAATTGATAAATATTCTTAACTCGAATCCCTATCCTCCTAGTTTGACCATTTGTTTTATGCCGAAGGAAGGCTTTTCCCTCACTGAAAACAACATCATAACCCTTGTCTTCCAAAATCGCGACAGAGATCACATTCTTCTTCAATCCTAGAAAATGCACGAAATCCTTCAAGATGAAAGGTTTATCGGACTCCCTCTCAAAGGAAATGGTTCTGATATGAGTCGCACTGTATCTACCATCATCTCCCATCTCAATGTGCACTCGAAGATCCTTTTCCTCCAGATCACTAAACAAATCTTTGTCTCGGTCATATGGAAAGACGCACCACTGTCAAGAAACCACACCGATCCCATCACACTTGAAACCAAGCATGCAATCAAAGAAAAATCTAGCTTAAACTGTGAGGCTAAGGCCTCTCTAGCTGCAGATCCAGCAGCCTGCTTATTCTTCTTCTTCTGTGGAAATTTAGTGGTGAAATGCCCGTGCTGGTGACAGTGAAAGAAGTTCACCTTGGACAAATCCTACTTCTTGCCTTTCTCTTCAGATTTGGAATATTTCTTCCCTTTTCCTTTCCAAGCTTTGGCAGCCAAAGTGCAATTTTCTTCATCTTCATTCTTCGATAAAGATGCATCCCTGGTACCCTGCCTTATCTCCTCCTGCACAAGATTCGACCAAAGTCGCTCCCATCCTAGCAGTTTCTCCCGTCCATTGACAAACTTGCTCTTTCACTTATCTCTCCATTGGTCTCCACTGAAACTGCCATGCACTGTAGTTAACTGATGTAGTCTTCCGTTGATTAATGAGTTATTATTTTTGAATTAATTAACTAATTAATTCATTCTAGTCTCACTAGTGTATCATTCAGTTAGAATAGATACAACTAGCTCAACTAAGTCTAACTGAGTTAAACTAAATACAACTCCACCAACTACTTCTCCAACTCCACCAAACTCTATCACATGAGTTCTAACTGAATTCCTCCATGCATTAGCTCTAGTAAACCCTCAAGAATAGCATAATTCCTTCTGTCAATTGTTGTGCCACATCTGTGCACTTAACTAAAGTGCTCCAAGAGAATAAGATAATGTTTAGAGTCCAAATATTATTAAGAGCTAATAATATTTGACATATCTATTTTTAGACTAGCAATCTAAAAATAGACTCCGCCCAATATTTCTAAAAATATAAGTCCATCTATTTTTCCAACTTGACCAACCATCCACAAACAGCATCTTGCAACTCATAAAATATGATCGACATGTCTCAAATAGACATAGTCTAAAAATAGACTTTGCGCCAAAAATAGCCTACGGGTCCACTTAGTGAAGGCGACTCTTTTCACTAAGCTCATCATCTTGTTGAATCTCAACACAACGAGAGTTATCATGGAGCTTAGAGGATGAATACAAAACTGGCTCCCTAGAACCAATATTTTCGTTGGAGGATGTGGATGTTGTAGGAGTAGAGGGAGATGACGGAGAAGCTCTTGGTAAGAAGGTGCCACATGAAAATGTTGTAGAATGTTCGATAATAAATTGGAGGTTTGGCTTACCACCCATGAATTCCCTTTCATACATGACACCAATGCTTAATTGGACATAAAGTATCCCAAGGAAGAGGATTTAAAATAGTGGTGCCTAGTATAACAAATTAAATCGACTTGTGTATATATATATATATATATAATCATATTGTGAGTTTTTCTATCCAATGCGACTTTTACTTCCTTATGTTGTTTTTTTTGGGTAAGGTGAGACCTTACAATGAGATTATTGGTTTACCCCCATAGAGAGAAGTATATTATTGGCTTCTGTTGAACTCTTACCTTGATGATGCAAGCCCCATTATGAGCCTCCTTAAAACCCCAGAGTGCCAAGACTATCTTCAAATGATGCTTCCTTGAAGTTCCCTATTAACAATATCCTCTCAAGGGATAATGATCCCTTTTATATAAAAAGTGGTATGATTTGAATGATGTGGCTCAACCCTTTTATAAATAATCAGAGTCAAACTCCTTTCCAAATAGCCTAGGAGAAAATAGGTCTCTCTCTCTCTCTCTATATATATATATATATATATATATATATATATATATATATATGCCTTAATATTCCTAGCTAGTCTCCCCATCAACACTTTAGGCCCACTCTTTAAATATCCTGACATAATGTAGATGGCCTTCACAACATGTTCGTTAGGATAAACATGTCAAGAAAGACCCACCTTTGAATGCTCCTCCTTTTAATGACTCCAACCCAATATAGTTATCTCGCTTGATGGGGAAAACCTTTATGGAAACTGTCAGGGTAGAACCTCTGGGTGGGACCCGCGATTCCACGTGAGCTCAATCCTTATTATCGGTTGGTTCATATGTCAGGTTAGTGCTTAGTCACCCCACTTATTCCTTCACCCTTATTCTCTCATGCTTCCAAGATGAAACCTCAAGGCCCGCACTGTTAAGAACCCATTCTTTTTCCTTCTAAAATAAAGCCTCCAGTTGTCTTTCCACATTCTGTATCTTGGTGTTCTCAATCTTGTCTCTCAATACTATCAAATAATGATAATATTAAAAGAGAAAAAATGACTAACTGTTATTTATCCCTTTTATACTCAATTCTTTCATGGTCTTCATCCATCGCAACTCTCTTCTCGTTCCAATCTATCACTCTGCACTCTTAAGGCACCTCTTCTTTAAAAATTCCCCACACCTCTCTTTAATATGTCTTTTTTCTCCTATAGACTTGGATTTTTAATGTCGGCACTACGATTTGACTCTTAAATATCGGCTCTACACTTTTTCTCCTCCGCTGCACACACTCATTTCCTACAATGAAAGATATATATATATATATATAGTTTAACGAGTCAGCGAGATTCTAAAGCGAGAATGTCCCACTAAACCTTTCATTCTTCTGGAGTTACCTTCCTCACATGAAGAATAAGAACATAAGATATTAGAGGAAGAAAGGAAGAGACAAGAAAAATAAAAATAAAGGCAAAGAATGAAGGAAAGAAGAAGAAAAACAAGAACAAAACTAGCTACTGGAAGAAGAGAGTAAGAAATTGTAGGAAAATGAACTTTCTCAAGAAATTGAATACCTGATAATAATCCAAGATATGGAGGTAGAAAAAGAGCAGTAAAACCAATATTTTGATCTCACACCTTCCACGGAGAAAATCACTATTGAGTCTCCCGCTTGCCCGAAAACAGAGCAAGCTCCGAGTGAAGAAGAGGAAATTTTTCCTCTTGATGATGATTCAGTCATGGATACATACAATATAACTTATGATGAGCTTCAAAAAATTATTGTACAAGCGAGAAAGAAACATTTCCTAGAAAATATCACATCTCTTGCAATCATCAGAAAATGAGTGATTGTGACAGACACAATCCAGAAGCCATTTTTTCATCCAACTTGGCCTTTGCAAGTGCTTCCAAGTCAAACAAAAAGTATCTCATGTCCGAGAATATATAAATGGAAAATAACTTATAGGCTGCAAGGAAATAAGTTGAAAAACTTTGAGCAGAGTTATAGAAATAAACTCCCACACAGGTCTAGCTCGAATAACTTAAGGCAACCATATTTGGAGAATTACCGACATTAGTGGAAACTATGAGAAATCTCCATGAGGATGTTATCACAATGCATACATAAATTGTCCGCTTTCACGACATGTAGCAGAAGTGCAAAGATAATGCTAAATCCCTCAAGGTTATTTATACAACCATCAATGTCATGCATGAGTGTTCAATGTAGTACAAAGGGGCACGTTAATAGTTGGTGAAGAAGAACATGCAACATACTGAGTTGGAGAAAGCATAAGTGCAGATTATCATCCAAAGTGATAAATATGTGGGCTCATTCATCACCAAAATTTAGGCCTCATATGCATGGTTATACAAAATTGTGGATTAAATGGTGGATTCAAATAAGATCCCTTTAGTTAGCTCATTCATCGAAGCCAAACGTAGGAATTAGATCAAACATGAGGTAAATAGTTGGATTAACTCAGACAGATTGTTATCATGATATTGAGGTGAAAAAACATAACATGCCAAGGTATATTGGTAGCTCTATCTATATCAATACCATGTTTCTCTTGCTGAAGAAGTAAACTCAAATTGGTTCTAAGGCAGTGTACCCATGTGCCTGTGTCCACTTACAACTCTATTTCGTCCCTGTGTTTTCCTTCGCTGCTTTTTATTTCTTGTTCTTTCTTCTTATATTATATCACCATGGATTCATGGTACAAAATTTTCTCCATTATTCTAGTCTCCTTAATAATGGTTAAAGACGTGAATCTGCAGCACAATGACACAAAAATCGTTGAATCTATCAAGTCGTCATGCAAGGTGACCCAACATCCGTAGCTTTGTGTTATATCGCTTTCTTCGTACGTGGGATCTGTGAATCCAACGCTGAGCGACCTACTGAAGGCGGCCATGAACGTGAGCCTCGTTAATGCCCGCATGGTTTTCATTTTGGAAGCCGACTTGGAAAAGAAAGGCGCCACGACGATGTGTGAAAGAGAAAGAGCAGTGTTAAACAATTGTATTCAGAATTTCGATGACACCGTTGAGGAGATTCATAAATCTGTAACTGAGATGGAGAAGTTGAAGCATATTAACTTCAACCATCAAGTGAACGACATGTAGATGTTTATGAGTGCCACCCTCACCGACCAAGATTCTTGCCTCAACGAATTTTAGGAGGTGAAGGTGGTGGGGAATATTAACGCGTCGATGAAGGTCCGCGTGTAGAATGAGTCAGATTTGATCAGCAATGCTCTATTTATCCTTAACGTGCTTACTCTTAATGCATTCACTAACACCGGAGTTGATAATGGTATCAATGCGTGAAGGAAAAAATGGCCCACTCAGTACTCTTCTAAACAAAAAATATATGTACCTAACAATGTTTCCTAATATATATAGATATATTTATAGTTTTGCTGCCAAGAAATCCTTTACTAGTTTCTGGTTTCTATTTCTTTAAATGGTTGATTTGGTTTGGAGTACAATCATGGCATTATTTCAATTTGATGCAAATTTTTTTATGCTCATGCTTAAGCTTTTCCTGGTTTCTAGTTTATGTTTCTTTAAATGGTTGATTGGGTTTGGAGTACGATCATGGCATTATTTCAATTTGATGCAATTTTTTTTTTATGCTCATGTTAAGGTTTAAGACAATATTTAAGACATATGGCTCAGGAAAAATAGAAATTTATGGCCACTTGTTAAATAAATAAGCTTTCCACTATCAATTCTCATGTAGTCTTGCACACATCAGAGGGTTCGATTGGTAAGTAGTGATACCCAGACTTGAAGTCGATTTTGCTAAAATATTTCGCCTCTTTGAGTTTTTACAGAGGGTCATCAATCCATGGGATTAGGTACCTATTTTGAACAATGATCTTATTCAATGCCTAATATTCAATACAGAGTCTCCAAGTCCCATCCTTCTTTTGTACTAACATGATCAGGCTTCCATAGGGCAATGAACTTGGTCGGATGTGACCTTTTTGTAGTAGCTCCTAAATCTTCCTATTGATCTCATCGTTCTCTAGAACATAGTGTCAATAGATCAATCCATTGGGTAGAAGCACACCTGGGGTTAGATCAATGGGGTTCTTGACTGACAGTGTAGAATCACCCCTATGGATGAGGTGAAGATGTCCCCATACTCCTCCACAACCTTGTCCATTTTTTGTTGTCATGCAGAGGAGCCCTGTCTGGAGGTCATGGCCACATTCTTCTTCTTTCCATGGGGGCAGATCACTAGGAAAAAAAATTTCCTGGTTTGGGAAATGAGCTTGCTACATTGTTTTGTAGTAACCAAAGAGATAGCGACAGGCGGTGGTACCTCTAGTATCCTGTAAAACTTATTTCCAAAAGTAACAATAATAGTGTGAGGTCAGGAGTCATACACATCATGTCGCTTCCACAAGTGCGGTTGGCCTAATAATACATCAGAAACATCAATAGGAGCAATGTCACACAATACCTCATCCGTGAAGGGCTTGATGCTATAGGGAAGGCGGCACTGCTGGCTGACACGGAGATTCCGTCCTTGGTGAAGCCACCCAATGGTGTATGGTTGTGGGTGCGCTGTGGTCAGCAAGCCCAACCGCTTCACGACATTTGCTGAAATGAGGTTCTTTTGGCTCCCATTGTCGACAATGAACCGTAGCGGGGAACCCTTTACCCACATCTGGGAGTGGAAGAGATGCTTCTCCTCCTTTGGATCTTCCGGTTCCTAATTTTGGATATTCACAGTGACAATAGTGGGATTGGGCTCCACATCAATAATCTATTTCTCTTTTTAATTCCCCTTATCAGGTTCTGATTCAGAATGGAAGCATGCATCTAATTTAGAAGCCCTCATCTCGGCCACCAGTGACTATTTGGCCCCACACTCACTTCTGTTGTGAGTGGAGCTCTTACGTAACTCACACCACTTTCTCATGTCCTTCTTTGGCTTCGCGGTGTTGTTCTTTTCTTGTGAGTTTGGAAGGTTTTCTTGGGCCACCATGCCTTGGCTTTGTCCTTTGTTATGCAGCTTGGGGGCACCTTTCCCTTTCTTTTGATTCGCAAATCCAAAGCCTCGCTTCTTCTGTTTGAATTTCTGCTCAATATTGGCAGCATACCAATATGTCATACCAAGCGAGGAGATGTCGAGTAACTCCATTTTCTCTCGAATATATTTGTGCAGACAACTGTGATACTTTAGCACCAAATGTTTCTTTGAATCTTTGATACCCAACTTTGTGCACAGGGTATGAATCAGATTTGTTAGCTCATGCACATCTTGATCCCTTTGTTGTTGCAACGTGGTCCATTGTATGTACTTTTTGTCATAGCTCCCCACAGGATAGTATTGTTCCTTGATGGCATCTCAGAAATAATTCCAAGTGGGTACGATTGAGAATAGAGAGTGTTTTGTCTTGTTTGTTTTCTCATAGTAGGTTTCCCACTAGTTGTTGACATCGGGGGTAGCTTTGAGGAGTGCAAAAGGAATCTTCTCCCAGTTGGAAAAGTCATGAATTGAGAAATATCATTCTAATAGATTCAACCATATATCTACGACATTTGTATCTATTTGAACCTAAAATATGGGAATGCCAAATTTTACTTGTACCTTAAAGGAAGTCGCGCCTCTAAAGTACCTCCTCGATGCAGATGCGCCGACGGTGGGCAGTTGTTGAACGATATGGGAAAATTTATGGATCATCGCGTTCCTTTTTTTTTCGAGGGCCTCCTTGAACAATATTTTGATAATATATCCTATTCCTTCATATTTCTTTTCATTCCCCATGGGCGGCCATTGACTTTTGCAAGGGTGATCTTGCAAAGGTTCCCAGATTGAGCCCTAACTCCTTATACCTCGACCTCATTGGGGACATGCAAAGAAGGATGGAGAAAAAGTAGACCACTCTAATACCACTGATCCATATTTATGCAAGAATGCAATAGAATACACATATAACCATAAATACAAAGCTACAATAGAAATGACACTTCATTTCATTAATATCAAAGAACAGAAGTTTTCTTACAGAAAAAATGGAAATAAACTAGCTAGGGCACTGGTAGCTTATCTCTGAGAAGAGATGTGTTGGATATAGGCCTCTGAACTGTGTTACAATGACGCTTGAGGGCCTATTTATTATTTAGAAACAATGGAAAACCCTAAAAATCCAAAACCATAAGCCTAGGAGATGAAGTGCCAAAACTATGTGCCCTGTTTGGGTAAATTGGTGTTTCAACTTCCTAGGGACATAACTTGGCATACACTCTCAGTTTGGTGCACACCATACCTCGTCAGAAAGATCTATCTAAGGACTACAAATTTTTTTGTGAGAAAAATTGGTCCATGACCCCATGTTACTCCCGTTTTTCCCAAAAAACGTCATTTAGGGCTCCAAAACTGCTCTGGAAGTTCAGGACTAGAAAAAATGCTAAAAATAGTAAGTTGTGCCAAAAATGAAAAATTGAAAGGGACAATGATGGGGACCCAATTGGAATAGGTGGGTGGCCACCAATATCTATAGAAATTTTCTGAATAATGAAGATTTATCCACCGAGATTATCCTGGTCACACACTAATTCGAATTCATGCAAGACACATAACCTCTTCTGCAATTGATCATCAATATGCGGAAATAGAAACAAGCCGCATGCACACATAAACACAATATGTAATGGGGAAAGATTATAGCCGAAAACCCTCAAACCCCCAACATTTGTATATTATAATAGAAGAGAACAGTAACAAGACATATAATAATATCCTCACAAGTACCTCGCACTATCTCCAAAGTTACACACAAACTAGCTCAGTTTTGAACAAGTCACGGGTTCAAAACTCATCCACTGTTTGCCTGCCTCTACTGCGCAATCCAAGTTGGTGTAATGAGAGATCCAAGTTCGAATCTCCTTGGCTTGATCTGTGCAATCATCATTGGAAATCTCCTCCAATTCTTGTGCAAATATCATGCACAACTAATGTCACAACTAATAGCAATCTCACCCTTTCATCTACCTCTTCCATTGGTCTTCACTGAACAGTCCATGCACTGCAGTCAACTGATGTGCTCTTTAGTTGAATAATGAGTTAATATTTAGTGAATAAAATAATATTTATTTCACCCCACTCATCTCTAGTGTATTAGCCAATTAAACTAAACACAACTAGTTCAACTAAGTTAACCCGAACACAACTCCACCAACTGTCTCATCAACTCCACCAAACTCCGCCACTTGAGTTCTAACTGAAGTCAACCATGCATGAGCTCACCAAACCCCTAGGAATAGCGTAATTCCTTTGTCAGATGCATGGACCACATCCGTAGCTCCAACTGAAGTGCTGTAAGAGGATAAACTGAAGTTTATAGTCGAAATATTATTAAGGGTAAATAATATTTGACTTTTCTATTTTTAGCCTGGCAGTCTAAAAATAGACTCCGCCCAAATGTCTAAAAATAGAGGTCCATCTATTTTTACCAACTCGACTAATCATCCAATAATATCATACTGCAACTCTTAGACCATGCTCCATATGTCTAAAAATAGACTTTGCGCCAAAAATAGCCTGCGGGCCCACTTAGTGAAGGCGACTTCATTTCACTAAGCTCCAAAATCTTGTTGCTTTTTCAACACTCCATCTCAACAAGATATGGATTATCTAAAACCCCTATCCTGCCTCTATGGAATTCAAATTTTCTCCTGGTGAGCGCCTTCGTCAAGATGTCACCATCCTGATCCTCCGTGGGAATATATGAAAGTAACATGATTCTCCATTGCACACAATCTTTGATATGATGGTACCTGATGTCGATGTGTTTGGATCTATCATGAAATACTGGATTAGCTCAGAGTTTAATGCAACTCTGGTTATCACAATAAATCACAGTATGCTCCAAGTGCGACCCGAACAATCCGACGAGGATCTTCCTCATCCAAATAGCCTCGCATGCAGCCAAACTTGCTGCCATGTACTCGGTCTCTGCTGAACTGAGTGCCACGGATCTCTACTTCATGCTGTACCAAGAAACTGTTGTCGACTCGATACTGAAGATTCCTCCAGATGTGCTCTTTCTGTCCGTTGGGCTCCTTGCCCAATCTACATCAGTGAAGCCGCAAAGCTTCGCTCCATCCTCATGTCTGTACCACAGACCATATCCCGATGTGCCACTAAGATAACGCAATACATGCTTGTCTGCCTTCCAGAAAAGCTTGGTAGGCTTAACCATAGCTTGCGAAAGCTGGTTAACAACATAGCATATATCGGGTCGTGTATTGACCAGATACATAAGTGACCCCACCAACTGTCCATAGATAGAGGCATCCACTACCTCCGCTGAAGTAGCATCCTCCTTCCTCCAACCACCAGGAAGAGGAGTATCAACAGTCTTGCATCCATGCATGTTGAACCTCTCCAGTATCTCCCAGGCATACTTAACCTGAGAAACAAACAGTCCACCACTACGCTGCCAAATCTCCAATCCCAGGAAATAATGAAGGAGGCCCAAGTCCTTCATCTCAAACTCTCTAGCAAGATCCTCCTTGCATGAAAGTATCAACAGCTCATCACCCATCAAAATTAGATCATCTACATAAAATACAATGATCAAAAACTTCCCCTCCACCACAATCTGGTATAGGTTAGGATCCGCCTCACTCTTGGAGAATCCAAGTCCGGTGAAATAACTATCTATCCGTGTGTACCAAGCATGAGGTGCTTGCTTCAGCCCGTACAGTGCTCTCTTGAGTCAGCAAACATGCGAATCACTACTGAAGATCTCGAAACCTTCGGGCTGCTCTATGTACACCTCCTCCTCAATGACTCCATTGAGGAATGCAGTATTCACATCCATTTGATGGATGTGCCACCCCATCTGCACTGAGAGAGCTAGGATCATCCGTATGGAAGAGTACCTTGCAACAGGTGCAAAGGTCTCCTCATAATCGATCCCCTTGATCTGTGAGAAGCCACGGGCAACAAATCTTGCCTTGTACTTCTCCACACTCCCGTCAGCCACCTGCTTCACTTTTTAGATCCATCGCGAACCAACCACTGATTTCCCCTCTGGTCATGGGACAATCTCCCATGCACTATTTCTGACAATCGAATCATACTCTTCCACCATGGCATCTACCCATGCGGGCTCCTCCACAGCTTCCTCGAAAGAGGATGGCTCTATCACGACACATTTGCTCACAAGAGCCATGTATCCAGTGTACCGGTCTGGTGACTGTCTCTGTCTGCACTATGCTGTAGGTGGTTCTACAACCTTCTCTGCATCTCGAGCCAGTCGCTCAGCTTTTGTAGTGCGCTTGCGCCCTATGATGGTTGGCGCTGCATGAGTGGTCTCTTCCACTCCATGAACTTCCTATTGTGGCTGATCCACATCCAGAAGCTCCTCCTTAGGAACTAATAGATCCTTTTCTGCATGCAAATGTGGCTCCCTCTCAAGCGAACACTTCATGGCTTTCTCCTCCTAAAATTTGATATCCCGTTGCACAACAGTCTTGCGACTGTCTAGAAAATACACACGATAGTTGTGGGGCATATCAGTGTACCCCACAAATATCCCAACCTCTGCGGTCAGATCCAGCTTCTTTCTGGTGTCCTTCGTCACATGCATGTAGACAGGTGAGCCAAAAATCCTCAAATGAGAAATGTCAGGCCTCTTGCCAGAAAATGCCTCCTCCGGTGTACTCATGCCAAGTATCTTGTGAGGACAGCGGTTCTGCACATACACTGCAGTATTGCATGCCTCAGTCCACAAGTGAAGGGGTAGGCCCTGATCATGTAACATCGCCCGTGCAGCACCCACGATCATTTTGTTCTTCCGCTTAGCAACCTCGTTCTGCTGTGGGTTATGGGGTGCGATGAGCTCTCTCCAAATCCCTTCTGCGCTGCAAAAGTCCTTGAATTCAATAGAAATGAATTCACCACCATTTTCGCTCCTAAGAGCCTTCACATGCTTCCCTGATTCCTTTTCAACTAGTGCCTTGAATTCACAGAACTTTGAATATGTCTTGCTCTTCTTATGCATGAAGAAGATCCAGCACTTCCGAGAGAAATCATCAACAAAGATCACATAGTACTTGTGCTTTGCTGTCGAAGCTACTAAGAAAGGAGCACACACGTCTGTGTGAACTCTCTCAAGGATTGTCGTGGCGCGACCATCCTTCTCGTGAAAGGTGGCTTTCACATATTTTCCCAAGGTACACCCCTTGCACTGATCTGACTGTGCAAGAGTGCCCTTAGGAAGCCCAGTAGAAATCTGTTGCAGTATCTTCAAAGCGTCATGGTGAAGGTGGCCCAATCTCCGGTGCCACAGCTCACCATCATCCTTGCTCACCACTGCTTCCGCCTTGCATGCCATTGCTGCGCAACCATCCACTTGCAACTGATAAAGGTTCTTGACTCGAACCCCTATCTTCTGGGTCTCTCCAGTTGTCTTACTGCGCAGGAAATCCTTTCCCTCGCTGAAGACCACATCATACCCCTTGTCTTCCAACATCGCCACAGAGATCATATTCTTAATCAATCCTGGAACATGCAATGCTTCCTTCAATACAAAGGGTTTACCAGACTCCCTCTCAAAGGAAATGGTACCGATACCGGTCGCACTGTATCTACCATCATCGCCCATCTCGATGTGCACTCCAAGATCTTTTTCCTCTAGATCTGAAAATAGATCCCGATCTCCTGTCATGTGAAATGACGCACCACTGTCCAAGAACCATACCGATCCCATCACACTTGAGACCAAGCATGCGATCAGTGAAAAATCTAGTTCAAACTGGGAGGCCAATGCCTCGCCCGCTGCAGATCCAGCAGCCTTCTTATTTTTCTTCTTCTGCGGAAAATTTGTGGCATAGTGTCCATGCTGGTGACAGTGAAAACACTTCACCTTGGACATGTCTTGCTTCTTGCCTTTCGCACTAGATTGAGAAGCTTTCTTACTCTTCCCCTTCTTTTCTTTGGTAGCCAAAGCACAATTTTCTTCATCAGATACCTTTGATGAAGATCCGTCACTGGTAGTCCGCCTTATCTCCTCTTGCATGAGATCCGACAAAAGTCGCTCCCATCCCGGCAACTTCTCCCGACCATTGACAGAGTCCTGATAGGAATTCCAACTCTTCGGAAGACCAAGCAGAGCCAGGTCCACCAAGTCCTCATCATCGACAGTCACCCCCACACTTCCCAGCTCATCTCTGCATTGAGTGAACTTCGTGAGGTACTTGGCGATACTGTCGCCTTTCTCCATCTTAATGTTTCTAAGTTTATCCTTGAGCGCCAGCTTCCTCTGGTCACTCTTACTCTGGAATAGATCTGTCAACACTTTCCACATCAGATATGGAGAATCTTTTCCATGCAGGCTGGATATAATGTGATCCTTCACGCCCTCCAACAGAATCCTTCGACATTTCGCCATCTTTTTTTGCCAAGCCTCAACTTTAGCAGGATCAGTAGGCTTTTGGACATCCATATCTAGGAACTCCTTCAGCCCATTATCATCTAATACTACCTCCATCCGGTCTTTCCATGCAACATAATTCGAACTGCCCTCAAGGGCATACTCGAGTCGCAAACCGTTGAAAGACATTGCAACTTCGGCACCAAGAAAAACAATCTGCTACAAATTTCGAATTCCAAGCTCAAAACTCAACTGCTTCTGGATCTGTGAGAACAAATTATTTCTAGCACAGAGATCGACTGTAGGGGAATTTACTGGATATATCACCTTTCAAAGAAAGGATGGATCCAGAGGCTACCTGGCCCGTTACAGACTCTGTCTACCAAAATAATTGTAATCACTGTAATAGATCCCAATAATCAATTCTCTCCGATACCATGTAGAAATTTGCTGAATAATGAAGATTTATCCACCGAGATTATCTTGGTCACACACTAATTCAAATTCATGCATAACACATAACCTCTTCTACAATTGATCATCAATATGCGGAAATAGAAATAGTGGCATGCACACATAAACAAAATATGTAACGGGGAAAGATTATAGCTGAAAACCCCCATCTATTTTGTATATTATAATAGAAGAGAACATGTAACAATACATAGCACAATACTCCTCACAAGTACTCAGTACTATCTCCAAAAGTTACACACAAACTAGCTCAGTTTTGAACAAGCCACGGGTTCAAAACTCATCCACTGTTTGCCTGCCTCTACTGCGCATTCCAAGTTGGTGTAATGAGAGATCCAAGTTCGAATCTCCTTGGATTGATCTGCGCAATCCTCATTGGCAATCTCCTCCAATGCTTGTGAAAATCTCATGCACAACTAATGTCACAACTAATAGCAATCTCACCCTTTCATCTACCTCTTCCACTGGTCTTCACTGAACTGTCCATGCACTGCAGTCAACTGATGTGTTCTTTAGTTGAATAA
Organism: Pinus albicaulis; assembly: GCA_034641835.2. NCBI lineage: Eukaryota > Viridiplantae > Streptophyta > Pinopsida > Pinales > Pinaceae > Pinus > Pinus albicaulis. The sequence goes on from CM076582.1 coordinate 1,272,165,971, forward strand.
TGAGTTAATATTTAGTGAATTAAATAATATTTAATTCACCCCACTCATCTTTAGTATATTATCCAGTTAAACTAAACACAACTAGTTCAACTAAGTTAACCCGAACACAACTCCACCAACTGTCTCATCAACTCCACCAAACTCTGCCACTTGAGTTCTAACTGAAGTCAACCATGCATGAGATCACCAAACCCCTAGGAATATCGTAATTCCTTTTTCAGATGCAGGGGCCACATCCGTAGCTCCAACTGAAGTGTTGTAAGAGGATAAACTGAAGTTTATAGTCGAAATATTATTAAGGGTAAATAATATTTGACTTTTCTATTTTTAGCTTGGTAGTCTAAAAATAGACTCCGCCCAAATGTCTAAAAATAGAGGTCCATCTATTTTTACCAACTCGACCAATCATCCAAGAATAGCATACTGCAACTCCTAGACCATGCTCCAGATGTCTAAAAATAGACATAGTCTAAAAATAGACTTTGCGCCAAAAATAGCCTGCGGGCCCACTTAGTGAAGGCGACTTCATTTCACTAAGCTCCATCATCTTGTTGCTTTTTCAACAATATCCACATGGATCAGTGAAGATTCCAATTTATGTGATGACAGGGACAAAGCACAATGATTCATCCACCGGATACAAATAATTCACCAAGAAGTGCAAGAGCAATTGGAAAAGATTCAGGCTCGATAGAAGGCCAGACATGATAAGCACTGATTCGAATATCAATTTTAATATGGTGACAAGGTGTGGTTCCACATCAAAAAGGATCGAATGAAGGGGAAAGGCAAGAAATTGAAACCAATCTGGTATGGTCCATTTACCATATTGGAGAAGATTGGGAATAATTCTTTCCGACACTATTTGCATGTATACATACAGATGTACTCGATCATGAATGTTGAAAATTTGAAGCTTTATGAGCCACCATTGATTATGGAAACCGAGGAGGTAGGATCAGTGGCTATAGTGGATGAATTTTCACCAGAGTATCTTGATGAAATGCCAGAAGACATCATTCTCGATCGAAGAACCAAGACTTCATGATGAGGAGATGTGGAGTATCTCTGTGTTGGTTTGAAAGGGATGCACCCAAGTAAAGCTAAATGGCTTGAAAAGGATAATGTGAGGGAGAAATTCCCTCACTTTCCTGTTGATTGATAAGGATTTTTGGGTCCAAAATCTCTTTAGTGGGGAGGAATGATCTAGGTGGATCGAATAGGTCCAAGTATAAGTGGCTTAAGTACAAAGGCTAAAAAATCAAAGCATCTGGAATGTGGAAAACTTAATGTCAAATTGAATATATCGTCTTTCTAATTTTAACAACATAGATGACACTCAATTCCGCTTCCCTATGGAGGAGTTACGAGCAGTCAAGTTTTTAGGGTTAACTTGGTGACTAGGAAGGCTTAAGGAAGGCACAATTTCGAATTTTTACGGCCACTGGATTCCGGCCAGCTCTAGCCAGATTCTGGGTGAATTTTTTGCCTCCTTAATAAGACTCCTATGGCTTATTTTTGAGATTTTCAAAAATGTGTTCGTTTATTGAAAAATAAAAATAAAATATGAAAGTTGGGTGGCAGTCCATGACCCACACCACCCCCATCAAGTCTAACATAAAAATAAATATTATTATAAGGGGGTTGGAAGCCATGACCCCATCGTCCCCACATTCCACGACCACATTCTACAGCCACACCATATATAATATGGGTAGGTGGGGTTGTTAACCCACTGCCCAACCCATCCATGCATGCCACGTACCAAACGAGCCAACGAAAATGGTGGGGCGGGCCACCCAATGTGGGCTCGACCCCTCAACTACCCTCCTTGCCTTAAATTTTATAACACCGAGTTAAAAATAAGGTAAAGAGCATAATTTATAGAACAAATTCCAACTTTAAAAGGAGGGGGCGAGCTTTGACCACTCGACCCCCTCCCTCCAAATTTGGATCCAAACCAACTTAGCCAACGGTGGACTTGGTAAAGTCTGTCCAAATTTTATTATAAAAACCTTCATTTCACAAGTGCACCCAGGCAGTCAATGAGTGGGCACGAAGTTTGAGACAAGTGGAACCATGACTGTTGTGTAGGAGGGGGGAGAAACCATGATCTGAGCCAATTTCGAGAGTGTCCATATTTTCACTTTGTTAGATTTAGACAAATTTTATATGGATTATGCACCTCTCGGTGCCACAAATCCAATGGTGCTATCCACTTCTTCATCAGAGGTCTCCAATTTTCAGGCACATTCAGCTATGGAGGTATAAGGGTGTAATTCTGCAGTTTATACTTGTACTTTCATTTTTTTCCACTTAATGAAAGAGGGCCTTCCGAATAATTGAGTAGGGCCCGGAGATGTAGTCCCTCCTACGAACTATGATCTAAATTTTGTGTCTTCTTGCATGATGTTTATTTCTTCTCTCTTCTTATGTTGATGCCTTTTAAAGTTTCTTGTTTAAGCTACAATTTTCACATGTACTTCTTTAACACATCTCAAGTAAAATATTTTGGATCATGTGGCCTATGTATTATTTTCCCTAGCATTTTCATATTTTTTTTTAATGTAAAGGATCATTCCTAGTCTTAATATGGGAAGGATTTCTAGAAAGTGCTTACCCACATACAAAATGTAATTTTTTTCTTCTTTAATGAAAAACGATACACATTTTTTTTTCTATGGGAAAAAACAATAATTTTATTTACTTTAAAATTATAACATTAATAAGGATAACATGAGCAAGAGGGTAATCCATTTTCCCAGAGAACAAAAAGAATATAAATTTTCTTGGGGCTTAGGATTGGAAAGTAGTAATCAAGTTGAGTTCTGAGTGCTTTGGAAAGATCTCCACCTTTTTAAGGGATAAAGGAATAAAAAAATTGAGGATCCTGGGACACTCAATGTTTGAAATAATAAAAATATCTAAGTTGATAAAATGAAGCTCATCCTTTCTTGCCTAATTTTCCATCAAATTACTCTGATGGCATCAAAATTTGAGGAAGTCACTCTTCGCCACATCCTATGAAATTGCAAAGAGAAGGAAGATCTCCTAGAAATCTGTGTTCCCAACTAGAAGAAGGTATTATTGAGCTCTATTATGGAGCAAGTTTAATCATGTCAATATTCTAATCAACTATAATAAATGAAATGTTTTTGTAGATTGATTAAATTAAACTCTTTGTTAGTCAAAGTAAGGAGAATAAACACAAGCTGCTAGTTGGAACCATCTCACCATAGGATGGATGAAGAGTGAGGACATAAGTGAGTCTGTTCTATCCAAAAAATGTTTCATAACATGCATGGAGACATCCACACTCTATTTATTAGTGAATGAGGGGGGGTTGTTTTAAATACTCATTGGTCTTCTCGGTTGCAAAATATGTGGGAATTGTAATCATTCGAGTGTCTCTTTAATGCCTTTATGCGATCCCTTTGCGTGAGGACTGGATAATTGGTCAGGGATAATTCTATGATGCTTCACTGGTAAAAGGATTTAGTGCTTGCAATTTTGGAGATTCCTTCTCGATATGGGAAAGATGTATTAAATAAGGGAAGTCATGACACTTTAGAGAATGTCTCTTTTTTATTCGATTTGAATTATGTTTTAAGGAATTTATCCTTGATGGTGATGGAGAATCGTGAATCTCTTAGGGATTTTTATCGCTATAAGAGCTTAGTAGGGAAGCTATTTAAAAATATTATAGGAATGTATGAATTGTTGGGAAGGAGGCTAGATTTTATGGAGAAGGAATGAGATTGTCATGCAAATGTGGTAGATCATAAAATTGATTAGATGCACTCTCATATCAAAGAAAGTATCATCAGTATGGAGACATAGATTTTTCTTCTAAAGAATAGACAACGAGAGTCAGCATGGATCTCAGATGATGAAATAAAACATGGTTACCTAGAACCAATATTGTCATTATAGGACATGGATGTTGTAGGAGTAGAGGGAGATGATGTAGAAGGTCATGGAGAGCAAGTGCCACCTGAGAAAAAGTCAAACCTGACCCCTCTTTGGAAAATTAGACAATAATATGGTATGTTTTGTAGATATGAACAACTTTTGTGAAATCCTGTAGAATATATAGATATTTTTAATGTAATATTGTAAAAGAGGAAGCTTGCGACACTAGGAAAATAAGCTTTGGTTGTATTGGAATTTTGAAGTTGTTGATGTAACATATGAATGTAAATGGAGATGGCCATGAAACTTAGTCTTTTAAATATAATATAATAGCCACTTTGTTTAAAAAAAAAAATACTAACTTTAATAAAAAAAAATCTAAATTTATAATTATATTTAAATAATAATTTTAAAACTATAAATATATTTTAATTATTAATATTATATTTACTTTAAAAAAATATAAATATTATTTCTTTAATTATTAATTAAAATAACTAATTAAAATTGTAAAATGTATTCATGAAAATTTTATGTACATAGAGAGTAGTAATATATATAAGCAACCTAGATTCATCATAACTCTAAATCTCTTTTGAGATGCAAACTTATTTTAGAGTGAAAAGAGTTTTGATCTCGTTGGTGCCTAGTAGATCTGGAGTTAACATGGATCTAGGTTAGTTTAATTATTAGCCTTTAAATAGGTCACATTAAAGAAAATCTCTATGGGAAAATACCATGAGTTGGAGAATTTTATTTATTTTTAAAATATTATTTCTAATTTTATTTTATATTGTTTTATTTTGACTAAGTCAAAATGTTAAACATTACAACAACTCCCGCATACTCCGTTGGAGAGTTCCTCTTGATGCAACTAGCCTATATCCATTTTAGAACCCTTTTCACTCTAAAATAAGTTTACACCTCAAGAGAGTTAATATCTTTCGGTGCTTGGTAGATCTAGAGTTAAGATGAATCTAGGCTAGTTTAATTTCCCCACTAACATATGTCATATTCCACATCAATATCATGGGTCAATACCATGAGGCAATACCATGGGTCAATACTTCTACTTATAACATAAATAATGGTGGGAAGTGGTAAGTGTATTTATTTACATCTTGTTACAATCATATTTTTATGCAAATACTTGCTTAAATTATGGTGGGTAATAATTGATGGTAAATATGTTATTCAAGAGTATGAGCTATTTTCAAGGATTTTAGTTTTTGGTGGTTTAATAATAACTAAAAATATAAAAGTATCTAAAATCATGGCATAAATATTGCAATTAGATCCAAAAATTATGGCATAAAAATATGAGGTGGTTATCCACATGGCATTATGTTGTGCAAAGGATGCAATAACAATAATTATAATTCTTGAACTAATCAAATAATTTTAAATATTAATGAAGAATAATAAAATTCAATCCATAATGTTAAACAAGTTGCAAATTCTTTTGTTCAATACAAAGTAATACATCAAATAGATAATGCCATGAATATTATAGGTATAATAAGCTCAAAAATTTATGTTTAAACTTTCTACCTTTTAAGTATTTCAAAAATTTTCAAGTGATGCAACCAAAAATCCATTTAAAATAGCTAAAAATAAAATGTAGCCAAAAATTTTTGTCATAAGCTATGTTTTTAGTTGAGATGCTATGCATACGCAGGAGGCATTGCGCATGTGCCGTGCATACCTTTGAGATGCTACACATATGCTGGAGGTGTTGCACATATGCTGCGCATACACCAGAGACACTATGCAAACACCTTTGAGATGCTATGCATTCGTCGGAGGTGTTGTGCTACCTTTACATGTTACATTTACCTTTAGAACGTTTTCTTTTTATCGGAAATGGTCTTCTAGCACTGCATTCCTCTTTAGTATGCTATGCTTTCACCTATATGATAAATCTCACCTAAGCAACTAATAGATTGATTGATCCAAGCTCCAGTAGATTCGAAAAGGTGGATAGAGGTTTGTAGGAAATAGAGTAATCTTAGATCTGAGTTTGCCTCTAGGTATGGTAGAATGGAACAATAGGAGACAGGTGGTCTAGATATGCATGAAGGCTCACTGTTTAGATATATTTTTTTTTTGTAACAAAGGAGAAGAGAGCAATATTTATCTAGAGACTGATTTACCCTGCATAAGATCTCCAATGCATATTGAAGACATGTCTGCTTTGAAAATGTCACAAGTGAAGCTACTGTGCCTATTGTAAATGGAGATCTTGCAGTTGTCAATTGTCTGATCATTGTTGTTGCCAAGAACTTGTATTATTTGCAAGTGGCTAGTATTGTATCTAATGTACTTGTATTAAGGAAAACTAATATAAAATTTCAATCTCCATGATCATAAACCTTATTTGGATGGATTCTAAATTTTGTTATACAAATTCCTTGGCCTACAACCAGTGTGGCTTCAACACATGCAATTAGGTTGTGAGGCACGTTTAGCACAATTTTCTTGTTTCCTTTTGTGTCAACTAATTCGACACGTAACAAATCCACTCTATGTGCTTGATCAAACATTGTTCTATATGTTACTAAAACATTCCCATGAAATTTTGTTCCCACTTTGAGGTTTTTAAGCTCTTGCATTGTGACTGGATTGTATTCTTCATGCCTGTCCTTTATTTGAGAAGGTTATTTATCTTTTTTTCTGGAGAGAAATATTTGGTGAATCTCAATTAGCATATTGTCTTTGTTATAAAACTTAACAAAAATAGACATAAAGGATGTTTACTTACCTTTTCTCAGCTTAAGAGGATGTTTATATATCTGAAGCGTCATCATGTTTCCTTTTCATGCTATTTATCTCTACAAAACAACAATATAAGCAATTATATTTGCAGTCAAAATAAGTTTTGTTCAATAGGAAATGTGTGCATAAGAGACTTCAATGTGTTGCTATATACTTGGATTACTTTGAGAAAAAAATATATGCAAAAAAGTGGAAAACGTAGAGTTTGTTATAATGGGAGATTTAGCAAAGTGTACAGAAAGTTTTGATTAGAGCATAAAATAATCTATGGTCAAACTAATATGCCCATGATACATTGATTTCACATTTTTTGATAGGAAATTTTTTCCAGATATGATATATTCTTCTTTTTCGTCATGGATATAAACTACTTGTTATTTCTTGTAAGTTTTCCATTTTCACATATTGTACAAAGGTTCTTGTACGATATGTTCGTACTTGGATTTCAATTTTCAAGTCACCAATGACTAAAAAAACACAATTAGTATGTGTAGTTTGTGATTTTTCTTCTCTAATCATTTTTTATTATTGTAGGTACTTGTTCAAATGGCGCTACATAAATGTGGATTAAACACTTGGCTATTGAAAGTACATGTAAATTAGTGTAATTTCAATTTTTTTGTTACATAATGTTTTTGTTTCTTTGATAGTTATTTGATTGCCTATATAAGTGATAATCCCATGTGTAGAATGTGCTATTGCAAAGTTAAATGGAAAGAATTGTCTGTTTGTTGGGGAAATCTGTAAAAGAGTTTATTGAAAACAAATAATCATATTTTACATTAGGTATGTGTGGTGGATGATGACAATAAAATGTGCATGTAGTCTAAGTGTGTTTATAGTGCAATTGATAAAACATTTTTTTTATCAGATATTTTCTTGGCAAATTCTAGTTCCCATGTAGCAGTTGTTTCTAGTTGTGTCATTTTGTCTAGTATCTTGTTTTTTCACATCAAATTTTTCGAGAGAAAATTTTCTAATAAAGTATAATGAGTCAATATTTTTGACATGTGATAGTGCAGTATATACTAGAAATTTTTTTGTGACGTGAGTTGGGTCAAATGCGAGTTGATCCAATGTTAATCCTTGTGTTCGGTGTATTGTTCGTGCATAGGCTAATTGTATTGGAAATTTTTTTCGAATTTTTATTTGTAATTTGTTATGATACATTGCTAGTAGTTTTACAATATGGAAGATTGATGTCCAAATTTAAAAGATATTTATTTCATATATCTCTTTGAATTTGTTTCTTTCTTGTTTTCCAATCTTTATGTCTAAAAATTATATGTCAAGTCTATTGTTATTAAATGAATAGACTCTTAAAATCCCTTCAGCACCATTGAATAATCCATCTTTAATATTGCATTTTCCAACATGTAGTTCAACTAAAATGTTTTTTATTTTTTGGTAATTTTTGATGGCAATGAAATTGATTTATCAAAGCCTAAATAGCTTGATGCAATAATCTCGTAATTATCAATTGTAGTGAGCATTATTTGTTGGCCATCTGCTAGTGAAATCATTTTTTGTGTTGTGATTATTGAAATCATTTTTTGATATAAAATGTATGGGAAACGTCAGCTTAAAGGTGGGGGCATATGGAAATTGTCATTTATTTATGTAATATCTTTGTCCCTTTACATGTTTAATCTCATCTTATTTAGGACATCGATGAACAGTGGGTCCTTTTGACACATTGTTGTACGTAATTGATAGCATTTTATTTTCTCTATCCAAAATCCATATGGAATTATGTTTATTTTTATGTTTAGGCTTTCAAATATAAGAGAGTCTATTAATGGATTTTCCTGGTAGATATCTCCAAATGATATCATGTCAACATCGCGAAAATATGAAGATTGCCTGTGTATTTTTTATCAGAGTCACTTATCAACCTGATATAGAGTTGTTGCACCTACAAGTGATGCCTCATCTACGAGAACTACACGCAATTGTTGGAAATGATTTGATAGCGCGTCTAGTTTTTCATTGTTTAGTGAAGGGAAATGTTCTTTATTAAAGGGAAAATAGAATGCAGAATGCAATGTGACACCGCCAACATTGGATGCAGCTTTTCCCATATATGCTATGATTATTCCTTTTAGTTGTTATGGGTTATAAAGAAATTACTCATCATGTATGTGCACTAAGGACTAGAAAATTTCCTTATTTTTATGTGTCTTTCCTATTCCCATGCCTCCTTTTAATAGAAAATAGATGAGTTCATCTGGTCTATGAATTTTTATTTTTACAACATCAGTGACTATTCTTGCTTGTTCTGTGTTTAATTGTCGCATATAGTTATAGTACTCTATGTTTTCAAGTATATTTGGTTGTTTTACAATTTTATATGGTCTTATAGATCATAGAGAAAAGTTCTTTGTATGTTGCAAATGTTGCAAATCAATTTGGAATTCATAATTTTCGCATTTGTCATCTATGGATTTATCTAATGTTGTATTTTCTATTTCATTTGATTTTAGATTGTCTATGTTGAATAATTGTTCATTTTTTGTTTCTATTGCATTCATTGCATCATTTGTGTCACCTCATGTAGGTGTTGTAACAAATATGAACTTTTGTACATTTTCCTTTACTGTTTTCTCAAATGCAACATATGTAGCTTCCAAACTTGGGCGATATTGCTAGATTGTAAGTTCACTAACGCGATATGGATAGTATAACATTATTTTTTTTCTACAATAATTTTCGATGTCCATGTATTTTTTATATCTCACACATCGAATGACATATGGTCTATTTTTTTTTTTTTGTACTTTCTTTGTATAACTAGATGAAAATTCTACTAAACATACAACTTCAATAGCTACAAGTCATAGAATATAATAATCGATGATTGATGGGCACATTATGTCGTCTGAGATTTCTACTTCCTTTTCCAAGTATTTTTTTATTTTTAGGGACAAATGCACATTTTTCCACACGAGATGTGTTAATAAAAATACACTTTCATGAACTAGAGTTTAGTGGCAGCAATGGCACAATATGCATTTCTTGATGTGCAGACATTTTTTGCAAGTTGACCAAAGCCTTTCCTAGAGAAATAATAGTATTCATGATGTTAGATTTTTTTTTGAGATGATCTTCACGTATGATCCTAAATTTTCATTGCAGATGCATATGAATCAAGTACAAATTTTGATTTAGTGTTTGGAATCCAAATTCCTCGAATGTGTTCTGTTGTTAAAAGTTATTTGTCGAGGTGTAAACTACATTTATTTGCAAAAATAGAGTTGTTAGATTTAGCGTACATTGGATAACATGCATGTATTCATATTTTAATAGTTCAAGGATATTGAAAAAACTATCAAACGTATCATTTTCATCATATATGGTATTATTAATGGTCTCACATATTAGCATTGCATGTGATTTTCTTTTATTGCTATCAAATTACAGAGGCTCAAGTATTTTTGTTCCCTTCATTAGTTCTATTAGGAAATTAAAATTAGAATTAGAATCTGCAATTAGAATTTCTATGCTTTCTAGAACTTTTTGTGTGGGCATAACTTTTTAGCTATCTAAGTTCTTTTGCAAGGAGAAATGAATCAGTTGACAAGTATTTCTAAACAAAATTTTTGATTTAAATGTTTGTTTATTTACCATATATTTGTGCATACCTTCTCATAATAAGCCATGTTCATGTTCACTAACTCGATTTTGGAATTTTGTTACATAGAAATAATCATTGATCTCCCCATAGTACTTTTGATCATGAGCTATTAATTGATGTAGTGCATCTCTCCTGGACGTATAATAATGAACACAAGTAACAAGGTAATTCTTATTAATTAGTGGGGTTAATTTTCGATAATTAATTTATTTTTGGTCTTCTAGTGTTTTATTTTATGTATCTCAACGCACTCATTAGAGGATCCAAAAGATAATTTGTGCTACTAAAGGACACAAAGAAAGTGCGTGGGACTCACCGTCGAATCATTGCATAGAGTTTTTTACACATCCATTGATAGTAGTCTACTGAAGTGGGAATTGTTTTTAAGTCCATGTACTCAATTTCAGACTTCAAAATACGATCCAAATTTGGTTTTGAATTTACATCTTTTGCAACTAATTTCCTTCCCTTTAATTGGTATTTTCTAATTCTAATCCAAATTGTGTTCAATACCTAATTTATGATCATGTGAATTGCTTCATGAAAAAGGTTAGTTATATGGTAACCAAAATCATGGTTTTTTGAAGGACTTCCCATTGACAAATCTTTTGATATGTAAAGTTTTCGAAAATATCGCTTGGTCCTTTGTTGCCATAGAATAATGATGGAAAAATAATCTCTTCTGAGTACTTATCTTTGAAAATCCATAATGGTATGTCTCCTGAAGTAGGAGAAATACTAATTTATTTATTTACAAGATCATGGATAGTATGTCGATCAATGAATCCATGAACCAATGCTTTTTTGGTCGATTCATCAATATCTTGGTTATAATTTTCACTATCTTCGACTTCAGTTGAACTTTCATATGTTTCTTGGTTTTCTAGAAACACTTGCTTCCAGTTGTTATCTACGGTAGCATTTTATAGCTTATAAATCATTATTTTGCACAATTGTTTTAATTATTTCATGAATTTTGAACTCGAACTCGACCAAATGCATAAGCACTTTTGAATATTAAACTCTTTTTTAGAACAAAGTTCACTTTGTCACTGTATTTTATAGTCTGAGGCAATGCCACGAGGGCTTCACTCAATGAACCTCTAACATAACACGTGTGATCATAGAATATTAAAAAATACCTTTAATTTGAGTACATATTGGGAAATACCTCTAAAAATCACATTATTTAACCCCCTACCAATATAAACCCAAAACATTTTCCCAATTTAAAAATCCCTACTTTCATTATATATTGTAGCTACCAATCTTTTCATTAACATTTTTTATACCCCTTTATATTTTTTTATTAACTCTGAGATCTATTTTTTATACTTGCAAATATAAAAACCCTTTACCCCCTATATATCCCCAATATATTATGTCATTTTTTCCTCATCATATATCCCCTAATATAAACCCACGTGTTATGGTATTTCTCCTGTAGTGAATCCCCTGTGGGAAATGCAGACTGAATGCTAGAAATGTTATTACTGACATTAATGACTCCTCCAGTTAAGCCTAGTTGTCATTTTTTATGTTGACGACCCATTTCCTTTATTTTGAAGAAGGGAAGTATTAATGCAACCAGTCTTTCCTCTAGTTCAGTGAGTTGTGTGAGTGTCCTACTGGAATTGTTTCTTCTTATTGGTTTAGGAACTGGATATCTAGGGATTGTGTCATCTTCAAATGGTTTTTTTTCAATGTTTGCAAATGTAGGCATTTGTACTATAAGGAATGACATTCCTAACAAAACTATTTGATATTTTCATAATCTTGTTTTCTTCTATTGTATGATTTACTTGTTTCACCAAGGAAACATCTCTTTCGAAAAACATTCCTTCACAGGATGAATAATAAAAAATAGGTATGTCACTTATCCGTGTTCGATATTTATGTTCAAACTTTGATATCTTGTTGATTTCTTCATTGATATTGGTTTGATCAATGGATCAAATTTTCTTGATCTCGTTGTGTGTCCTAAGACATCCTTTGATGTTGTAGATGCGTCGTGTTCTAAATTTCCTATTACTACTTCTTGTTTCATTGTTGTTGTGTTATATGAAAGTTTTATTGTTTGTGTTTTCATTTTTTTCGAATAATGCCTCTAAGAACATGCATAGATACTATTTTCTTATGTTTTCTTGAGGCACGAGAAGTTACAATTTCTCTTTGTGATACATTTCTAATATGTTTTTTCAAGTGTCGAAGTGATTAAAATCTGACCATGTCACTGACATGTTCTTGATCTTCTAGAACTACTTATTGTTTCATTTTCATTTTCTTATATGCAAGCATTATTTTCTGTGTTTTCAACTTTTTCCGAATAATGTCCTTAAGCACATGCAAAGATAATCTTTTGTTGCGCTTGTTTAAGTAACATGATGGTTTGAATTAGCTTTTCACAAGTTGAAATTTTTCTTTAGGTTGGGTTTCAATATTGTTTTTTGATGAATGAACTGAGTGGAACATCACAATGTCCTTAGCATTGGTGTTAATTGGTGCATCAGAAATTTCTATTTCAGCATGACATATTTCTCTTTGACTTGTATCATTTATATTCTGAATATGACATGTTTGTATGTTATATTTTTTATTTGATTTGTTCATTTGTTCATATGACATGTTTCTTTGTTGCTGAAACTCACAATTTAGCATAGAGTCTCCTCTACAAAGAAAAGGTTCAAAGTGGCCATTAAGAGGATCCTAGTCATGAAATAATATGTCGCAAGTGTTTGTTGCAACACTAGAATTAAAGTGAAAATAAATTATCATGTTCGTTTTGGACTAAACTCTTATTGGAATTTTCCAACCAATTCCATAGCCAATATATACCAAAAATATCTCCGCATAGGCCTTTAGATTCTAGTGGAATATTTCTTTATGCTGATCTTGACATTTTGTTTAAATAAAATTCACGATTGCTAGTGTTGTGCATTTATTTTAGTGACTCTTCATGGAGTTCATGTTCGTAAGATGAAATTTTTTATTCATCTTCTTTTTCTAGGAATTTTCTAAAATAATCTATTGTTCCTTTTCTTAACTCTATTGTTGTGTATCTAAAATGTAGTAAAAGTTCTAAAGTATCAAAAAAATATTCTCCAATAAAATATAAGAAATTTTTCACGCGAAACAAGTTATGTTTTTCCAATACTAATGTCAATTTATCTTTTCATATGAGGCAAACATGATGACACTCAATTTGTTCATTTTTTTGTGCGAGGTGTTGCTTTGTTGCTGAAAAGTAAAATTCAACATAGAGTCTCCTACTGTTTGGATAACCTGATAACCTGATTTCAAATACTAATTGGGTGATAGGAATTCTTCTCACCAATAGAATCTGTCATGATTTTGAGGATTCACAAAAACAGGGAACAATTTCATTCACATCAAAACAAAGTGCACATGAAAAAACTTGATTCGCAGGAACAATATCTGATATGCACTTTGAGCATTGCACTACATTATATAATAAAAACCAACTTACATGTATGTCATCTAACTAAGTGAAATGTGTTGACAGGAATATTACCAAGAAACACATGCTTAATATTCTTAGATATATCAATATATGATGTGATTTGTATTTTCCTGTGTGTTGAACTATACAACACTACCCATTTATATTAATAATAAATGGGGACCCTTTAAAAAATAAATAGAAATTTATAAGAATTATTTCATTTAAGCATAAGTCTTAAAACTTTAGGAATAAAGACTTTTCCTTTCCGCTTTGATTTCAAAGCGCTTACTGCAAATCACATAACTTACAATCCAACAAAGTTAAAACACATATAAGATTTGCGAACTTCAATATGTGCTTCAACCTTTTTGAAATATACAAAATCCAGCTTGAAAAGCGTAAAAAGCCCTTTAAAATAGAAATCGCATTGCGCCTTCTTTAAGGAACAAATTTATAACATTTCACATAATGTTGCGATGAGTCAGACCCAGTGAAACAATAAAAGAATAACAAAATGTATCCAAAAGTCTGATAAAGCACAATACCATGGGTCGTTAGTGCATATCACATTTTTCAATAAGAAACCAAATGGAAAGCTTTATACACCACAATAAGTTGCGATGTATGATTTGCACAGATCGCATTTCACAAGATTCATTGGCGACGAGTACTACTAGTATCTGCTAAAAGTTGTTATTTGCGGTATGGAATTTAGTATTCAAGTGTGTCAAATGATTCTTATTCAATCAATCTGTTATAATATCTAATAAATTAGATTATTATATTAGACATATTGTGTAATATGTCTAAGATATTTGATAGAATGAGTTAAGGGTTATTAACAAAATTTAATGGGTACGAGGTTCAAAAGATTGATATATACTTGAAGTGTGTTTTAAATTTACAACGTCAGATTTTGATTATATTGATTTAACTCTATTCTATGTCCTTATCTCTATTAATCTCAAATCCAAATTTTCTCGTTTCACTTGAATTCAGGAAAACACCTAATGAAATAAGATCAACTAGAATGATAAAGAAATGAAAAGCAATTGCCCAATCGTCCACTATAGAAGACACAGATGTGCCTCCATTGTTCTCTGACACAACGTGAAACAAGGATTGTCAGATTTATTCATGGGAGCCCATGTACAACCTATTTGAGGGAGAACAACCAAGAGAATTAGTGAAAACAATAACAGCAGATGAGGTAGTTTTGTCATACCTATATTACTTTGAAGTTGTGTGTTCATTTCTCCACAGAATAGAGAAAAGGATGAAAATATTACCATATACAGATATGGTAAAGTGGTTCATTGACAACCTCAACATAGCAGACAAAACATTCAAGAATTTTAAGCTGGAGAATATTGGTTCATTCACTGCAGAGGATTTATGAATAATGTATCATTTGCATATGCCACAAAAGATTTATGATAAAACCTTTTTTCAAAGCTTTACGAAGAAGAATATAGAATTCATGAAAGTGATAAAAGGACGGAAAGAAGACCAATGAAAGCTAAAGCGAGATAAAATTAGTATCTACCCGATAGCACAATTACTCTTCCCTTATAGTTATGCAACAGGAATGCTATGTAGGTTATTTTATAAACGATATACCACTAGATTTTCCATAGAATGGGTTCCTTTAATTGACACAATTGTGAATTCCTTTATCATGAACTGGGAAACCATTTTATTATTTTCATCGTATTGTACGTGGGTGTTGGCATAGGGGTTTATTTTTAGGTCTTCTCTGAGCCCTTTGGCTCTATTTCTTGTTTCCATTCTGGGTATGATGGTGTGTTTATTCAAGGCAATATGTTCTTTTTTCATGGGCCTTTCAGCCATTCTTAATTCATATTTTCTGTTGGGGTTTTGAGACCCAGTTTGTAATGCTTGACTTCCCTTTGTTGAGCTTTATCTGGTGCTCCCCTCAAGTTTCCTCAACGGGCCTGAGTACCTTGTTTCTAGTTCTTTTTTATATTTTTTGTGTCCTAGGTCTTATTGTCCCTAGGGTTTTCATATTTTTTTGAATGTAAAGCATAATTCCTAGTCTTAAGAAGGGAAGTATTTCTATAATGTCCTTACCCATATACAAAATGTAATTTTTTTATGCTTTAATGAAAAACATTACACATTTTATTTTTCTATGGGAAAAAAAATGATAATTTTATTTACTTTAAAATTATAACATTAATAGGGATGACATTAGCAAGATGGTAACCCATTTTCCCAGAGAACAAAAAGAATATAAATTTACTTGGGGCATAGGATTGGAAACTAGTAATCAAGCTGAGTTCTGAGTGCTTTGGAAAGATCTCCACCTTTTGAAGGGACAAAGGAATAAAAAAATTGAGGATCATGGGACACCTCAAGTTTAGTAATAATACAAATATATAAGTCGATAACAAGAATCTCATCCTTTCTCCCCTAATTTTCCATCAAATTACTCTGTTGACGTCAAAAATTGAGGAAGTCACTCTCCACCACATCCTCTGAACTCACAAAGAGAAGGAGGATATCCTAGAAAATCGGTGTTCCAAATGAGAAGAAGGTGTTATTCAGCTCCATGATGGAGCAAGGTTAATCATGCCAATCTTGTAATCAACTATAATAAATGAATTTTTGTGGCAAATTGATTAAATTAAACACTTTGTTAGTTTAATTAAGGAGAATAAACACAAGTTTCTAGTTGGAACCATCTCACCATAGAATGGATGACGAAGGAGGATAGATGTGAGTTTGGTCTATCCAAAACATGTTTCATAACATGCATGGCGACATCCACACTTTAATTATTAGTGAAGAAGGGGGGGTTGTTTTAAATACTCGGTGGTCTTCTCGGTTGCAATCGATGTGGGAATTGCAATCATTTGAGGAGTGTCTCTTTAATGCCTTTATGCGATCCCTTTGCATGAGGACTTGATAATTAGTAGGGGATAATTCTATGATGCTTCACTTGTAAGAGGATTTAGTGCTTGCAATTTTGGAGATTCCTTCTCGATATGAACAAGATATTTTAAATAAGGGAAGTCATGACACTTTTGAGCATGTCTAGTTTTTATGTGGTTTGAATTATCCTTTAAGGAATTTTTCATTGATGGTGATGGAGAATCGTGAAGCTCTTAGGGATTTCGATAGCTAGAAGAGAGAAGTAGGGAAGCTATTTAAAAATATGATAGGAATGTATGAATTTTTTGGAAGGAGGTTGGATTTTATGGAGAAGGAGCGGGATTGTCATGCAAATATGGAAAATCATAAACTTGATTAGATGCACTCTCATATCGATGAAAGTATCATATGTATGGAGACATGAATTTTTATTCTAAATACTAGACAACGAGAGTTGGCATGGATCTCAGAGGATGAAAGAAAACATGGTTACTTGGAACCAATATCGTCATTGTAGCACATGGATGTTGTAGGAGCAGAGGGAGACGATGTAGAAGCTCATGGAGAGCAAGTGCCACGTGATAAAAATTCAAACCTTGGCCCCTCTTTGCAAAATTAGACAATTATATGGTATGTTTTGCAGATATGAACAAATTTTGTGAAATCGTGTAGAACATATAGATAGTTTCAATCTAATATTGTAAAAGAGGAAGCTTGCGACACTAGGAAAAATAAGCTTTGGTTGTATTGTAATTTTGAAGTTTTTGATGTAACATATGAATTTAAATGCAGATGGCCATGAAAACTAGTCTTTTAAATATAATATAATAGCCACTTTGTTAAAAAAAATAATAACTTTAATAAAAAAATTATAATGAAATTTATAATTATATTTAAATAATAATTTAAAAACTATATATATATATATTTTAATTATTAATATTATATTTACTTTAAAAACATATAAATATTATTACTTTAATCATTAATTGAAATAACTAATTAAAATTGTAAAATGTATTGATCAAAATTTTATATACATAGAGAGTAGTAATATATATAAGCAACCTAGATTCATCATAACTCTAGATCTACCAATCTCTTTTTGAGATGCAAAGTTATTTTAGATTGAAAAGATTTTTGATCTAGTTGGTGCCTGGTAGATCTGAAGTTAACATGCATCTAGGTTAGTTTAATTATTAGCACTTAATAGGCCACATTAAAGAAAAACTCCATGTGAAAATACCATGAGTTGGAGAATTTTATTTATTTCTTAAATTTTATTTTATATTGTTTTATTTTGACTAAGTCAAAATTTTAAACATTACAACAACTCCCACATGCATACTTGAGTGGAGAGTTCTTCTTATGTAACTAGCCTAGATTCATTTTGACTTCCGATGTACCAATCACGAGATCTAATCTATTTTCACTCTAAAATAAGTTTACATCTCAGGAGAGTTGATCTCTTTCGGTGCTTGGTAGATATATAGTTAAGATGCATCTAGGTTGGTTTAGTTTGTGAAGGAGAAGCATACCTTCCACCAGCAAAGCCCACTTCAGACAAGGAGATCACCATTTGGGGAAACAATAAATGCAAGGCCTATGCCTTGAATACAACTTCCATAAATGAAGAGGTGAGTCACCACATTACACCATTTTCGAATGCCTATGAATCCTTGAGCAAGCTAAAATAACTCTATGACTCACATTGAGAACTTGAAATTGTTCAATTAATGATTAAGCTATTCATTTTTGAATTGAAGAATGAGGACCCTCTTGCTTTAGCTTCAGAGGTAATATATATCATGCATGACATTAATAACACTTGTGTAAAATTTGATATACCTCTCATAGCATATAGTAAGGCATTGTATCCCACTTACTCACATTATCTTGAGTCCTTGCAAGAAAGTGGAAACCTTTTGAAAATCACCTTTGATTCCCTTGAGAAAAGGTTTGCAGAAAGAGAGAAGGCTTTTGGAAAGATGACAACCCCTTTGTCTTCTAAAGAGGTTGTATGCTTTGCACATAGAGAGAAGATTCATGCTCAAGATTCCTCCATGGGAAGAGGTGGCCGAAGAGGAAGAGGAAGGGGAGGTAGACAAACTCAAACTGAAAAATCTGATCTTCATTGCATACGCTACAATAAAGATTGGCATGATGCATCTACATGTAGGCTTCATTGGGATAAAATTGAGCTGCAAATAAATCAAGAAAAAGGTAACGCTTATGACAGAGACAAAGGCAAAGCACTTGGATCCGCTCATTATGTTGTGGCACATTGTAACAATGGAGTAATTGAAGACTTGTTTGATGTTTCATTTACTTCTTGGAGAAATGATTGGTTGCTAGATTCAGGAGAAACATGTCACATGACATTTAGAAAATATTTTCTTGAAGAATTTGCTGACAAAGTTGATGGAGAAGTATACTTCTTAGATAAATCCAAACTCAAGCCATCAGGGCTTGGCACAATCAGGCTTAAGGTGCCTAGTCTTCCATATCATATTCTACATGAGGTTCTGTACGTCCCTGAGTTGAGGAAAAACTTTCTGTCCTTGGTCCACATCCGCCAGAAAGGGCACTCCATTCACTTGTTTGATGGCAAGGCTGAGGTCAGAAAAGCATTAGATTTCTCACTTGTCATGGAGGGAATAGAAGAAGGAAGACTCTTGAAGATCCAAGGTTTCTCTGCTCATGCAAAAAAAATGCATTCAATTCACATCATGATGAACATACATTCCCATCAAGTCTTTTATGGCATGCTAGATTTAGACACTTAAACTATGACAACCTTCGATTGTTGAAGAAAAATGGTGTTAATGAACTTCCTACAATTCCTAGGAAACTTAAGCAATGTGATGCTTGTATTCTAGGAAACCATAGCAAACAACCATTTCATGATTCACATTCTAGAGCACATAGAAAACTTGAGCTTATTCATATGATAGGGAGAGAACATAGAAGAGAGCAGTAGGGAAGCTATTTAAAAATATGATAGGAATGTATGAATTGTTGGGAAGGAGGGTGGATTTTATGGAGAAGGAGCAGGATTGTCGTGAAAATATGGTAGATCATAAACTTGATTAGATGCACTCTCATATTGATGAAAGTATCATCTGTATGGAGACACGAATTCTGCTTCTAGAGACTAGACAACGAGAGTCAGCATGGATCTCAGAGGATGAAAGAAAACATGGTTACTTGGAACCAATATCATCATTGTAGCACGTGGATGTTGTACGAGCGGATGGAGACAATGTAGAAGCTCACGTAGAGCAGGTGCCACCTAAGAAAAATCCAAACCCTGGCCCCTATTTGGAAAATTAGACAATTATATGGTATGTTTTGCAGATATGAACAACTTTTGTGAAATCGTGTAGAATATATAGATAGTTTGAATCTAATATTGTAAAATAGGAAGCTTGCGAAACTAAGAAAAATAAGCTTTGGTTGTATTGTAATTTTGAAGTTGTTGATGTAACATATGAATTTAAATGGAGATGGCCATGAAAACTAGCCTTTTAAATATAATATAATAGCCACTTTGTTTAAAAACAATACTAACTTTAATACAAAAATTCTAATGAAAGTCATAATTATAATTAAATAATAATTTAAAAACTATATATATATTTTAATTATTAATATTACATTTACTTTAGAAACATATAAATATTATTACTTTAATTATTTATTGAAATAACTAATTAAAATTGTAAAATGTATTCATCAAAATTTTATATACATATAGAGCAGTAATATTTATAAGCAACCTAGATTCATCATAACTCTAGATCAACCAATCTCTTTTTGAGATTCTAACTTCTTTTATATTGAAAAGAGTTTTGATCTTGTTGGTGCCTGGTAGATCTAAAGTTAACATGGATCTAGGTTAGTTTAATTATTAACATTTAATAGGCCACATTAAAGAAAAACTCCATGGGAAAATACCATGAGTCGGAGAATTTTATTTATTTTTAAAATATTATTTCTAATTTTATTTTATATTGTTTTATTTTGACTAAGTCAAAATGTTAAACATTACAACAACTCACGCATGAATAGTCGTGTGGAGAGCTCTTACTATGCAGCTAGCCTAGACCCATTTTGACTCCCAATGTACCAAACACGAGATCTAATCTATTTTTACTCTAAAATAAGTTTACATCTCAAGAGAGTTGATCTCTTTGGGTGCTTGGTAGATCTAGAGTTAAGATGCATCTAGGCTGGTTTAATTTTCTGACTCACATATGTCATATTCCACATGAATACCATGGGTCAATACCATAAGCCAATACCATGGGTCAATACCATGAATGAATACCATGTGTCAATAATTCTACTATTGGAATTTCTGATTTATTCCAAACAAACACTGAGATAATAATACTCTCCTTTGAACACAGAGAATAAAAAAAAATTGCTCACTGATAGACAGAGATGGCACAAAAATTTCTACTATTTCATAAACATAAAATTATTACCAAAAAAACTTCTTTCCACTACTGGGAGATTACAAAATGACACTGGTTCGACACACAATGTTCTCTCTATTCTATATTTTTCTAAGCCTCCAGGCTCTCTGTCTTCAACACAATGTTGTGTATGTATTTCCTCTTTTTTTCATTAAGCCTTCGGGCACACTATATTCTTTTTCATATGTGGCACATCACATTTTTAATCAACATACAACTACAGAAAAAAACAAACTACATATAGGCCTTCTGGGCCCACATTACAATGGCGCACATATAAAAGAAACTATAGAAATATATATATTATAAACTAGATAATTTATAATATATATTCATATCCGTATGAAAACATATTATATACCGAAAAGTTAAAATACTTTGGTTGCGCGATAACAAAGGTGATATAACGTAAAATCATAACAAAACATGAAACTTTAGTATGGTGGACCCGTCGAACTTCAAACATATTAAACCAAAACACATTGAAAGTTCGCGTTACAAAACGTTGTGATGTCACCAAGGCTAAACTCTGCGTGAACGCCATTTGATTGGCCGAGAGCTGGGGCCCACAGATTCCAAACACATTGTATCCTGGATTTAAAGAAATCCTCGCGTAACAAACTTGGACGATGACGTCGGGGCCAAATGTTATGCGAAAAATTTTAGATTGAAGTTTATAAAATGATTTCGAGTCTGGAATTGGGTGAGCTGACGTAGGCACCAAACCTGCACGATAAAATGCGATTGGACCACATCGTTGGTGTGCTAGTAGTGGGGTCCACTTCCAATGTGGCCCTATTTAAACTTTAAACAAAATTGGCACGTTCAATAAATTATGTTTCCCATAAACTGTAAAAGTTTTTTTTAACCTTGAATTGACTATTCAACAAAAATAGAAAGTGGCTATTGATAAAAAACATGAAAGAAAAATTGGAAAGCGGCTATTGTAGAGCCTAGAAACTACTTTTGCACAACCTCTGCTACAGATGTACATTCTTGCAGTTGAATTTAACATTTCAACACTCCCCCTTAAGTTCAACTACTGGGTTATCTGTCATACCCATGAATTTCCTCAAATATTCAAAGCTTTTCATCCCCAATGGCTTTGTCAGTATATCTGCAAATTTCTCCTAGGTTCTACAATGTTTTAAAATAATTTATCCATTGTTCACTAGCTCCCTGATGTAGTGAAACTTAGCATCTGTGTGCTTCGTTCTTTTGTGAAACACATAATTCTTTTACAATGTTATGGTTGAGCTATTTTCACAATAAATCACTATTCCTTTTGCTTGTTCTTGACATAAATTCCTCATCCACACTGCTTGACATGCTGCTATTGTAGTTTCCACATACTCATCCTCTACTGTAGAAAAAGCTACAATAGGTTTTTTTTTAGAATCCCATGAAATAGCTCCTGAACCCATATGAAAAAAATAACCAGATGTATTTTTCCGATCATCAATACTTCCAGCCCAATCACCATCAGTGTATCCAATTAACTTAGAATTTTCTGAAGTAGTATACAAAATACCATACCTCTTAGTTCCTTTCACATGCCTCATAATTTTTTTTGCTTCTTGGCAATGTGCTTCTTTTTTCCTCTCCATAAATCTAGAAAACAAACTAACGGCATGCATAATATCAGGCCTAGTTGCAGTCAAATACATAAGGCTGCCAACTATTCTCTTGTACAAACTACGATCAAAATCCTTTCTGCTATCCTCTTTGTTGAGTTTCAATCCCATTACTATGGGTGTAATTGATGCCTTGCAATCCTGCATGTTAAATCTCTCCAAAACATCATTTACATATTTATCTTGAGAGATAAATATTTTATTTTCATTTTTCTCTACTTCTATTTCTAAGAAGTATTTCAGCAAACCCATATTAGTCATTTCAAATTAATCCTTCATGAAATTTTTAAAATTTTCAATGAGGTAATCATCATTACCTGTAAAGATCACATCATCAACATATAAGACAAAAATCAACATCTTACGACCTTTCTCTTTGATGTATAATGTGGGTTCTCCTTCACACTTTTCAAACCCATTTTCCAGTAGATAGGAATCTATCCTACTGTACCATGCTCTTGGTGCTTGTTTCAGACCATAAAGAGCTTTCTTCAATCTGAAAACTTTGTGTTCTTGGCCATTTTTCTCATAGCCTAGAGGTTGTTCAACATAAACCTCTTTCATTAAAACTCCATTTAGGAATGATGATTTTACATCCACTTGGTAAACTTTCCATTTGTGTTGTGCTGCTATAGAAAACACTGCTTTGACTGTTTCCATTCTTGCAACCAGTGCAAATGTTTCCTCATAATATCTTCCATGTTGTTGCTTATATCATTTGACAACAAGTCTGGCCTTGTGCCTTTCAATCTTACCTTCAACATTTCTTTTGGTGTTGTAGACCCATTTCACTCCAACGACTTCCTTACCTTTTGGGAGTTCAACTAGTTCCCATGTCTTATTTCTCTCTATGGCATTAATTTCTTCTTCCATAGAATCTATCCATTTCTTATCTTTTATATCTTCTTCAAAATGAATAGGATAATCTACATGACAATATAAAGCAAATAAAGAGTTAATACCTTCATTTGCTGCCTCTTGCTCATAAATATCATTCAAATTTCTGAATCTTGTTCCTCTTTCATTTGGTGTACATGTTCTTGAAGAAGCACTCAAATCTACTCCTTGTGGTGTGCTTGGAGAAGCACTCTCATTACTTCTCAAGGGTGTTCTTACTCCAGCGTGTGGTGTCCCTTGCTGTCCTTGTGTTGGTGGAGGTAGCGGTGCTAATGATGGATGTATTTCAGCCATATCATCCTCATTTTCATCATGAGACAAACAACTCTTTACATTGACTGTTTTCTCAATGCTTCCATCCCAAGCTTCTTCTTCAATAAACTGAACATCTCTCCTCACAACAAATTTCTTGGTGGATGGGTTATACAACCTATAAGCTTTGGATTCCTCACTGCATCCAATAAAAATACACTTCTCCCCCTTGCTGTCCAACTTTTTTCTTAGCTGATATAGAATGTGTGCATAAGCCACACATCCAAAAACTTTCATGTGGGTGACACCTTATTTTATCCCACTCCATGCCTCTTCTGGAACTCTATTCATCACTACTGTTTTTGGGCATCTATTCAAGATGTATGCTACACAATGTACAGCTTTAGCCCAATAATCATTTGGCAAATGTTTTTCCTTCAGCATACTCCTTACCATGTCCATGATGGTCCTATTTTTCCTTTCAGCAACTCCATTTTTCTGTGGTGTGTACCTTGCTATAAATTTCTTATGTATGCCATTTTCTCTACAAAAGCGCAGAATTTTTTAGAGATATACTCACCTCCTCTATCAGTCCTTAAGACCTTGATATGCTACCCACTTTGGTTCTCAACAAGTGCCTTAAAGTGGTAGAATTTTTCAAACACTTTACTTTTATATTTCAAGAAATAAACCCAAGTTTTCCTTTTGAAATCATCAATCAAAGTCACCATATAATGGCTGCTTGCAGGAAATGGTGTTTGCATTGGTCCACACAAATCTGAATGGACAATTTCTAAGGGGTCCTTTGCCCTTATGCTTTTTCCTGATGGAAAACTTTCTCTGTGTTGTTTACCTAGGATATAACCTTCACATAGGCTGTCCAGTTTCTCAGTCAATGGTAATCCTCTTACCATTCCTTTCCTATGTAACAAATTAAGACCTCCAAAGTTGAGATGTCCAAATATCAAATGCCATAAGTAGTTTTCATCCTTTGCTTCTCTTTGGAAAGTCTCTTGTGTCACTACTGCCATTTCTTCTCCTTTCTTCAAATCTGCCCTCATCCTGAGAGGGAACATTCTGTTCCTTATCATCCTTATTTCAGCAATACATTGTTTTCTTGGTGGTTTATTCATGATGGTGAATACATAATCTTCAAAGAAAACATTGTAGCCCTTTTGATGAGCTGTCCAATGCTTAACAAATTACATTTCATACATGGTACATAATATACATAAAATATGCTCTTCTTTTCTCCTTTCTTTGTCAAGACATTTACTATGCCTTTTCCTGTGACAGAAACCTTATTGTATTTTCCCAATGTAACTTGAGACTTCACATTTTCATCTAACATAGAAAACATAGAAATGTTTCCTGTCATATGGTTGCTACATCCTGAATCTAGAAACCATAAATATTCACTCTTTTCCTCAACCATATTACATGCTAAAATTTTTTTATCTTGGCTGATATTTTCTCTAGTAAAATTGGCACTAGGTCTATTACCCATGTCATTCTACTTCTTCCTACATTCATTGGCATAGTGCCCATATTTTTTGCAATAATGACACTGGACATTGGATTTGTCATACCTTTGTCCATGAGCATGTTTTTGTCCACCTTGTTGGCTGTTGCTTTGGCCTTGGTTCTAACTTTGATTGCTACCCCTTCTTTGAATATTTGCAGGGCTGTTTCTTCCTCCTCTGTTTTGGCTTCTGCCTCTACCTTTTCCTTTGTTGTTTGCTCTGTCTTGACCTCTTCCTCGTGCAAAGGACATTTGGGTCTTGAAGGCATGCTCCAAAGATGAATTTTCATTTCCACCCAATCTTTGTTCATGTGTCATCATTGATGCATGAAGTTCCTCAACTGAAAAATTTGAGAGATCCTTTGTCTCTTCTATGGTTGTGACTATAACATCAAACCTTGAGGGTAAAATCCTCAAAAAATTCTCCATTATCCTTCTTTCTTCAAGTGTTTCTCCATGAGATCTTATCTGTGTGACCATCCCAATCACATGTGTGAAGAATGAGTCTATGGTATCAAGCTCTTTCATGCAGAGAGTCTCAAAATCTCTCCTCAGCAATTATAGCTTTGTTGTCTTCACCTTCTCCATACCTTGATAGGTTTTCTTGAGAGTATCCCATGCATCCTTAAATTTATTAGTTGCTGCTATCCTTGGAAACACACTCTCATGTACTACTTGATAGAGATAGAAGAGGGATTTTGATTCATTCTTCCTATTGCTCCTCAACAAATCCTTCTCTTCTTGTGTCAAGGCATTAAACTCTTGTTCATCTATTGGTTCTTCAAAACCATCTTCAACAAGCTCCCATAAGTCTTGAGAGGCAAACAGGGCTCTCACGGTGATTTTCCAATAATCATAGTTCTTCCCATTGAACTGTGGGAGCTGAGCATTTCCAATACTCATGCTTGTGTTGGCTCCTGCCATGGCTAGCACTCTGAACTATGCTTTAAATCTTGACTGTGATTTTTAAATAAACTGACTGTCTTCAAATAGTAACACAAAATTTGTTTTGAGAAATATCTTAGATTTTAGCTGAGACTTCACACTGCTGGAGAAAATGTTGCAACAAAAATCCTTCCTTCATCTTCTTTGATACCTTCAAAGAGCCTGGACTAGCTTTGATACCATGTTGGAATTTCTAATTTATTCCAAACAAACACTGAGAGAATAATACTCTCCTTTGAACACAAAGAATAAAAAAAAAATTGCTCAATGATAAATAGAGATGGCACAAAACTTTCTACTATTTCATAAACATAAAAGTATTACAAAAAAAACTTCTTTCCATTACTGGGAGATTAGAAAATGATGCTGGTTCGACACACAGTGTTCTCTCTGTTCTATATTTTTCTAAGCCTGCGGGCTCTCTGTCTTCAACACACTGTTGTATATGTATTTCCTCTTTTTTTTTCATTAAGCCTTCGGGCACACTATATTCTTTTTCATATGTGGCGTAACACATTTTTAATCAACATACAACTACACAAAAAAAAACAAACTACGTATAAGCCTTTCGGGCCCACATTACTATGGTGCACATATAAAAGAAACTATAGAAATATATATATTATAAAAAATATAGTTTATAATATATATTCATATCCATATGAAAAAATATTATATACCCAAAAGTTAAAATACTTTGGTCGCACGATAGAAAAGGCGATATAACGTAAAATCATAACAAAACATGAAACTTTGGTATGGTGGACTCACTAGACTTCAAACATATTAAACCAAATCACATTGAAAGTTTGCGTTACAAAACATTGTGAAATCACCAAGGCTAAACTCCGCGCGAACGCCATTTGATTGGCCGAGAGCTGGGTATCACAGATTCCAAACACATTATATGCTGGATTTAAAGAAATTTTCATGTAACAAACTTGGTCGATGATGTCAGGGCCAAATGTTACGCAAAAAACTTTAGACTGTAGTTTATAAAACGTTTTTGGGTTCGGAATTGGGTGAGATGATGTAGGCACCAAACCTACGTGATAAAGCACGATTGGACCACGTCGCTGGTGTGTTGGAAATGGGGTCAACTTCCAATGTGGCCCTATTCAAACTTTAAACAAAAATGGCGCCTTAAAAAACTTATGTTTCTCATAAACTGTAAGACCTTTTTTTAACCACGAATTGATTGTTCAACAGAAATAGAGAACGACCGTTGATAAAAAACATGAAAACGAAATTGGAAAGAGGTTGTTGTAGAGCCTGGAAACTGCTTCTGTACAACCTCTGCTGTAGATGTACATTCCTGCAATTGAAGTTAACATTTCGACATCTACTTATAACATAAATAATGGTTAGAAGTGGTAAGTGTATTTATTTACATCTTGTTATAATCATTTTTTTATACAAATACTTGTTGCAATAACAATAATTACAAAATAATTCTTGAAGTAATCATATTCTAGATAAATAATTTTAAATATTAATAAAGAATAATAAAATTCAATCAATAATGTCAAACAAATTGAAAAATGTTTTATTCAAAACAAAGTAATACATCAAATGAAATAAGTAATATCTATTACACAAGTATAATAAGCTCAACAACCAAAACATTTGGCCAAATTCTGACTAGTAACCTAGCATATTTACCCAAGGCCTATGGTAAAATAAAAAATAAAGTTGGAATGAATTTTTGTTTTACATTTTCATGCTACTCCGATATTTACGAGGGCCTCATTAGATCTCACTATTTAGATTGAAACCAGTTCTCGGGAATGAATAGTGTGAACAAACGAGATAGATCTCGAAAATCGGTCATCCAGCTAGACACTGAACTGGAATCGTTAATCGTTAATTGAGGCGCGAACTGGGCTATATATATTGGGATGAAAGTGTGTCAATAATATATATGTGCTTGTGCCCACTTACAAACAACACTATTCCGTCCTTCCATGTTTTTCATTTCTTGTTATATTTTGTATCACGATGGATTCATGGCTTGCAATTTTGTCCATTATCCTAGTCTCCGCGATAATGGTTTCGGTGAATCTCAGTAAGAAAGAAAGAATTTTTAGTGTTTACGAGGCTAAAAATAACTTATGGAATAGATTGTTTCTCTATTTGGCTCTTGTATTCAGCGCTTTGAAGTTTTACAATAAATGCTCCCGGCGTATTGACAAACTCTTAGCTAAATAGATTATCCCAAGAACTAGCTGCCAAAATACCTGTATAGTTTTCCCTGCTGTCTTTGAAAGGCCTCACATTCTATAATGAAATGTTTTTCTATTTCCACTTTTCCCGATGACCAAAAAATACATACTCTTTCCTCTCACATTTTTTTTGGCCTTTTCCAGCTCCCTGTTTCACAACAGAGTTGATGAGAATTAGTCCTTAATTGAGTAATAAAAATTTTATATTTCCAAGAAATATTAGTTCCTATGTACGCCTTTTTGGTGTTAAACTCTTCAATGTATTACTTCTTCTTTTTCTCTAGATATTTCTCCTAAGTATGTTTGTGGAACTTATCCATAACAAAAGTTTTTATCTCTTTACTGTTTGTAGGACACATTCTCAAGAAAATACCCCATTTACTAGACTACCGTCGCTGAATTTATCAAGTCGTCGTACAAGGTAACCCGATATCCGCAGCTCTGTGGTACATCGCTTTCTTCATACGCGGGATCTGTGAAGCCCACGCTGAGCGACCTGGTGAAGGCGGCCATGAACATGAGCTTCGTTAATGCTCGTATGGTTTCCATTTGGGAAACCGACTTGGAAAATTATATATATAGATTTTAAGTTCACATATTCATCTAGATTCAATATATGTCCAGCACTTAATATTCTATGCCAGCCAATTCTTCTAAAATAACGCCATCCATTCACAAAGCCAAAGTATACATATCAGCCTCAGATCTAACCAGAAAAGACAGACATACTTAGAGTTACAACATCGGGTTGGTCCCGTTGATCCCAAAACCTCGTTAAACGTGCTTTTTATAAAGAACGATTTCGTTAATCCGGGTTCAAAATCTGATCCCATCTCAGTTAAAGAACTCAAATTTTTGGGTATTGTGCGGACAGGGCCCGGCGGAATCTCTCGGCGAAAGTAGATAGCAGGATCAAGAAGGCGGCAGGTAGAGGGCAGGCAGAGAGATAAGATCGAAGCAAGCCATCAATTTCCTTGGCATAGCCTTACCTGTTACATAGTTAGGGCAAGGAGATCGTTTTTAAGGTTGTTAGGGCGAGGAAATATTCTTTCTTACCGCCCTGCCAAGATAGAACTCAATCCTACGTTCCACTTAACACTGTGAACAACACTGTGGATGGGTTCGAATGGACAACACTGTGGACGAATCGAATTTAATCGAATAATTCACCATACGAATCATATTGACGAATTTCCGACCCACAATTCCATGTGATTTGATCCTTATTATTGGTTGGTTCATTCGCAAAGCTGGTAAGGCTGGTAGGTACTTAGGGCCTCTTCTCTCATCCTTCTAGGATGAAATCTCCAACCCGACATAGTTAAGAACTCATGATCTTTCCTTATGAAAGAAAGCCCATGATCGACCTTTCACATTAGGTCTCTCAACATTGTCAATCCCGTCTCCCAACACTTTCAATTGACGGACATCATAAAAGAGAAAAAATGACTAAGTGTTGTTTTTCCTAGTTATACTCAATTTATTCTTGGTCTTCCTATGCCAAACTCTAGTCTCGTTCTGATATATCTGTCCCTATGCACTCTTAAGGAACCTCTTCTTTACTAAGGCCCTACACTTCGCTTCAATATGTCTTCGTTCTCTTATAGCCTCAACTCTTCAAATTCGACTCTATGATCCATCTCTTAAATCTCGGCTCTACACTTTCGCTCCTCCGCTGCACACTCTAATTACCTACAACCAACTCCATATATATATATATATATATATATATATATATATATATATATATATATATATATATATATATATATATATGCACTAATATCTCTTTAGATTAGGCTACAGTGGTGTGCAAAGAATTTAGATAGGTTCAACAATGAAACCAACAACAATTTGATATCTCCTATAATTATAAACATGCATGAAACAAACTCAATTTCAAATAGAGCATATATAAAATTTACAAAAGGCCCTTCTCTCCCATAATTCGTATCAGTTGGCATGTTCTGGCATTAAGCCATCGTTTTTGTTTCAAGCCTCTCGCTTACACACTCAATCTCCACACACAAATATTCTCCTCAATTCTAAGTATTAATTTTACATACAAAGAGATTATGAACTAATTCAGTTTAAATCCAAATAATCCTCACCTAAACCTCTGATTTAGTATTTCTTAGACCCACAAATCTCTCATTGATATAGCTTCCCTTATTTCTCTCCAAATCCCTCTAATATTCTCGGAAATGATCCTTTAGAATATATCTTCTTACAATAATTCTCACTTTCATCACTTACATGGAATTTGAAAAAAACAGAAAATACATTTAAATAATTAAATATATCTTAATTAGGGAGCCAACTACCATGGTAAATAAATAACCCCTAAGGCTAGTGAAAATAAATTTGACTTGGAAGTGGAATGCTCGTGAATCAAACTCCCAAGGTGAAAAAATATCCCATATGTATGTTGATGAAAATACTCGTTGATCCCAAACTTTGGCTTTTATCTGATATTTCTCCTAGATATGTTGATGTTGTCCAACTACTTCTTCTAATTCTCCAGGCTTCCTTATCTTATGTTGTTGTTGTCCACTTACTCTACAAATGCAATGTTTTTCTATTAGGTATTGATATAGGTGGATATTTGTGGCCACCCACCTATTCCACTTGATCCCCCACCATTGTCTCTTTCATTTTTTCAGTTTCGGCATAACTTACTATTTTTAGCAGTTTTTCGGGTCCTGAACTTTCGGAGCCGTTTTGAGACCCTAAACAACGTTTTTTGGGAATTGCGCTTCCAGCGAATATCATTTTGTT
The DNA here is from genome assembly GCA_034641835.2 of Pinus albicaulis. Lineage (NCBI taxonomy): Eukaryota > Viridiplantae > Streptophyta > Pinopsida > Pinales > Pinaceae > Pinus > Pinus albicaulis. The sequence goes on from CM076582.1 coordinate 1,272,197,381, forward strand.
TCAAAATTATATTCATGTTGAAATTTGTATTCCTCGTATAGAGCTTTCTAATGATGTATCATGTGCATCAAACGGAGATAGTATGCCAAGGTTACGTCCCTGGGAAGTTGAGACACCAATTTACCCAAACGGGGCCCATAGTTTTGGCGCTTCATCTCCTAGGGTTAGGTTTTTGGATGTTTAGGGTTCTACATTGTTTCTCAATAATAAATAGGCTCTGAAGCCTCATTGTAACTCAGTTCAGAGGCCTGTAGCCGCCACATCTCTTCGCAGAGATAGCTACCAGCACCCTAGCTAGTTTTATTTCCATTCTGTCTGTAAGCAAATTTCAGTTCTTTGATATTAATGAAATGAAGTGTTATTTCCACTGCATCTTTGTATTTATGGTTATATTTTTATTCTGTTGCGTTCTTGGATAAATCCAGATCAGTGGTATCATAGTGGTATGTTTTTTCTTGATCCTTCTTTGCATGTCCCCAACGAGGTTGGGGTATAAGGATCTAAGGCTTGATCTGGTGGAACCTTTGCAAGATCAGCCTCGTAAACCTCGATGGACACCCATGGGGGATGAAAAGAAAGATGAGGGAGCAAGAGATCCTCTCAAAATATTCCTCAAGGAGGCCCTCGAAAAACAAAGGAACAAGATGATGGATAACTTTGCTCAGATTCTTCAATGGCTGCCCACCAGCGGTGCATCTGCATCCAACAACCACTCTAGAGGTGCGACTCCTTTTAAGGTACAAGTAAATTTTGACATTCCCATATTTGAGGGTCAAATAGATGTAGATGCCGTAGATAGATGGTTGAATCTATTAGAAGGATATTTCTCTGTTCATGACTTTTCAGACCGGGAGAAGATTATTTTTTCACTCCTCAAAGCTACCCCCCATTTTAAGGACTGGTGGGAAACCTACTGTGAGAACAAAGACCAGACAAAACCCTCTCTCTTCTCGGCTATACAAACTTGGAATTCTTTCCGATATGCTGTCAAGGAACAGTACTATCCCGTGGGGAGCTATGAGGACAAGTACATACAATGGACCACGCTGCGACAACAAAGGGATCAAGATGTGCATGAGCTGACGAATCTGTTCCATACCCTGTGCACGAAGTTGGGTATCAAAGATTCAAAGAAAAATTTGGTGCTAAAGTATCACAGCTGTCTGCACAGATACATTCAAGAGGAAATGGAGTTCCTTGACATCTCCTCACTTAGTACAGCATACCGGTATGCTACCAAGATTGAGCATAAATTCAAACAGAAGAAGTGAGACTTTGGATTTGCGAATCAAAAGCAAGGGAAAGGTGCTTCCAAACTGTAGAAAAAAGGACAAAGCCAAATCATGGCAGCTAAATAAAACCCGTCAAAGCCACAAGAAAAGAAGAGCACCGCAAAGCCGAAGAAGGACACGAGAAAGTGGTGTGATTTCCATAAGAGCTCCACTCACAACACAAATTAGTGTCGTGCCAAGCATTCGCTAGTGGCCGAGATGAGGGCTTCTGAGTCAGATGCATGCTCTGACTCTGAATCAGAACCTGAAAAGGGGAATGAAAAAGGGAAATAGATTATTGATGCGAAACCCAATGCCACTGTTGCCACTACAAAGATCCAGAAGGAGGAACCGGAAGATCCAGAGGAGGAGGAATGTCTCTTCCACTCCCAGATGTGGGTAAAGGGCTCCCCTGTATAGTTCATTGTCGACAATGGGAGCCAAAATAACCTCATTTCAGCAGACGCCGTGAAGCGGTTGGGCTTGCCGACCACAGCTCACCCACATCCATACACCATCGGGTGGCTTCACCAAGGACGAGATCTCCGCGTCAGCCAGCAGTGCCGCCTTCCCTATAGCATCAAGCCCTTCACGGATGAGGTATTATGTGACGTTGCTCCTATTGATGTTTCCGATGTATTATTAGGACAACCATACTTGTGGAAGCATCATGCTGTGTATGAGTCTCAACCTCGTGCTGTTATTATTACTTTGGGAAATAAGTTGTACAGGATACCAGAGGTACCACCTCCTACGACTATCTCTTTGGTTACTGCAAAACAATGTAGTAAGCTCATTTCCCAAACCAGGAAATTCATTTTTCTGATGATCCGCCCCCAGGGCAAGAAGAAGACTGTGGCCACGACCTCCAGACAGGGCCCCTCTGCACGACAACAACAAATGGATAAGGTTGTGGAGGATTACGGGGACATCTTCACCTCACCCACAGGGGTTCCTCTGCACTGTCAGGTCAAGCACCCGATTGATCTAACCCCAGGTGCGCCGCTACCCAATGGACCAATCTATCGGTGCTCTGTTCTGGAGAATGATGAAATCAAGAGGCAGATTCAGGAGCTGTTGTAGAAAGGTCACATTAGACCAAGTTCATCGCCCTGTGGGAGCCCGATCGTGTTGGTATAGAAGAAGGATGGGACGTGGAGACTCTGTATTGACTATCGAGTGCTGAACAAGATCACTGTCCAGAATAGGTACCCAATCCCATGGATTGATGACCTTCTGGACCAACTCAATGGTGAAAAATATTTTAGCAAGATTGACCCGAAGTCTGGGTATAACCAGGTACCAATTAAACCCTCTGATGTGTGGAAGACTACCTTCAAAGCCAAGGAAGGCCTTTTTGAATGGCTAGTCATGCCTTTCGGGTTGACGAATGCTCCCACAACCTTCATGAGGATGATGGATGACATCTTGCGACCATTCACCAACTCATTTGTAGTGGTGTACTTGGATGACATTCTGATCTTCAGCAAGACTTGGGAAGAGCACCTTCACCACATCCAACAAGTCCTCCAAACACTACGGCAACACAAGTTGTGTGCCAATTTGGAGAAGTGCACGTTTGGCATGACCCAGGTTCAATATCTGGGATACATTATTGATGAAAGGGGGTGCATGTGGATCCAGCCAAGATCCAAGTCATTCGGGATTGGCCAGCCCCGACTACTATAACAGAGCTTCGCAGCTTTCTGGGTCTTGCTAATTTTTACCGTAGATTCGTGTTGGGATTCTCTCATATCACTTGGCCCTTGAGTCAAGTCACCAAAGGAGGAGTGAGAGCAAAATTCTTTTGGTCGGAACCTCAACAGAAGGCGTTCAAAGAATTGAAAAATCGCCTCTGTTCTGCCCCAGTGCTCACCTTACCAGACTTGCAGCAGCCATTTGAGATCGAGACAAATGCCTCTGACTATGGTATTGGGGCAGTTCTTACTCAACAGGGACATCCAGTGGCATATCACAGTGAGACATTGTCTGAGACAGTTCGCAAGTATCCCACCTATGACAAAGAAATGTATTCCATTGTGCAAGCCTGTCGACAATGGAAGCATTACATTTTGGGGAAGGAAACAATTATCCACACAGACCACCGGCCCCTGCAATTCATACATACACAAGGGAAGTTGCAGAATGATCGCCATCAGAAGTGGTCCACATATCTGCAACAGTTTCATTTGAACATCAAGTACAAGAAGGGTAGCACCAATAATGTTGCAGACTGCCTCAGCCGACCACCAATCGTGGCGCTCACCACCGTGCTCAACTCTTGTGGGTACGAGACTTCTGATTGACCGCTTCTCTATGAGATTGACCCAGAATTTGGCCACACTTATAAGGCACTCTTGGGGGGTACACAAGTTCCAAATTTTCACCTCCAAGATGCACTTTTATGTCACCTGGGACACCTTTGTGTTCCTTCAAGCTAGCCTGCCAAGATGATATGGGAAGCACACTAAAATCGAGTCGCTGGGCATTTCGGGGTCGAGAAAAAAGTAGCAATACTACAGAAGTATTTATGTTGGTCAAACCTTCGAAAGGATGTCAAGAAGCACATCAGATCCTGCACTGCTTGTGCCATTGCCAAATCGACCATCAAGAAGCAAGGCCTATATACTCCACTACCTACCCCTAGTCGACCTTGGTAATCCATCTCCATGAATTACATGTCTGGCCTGCCTTCTAATAAGAATGGAAATGACTTTGTTTTTGTGGTCGTTGACAGATTCTCGAAGATTGCCATTATGGCAACCTGTAAGAAGAATATCACAGCAGAAGCCACTGCTAAACTCTTCTTTGAATGAGTGTGGGTGCACTTTGGGATCCCACAGTCTATCATATTAGATCGAGATAGCAGGTTCCTCAACACATTTTTGTCCAGCCTCTGGTCAATGTTGGACATAAAGCTCACTAAGTCCACATATTTCCATCCCCAAACATATGGCCAGACAGAGGTTGTCAACAGAATGATTGTACACATTCTACACATGTACAATTCAAAGCATCAATGCACATGGGACGAGAGCCTCCCCTTGTACAACATAGTTATAAGAGGGTTCTCCACAGTTCAATTGGCCATAGCCCCTTTCAGGTGGGCTTGGGATTCTAGCCACTATGTCCCATTGACGCAGCCATGCCATTTGCAACTGCTCAGGCCGATTCAGCTTATGTCCAGTCTGAAGTTGACAAAGAAAGTAGCTTCATCGAGCACATTCAAAACATCCACCAACAGGTTCATGATATATTGGACAGAGCCAATGCGAAGTACAAGCAGCGCCATGATCAACACCGGGTGCCACACAACTTCCAGGTGGGTGACAAAGTCTGGCTACATTTGCAGAAGGAGCACCTCACTGGACCTCACCGCAAGCTTCGCCTACTCCGATACGAGTCGTACACTATCACCAAGGCTATAGGGAACAATGCCTTTGAGCTTAGTATTCCTCCATTCCTTGGTCTTCACCCAGTCTTCAATGCAGATTTCCTTCGTCCTTACTTCCCACCTCTACTGGACACCTCGGACATTGCAGAACAACTCACACCAATAGAGTTAAACCCATACTGCATGGAAAAAGCCACCAAAGATTTTATCATGGACATGAAAATCAAGAACACTCGCCAACAGAATATCCAACTGTATCGGGTTGTCAAAGCTAGCCAACTCCTGCACCAAGGAAAGTGGTTCACCGGGGACCAAGTTCAGCAGAATTTTCCTCATCTCATGGAGGAACTTAACAAAATGGGGACCATTGATTCCTAAGGGGGGAGGAATGATCTAGGTGGATATTTGTGTCCACCCACCTATTCCACTTGGGCCCCCACCATTTTCTCTTTCATTTTTTCAGTTTCGACATAACTTACTATTTTTAGCGGTTTTTTGGGTCTTGAACTTCTGGAGCCGTTTTGAGGCCCTAAATGACGTTTTTTGGGCATCGCGCCATTGAATGAATATCATTTCATTTTAGAATGATATTTGTGGTGAAAGTTGTATTCCTCGGATAGAGCTTTCTAATGATGTGTCATGTGCGTCAAATGGAGATAGTATGCCAAAGTTACGTCCCTGGGAAGTTGAAACACCAATTTACCCAAACGGGACCCATAGTTTTGGCACTTCATCTCCTAGGGTTAGGTTTTTGGATGTTTAGGGTTCTCCATTGTTTTTGAATAATAAATATTCCCTCAAGCCTCATTGTAACTCATTTCAGAGGCCTGTAGCCACCACATATCTTCTCAGAGATAGCTACCAGCGCCCTAGCTAGTTTTTTTTCCATTCTGTCTGTAAGCAAATTTCAGTTTTTTGATATTAATGAAATGAAGTGTTATTTCTACTGCATCTCTGTATTTATGGTTATATGTTTATTCTATTGCGTTCCTGCATAAATCCGGATCAGGTATTCATTCTTACTATTCACCATTTTTTGGTTGTTTTTCTTTCTCATGAATTCTTTCCTCATCAACATCCATAGCTCCTCAACCATTTTTTCAATTTATAATTTTGGATGAACCTTATTATTGTTGCTATTTTACATCTTTTGTATGTCTTTAATTGCAAAATTCTCAAACAAAATTTTTTCATATATAATGAATTCAACTCATACAATTAAAAATCACCTTGGATTGTGTCCTGAACCTCTATGCTATATGTCAGAAATTAAACTATACCTTGCTCCAAATTTCTCCGCTACAAGAACACCATCATGAAAATAAAATTATTCACAAAGCCATTCCATTTCAACCATATCTTACACCAATATTGGGGGGATTACAGAAATGGCTCCTAGGGTTTCTGCATCAAGTTCCATTGACGCCACCTTGTCTCTTTCGTTCATGTCCGGCTCTGCTGTTTTCAATACCTCGGCTCCTTCGCTCCAGCGGCAGCATTCCTTGGATACACTACGTTGGATTTTCAGTGGTTTCCCAGGCTCCCTCGACACCGCCCAATCCTCGGCCCTCCTAGCCACTGACTTAAATACAATACGCAGTGTTCTGCAGGTTGGAACCGCTCAAGCTACTGACTCTCTATTTTCGTCCAGCTGCGTAGTGGCTCAGCTTTGCTACTTGGCCATCTCTTCACTTGGCCACTGACTATGTGCCCTCTGCAGCTTTTCTTGCAGGTTTATTCCCTATGCTGCCTCCTTCCATTGCATTTAAAGGCATAATATCTACAACTCGGGTCAGGGGCTGGCCCTATAGCCTTGCGAATCCACTGAAATAGCTCTAGCTTGTAACTATGACAGCCTAGATCCTCACCGAATCTAGTCAAATATCTTTCAAATACAGGTCTCTCTTCTAACAGGAAAAACCCTGCTCCTGTGGGTTCAATCCTCTTTTACGGTGCTGCACCTCTCAAAGGCCCTCGAATAGAAACTGAGGATCCCTTCCTTATTTCTTAGGCTCATTTTTGCTGGTAAGCAGCTCGATGATAATATACCTCTTACATTTTACAATATAGAAAGGAATGCCATGGTGATTTTTTCCTATCGACTCAGGGGAGGTGCAACAGGGCAGTCCCCTACTCCCAAGGACTTTTCCTACAAAGAGGTTGTCAAGGCTCCTTGTTCTTCTCCTTCTCCCCTGCCCCGGAGGCTCCCAAGCCTTTCTTGGTGGAAAAAATGGAGGAAGTTCCTTCTGTAGAAATAGCTAACCCAGACTTGGCTAACGTGCTCCAACTCTATGAAGACAATGCCCTCACCTTCAGATTCAATGGTCGCTTTCCACGGTCAGAAGATCTTTACAATTGGGTTCATGCCACTTGGACCAAACACTGCAAGATCATTTTCTACTCCAAGGGATTCTTCATTGTTATTCTAGCTGACAGTAAGGAATATCAGAAAGCCCTCATAGGAGGTCCTTGGTTTTTGGGTAAGGAAGGGATTTTCCTAATTCCCTGGTTCCCAGACTTCGATTCCTCCACTGTAGTCATAACCAAACTCCCAATCTGGGTTCGACTGCCCAACCTGCCTGCTCACCTTTGGCATTATGTGGTCTTTGAAGCTATTGGTAATACTCTGGGTCGATTTCCTTCCACAGATCCTTCAAGAGGCCTGAAGGGTCTCTACACCTACGGTAGAATATGTGGAGAAATTGATATTAGCAAAGGACTACCTGACCAAATCATTCTCAAAGTCAGGGATTTCTTTTGGTCTCAACCTCTTGAATATGAAAACATAGCTTTCCATTGCCGGCACTGTCATCAGACTGGTCATCTTCAGAACTCTTGCTCTCAGTTTCTAGCCACTCAGAAATCGGGCAAACAGAAACCAAAAAATAAAATCTAGAAACCTTTTGACCTGCCACCCATGGAGGACTTTGATTCCAGCATCTTAGAAGATGAAGGAAGTGATTCAGAAGAAGAGGTTTCTACACATCAGCAACCTTCTCCCTCAGATTTCCCTGAGAGGCCCCCTATCTCCTCAGTAGTTTCGAAATGCTCACAGGTGTCCAACTCATTGGACTTGGACAAAGACACTCCTCCTGGGAGCCGTAGTGATCTGCAAGTGGTCTCCATCTCCCCAGGCCCCGATGGTTGGATCAAATTTGTCAACAAGAAGGGGAAAAAAATTGGTATTGGGCACTCAACCCTCTCTGGTTAGGGCTTTGCGTCTTTATTTTCCTAGATGCTCTTGCTCTTCTTTATCTGCTTTGTGTAGCCTATTTTTCTTTTGTCACGAGCTCACAGTTCACTTGCTTGTAGCCTTTGTCTCTGCTGGTTGGTTTCCTTCTATCATCAGTGGCTCTTCTCACCATGTTTCGCTCGGCTTTGTTTTGTTAGTTTTTTTTAAGTTGGCTCCTCTTGTTATGTCTAGGGATCACGGATTTCCGTTGGTCTATTACCAGCATAACCTTCTGTAACTCTGTTTACATTAAGTGCTTTCAATACAAATGTTGATTTAAAAAGAAAAAAACCATATCTTCCACCAGTCTCCATTCTTCATCTCCCTTCATAAGTACATAATTTTTTATTGGTATTCACCTGTAAAACCTGAAAATATACACCAAAATTAAGATTCAAAAACAGTAGGTTCTCAAAATCGTTATGAATTTTTGCAAGAAGAAGGTAAATGGTCGAAAGAAATGGAAGACATGTTTATTCCTAGTTCGGAAGCTATTCCACAAAAAATATAGCAATGAAGAGAAAATCAGTGGTAGAGCAAACAGAAACAGAGGAGAAAACAAGAGAGGAACAAATGACAATGGAGATAGAATCGCAGAAAGAAGATTTAGGTGCGGAGGAATAGGTAATGAAACTTCTATTGCATTAAAGGAGGAACTTGGATGATAGATTCATACCAGAAGAGAAAAAGACATTATACAAAGAGACTTTTCAACATTATCTAATAGCGCAGACCAAAAAACAAGTAATTTCTTTAGACTCCAATTCAAATAAGGCTCCTAAACCTCAATCAAAACTTGGCAAGGAAAAATTTATAAGAACTTTGCATGAATCAATTAAAAGACTGTAGAATTGCTTCTAGTTTAATGAAAGCCCAATTTTGAGATTGCTTAAAACTCCACACTGCCCAATATGTACTAAAAAAGTGCTTCCTTCAACCTTGTTAACAATATCCTCTCACAGGATAATGATCCCTTTCATATATAAAATGGGAAGATTTTAAGGATTTGGCTCAACCCTTTTATAAACAATCGAAGTCAAGGTCCTTTCCAAATAGCCCCTAAAAGCCATGAACTCACTCTTTTTATATATATATTTCTTAATATTCTAATCAACCTCCCCACTCTTTATATATATATATATATATATATATATATATATAGATATATATATATATATATATATATATATATATATATATATTATCATACAACCTCCCCATCACCACTTCCATTAACTCTTTAAATGTCCTCACACAAAGGAAAGGGACTTCACAATAAGCTCGTCGAAATAGAAACGATGGGTGGGGCCCACATTTGAATGATCCTCATTTTAATGACTTTGGCTCACTCTGGTTAGCCTACTCAATGGGAAAAAACTTTATGGAAATCATCAAGGTAGAACCTTCAAGTGGGAGCTGGGACCCACAATTCCATTGATCTGATCGTTATTATTGGTTGGTTCATTTGCAAAGCTGGTACTTAGTCAGGCCGGTACTTCCTTAGTGCTTCTTCTCTCATCCTTCTAGGATGAAAACTCCAACCCGACATAGTTAAGAACTTGTGATCTTTCCTGATGAAATAAATCTTGTGATCGACTTTTCACGTTAGGTCTCTCAACATTGTCAATCCTGTCTCCCAACATTGTCAATTGACGGACATCATAAAAGAGAAGAGAAAAAATGACTAAGTGTTGTTTTTACTAGTTATACTCGATCTTTGCTTGGTCTTCCTATGCCAAACTCTAGTCTCGTTCTGATATATATATCCCTCTGCACTCTTAAGGAACCTATTTCTTACTAAGGCCCTACACTTCGCTTCAATACGTCTTCGTTCTCTTATAGCCTCAACTCTTCAAATTCGACTCTATCATCCAACTCTTAAATCTCGGCTTTACACTTTCACTCCTCCGCTGCACACTCTAATTCCCTACAACCATCTCTCTCTCTCTCTATGCGCGCTAATCTCTCTTTAGATTAGGCTACAATGATGTGCATAGAATTTAGATAGGTTCAACAATGAAACCTCTCTCTCTCTCTCTCTCTCTCTCTCTCTCTCTCTCTCTCTCTCTATATATATATATATATATATATATATATATATATATATATGCGCGCTAATCTCTCTTTAGATTAGGCTACAATGATGTGCATAGAATTTAGATAGGTTCAACAATGAAACCAACAACAATTTGATATCTCCTATAATTATAAAAATGTATGAAACAAACTCAATTTCAAATAGAACATATATAAAATTTACAAAAGGCCCTTCTCTCCCATAATTCGTATCAGTTGGCATGTTCTTGCATTAAGCCATCATTTTTGTTTCAAGCCTCTTGCCTACATACTCAATCTCCACAAACAAATATTCTCCTCAATTCTAAGTATTAAATTTACATAAAAATGGATTATGAACTAATTCAGTTTAAATCGAAATAATCCTCACCTAAACCTCTAATTTAGTAGTTCTTAGACACACAAATCTCTCATTGATATAAATTCCCTTATTTCTATCCAAAACCCTTTAATATTCTCAGAAACGATCCTTTAGAATATATCTTCTTACAATAATACTCACTTTCATCACTTACATGGTATTTGAAAAAAACAGAAAATACATTTAAATAATTAAATATATCTTAATTAGGGAGCCAACTATCATGGTAAAGGAATAACCCCTAAGTCTAGTGAAAATAACTTTGACTTGGAAGTGGAATGCTCCTGAATCAAACTCCCAAGGTGAAAAAATATCATGGTATCCCAACCATATGTATGTTGATGAAAATACTCGTTGATCCCAAAATTTGGTTTTTATCTGATATTTCTCCTAGATATGTTGATGTTGTCCAACTACTTCTTCTAATTCTCTAGACTTCCTTATCTTATGTTGTTGTTGTCCACTTACTCTACAAATGCAAATTTCTTCTATTAGGTATTCATTCTTACTATTCACCATTTTTTGGTTGTTTTTCTTTCTCATGAGTGCTTTCCTCATCAACATCCATAGTTCCTCAACCATTTTTTCAATTTCTACTTTTGGATGAACCTTATTATTGTTGCTATTTTCCGTCTGTTGTATGTCTTCAACTGCAAAATTCTCAAAAAAATGTTGTTTATATATAATGAATTCAACTCATACAATTAAAAATAACCTTGGATTGTGTCCTCAACCTCTATGCAATATGGTAGAAATTAAACTATACCTTGTTCCAAATTTCTCTGCTGCAAGAACACCATCATGAAAATAGAATTATTCACAAAGCCAATCAATTTCAACCATATCTTCTACCAGTCTCCATTATTCATCTCCCTTCATAATTACATCATTTTTTCATTGGTATTCACCTATAAAAACCTGAAAATATATACCAAAAGTAGGATTAAAAAACATGAGGTTCTCAAAATCGTTATGAAATTTTGCAAGAAGAAGGTGAATCGTTGAAAGAAATGGAAGACATATCTATTCCTAGTTCGGAAGCTATTCCAGAAAAAAATATAGAAATGAAGAGAAAATCAGTGGCAGAGTAAACAGAAATAGAGCAAAAAAGAGAGGAACAAACGACAATGGAGATAGAATCACAGAAATAAGATTTAAGTGTGGAGGGATAGGTAATGAAACGTCTATTGCATGAATGGAGGAACCTAGTATATAGATTCATACCAGAAGACCAGAAGACATTATACAAAGAGACTTTTGAACATTATCTAACAACGCAGACCAAAAATAAAGTAAATTCTTTAGACTCCAATTCAAATAAGGCTCCTAATCCTCAATCAAAACCTGGCAAGAAAACAGGTATAAGAACTTTGCATGAATCAATTCAATTATTGGGTGAAATGTCGATAAATACAGGGAAGATAATGCCATTAACAACGGTATTCCAACCAACAGAAAAAAATTTCCAATGAAAATACTCTCTTGGAATATAAGAGGCTTAAACAACCAAGGTAAAAAAAGACACCTAAAAGAAAAATTAAAAGCAGAAAAACCAGAAATAATGCTAATTCAAGAAACGAAGGTCTTAACAGTTAAACTAGAAGCAATTCTACATTATTTTAAACCTCATTATGAAGTCATGGCTATAGACGCTATAGGCCCAACAGGTGGTATAGAAATAATATGGAATCTGGCGGAAGTAGAAGTAGATGACTGGATAGGACTACCTTGTAGCTTGTCAGGACGATTCAGACATGTGGGAACTAAGGAGATATTAATGATCATGATAGTTTATGGACCTCATATCCAAGGAGAGAGAGAAAATTTCCTAAACAGTATTAGGACTTTGAGATCTTTACACAATGAAAAATACTGGATTATAGGTGGAGACTTTAATTTGATATTGAATCTCACAGAAAATAAAGGAGGTCTCAGATGAGAAGAATTGGAAATGGAGTCTTTTAGAGACCTCTTAACGAACCTTAAACTTGTAGATATCCCTAATGTTAATGGTGTTTTTACCTGGAACAACCGAAAGGGGGGGGACCCATCAGATAACATCGATACTTGATAGATTCTTAGACTTTGAAGATTTGGTGAGCCTAGATGTCTAGTATGAAGCTACAATTTTGCCAGGTCTAGGATCAAATCACTCTCCTATCAGATTGGAAATTTATATTAAAGAAGCTCCTAAGAATAGGCCCTTTCAATTTGAATTATTTTGGTTAAGGGATCCAAACTTCATAGAAAAAGTAAAACAATGGTGGCAATCTATAAGTATCCAGGGGAGGTACATAATGCATACATTCCAACTATGTCTGAAACAATTGAAAACAGAAATAAAAACTTAGAATAAAACTCAATTTGGTAATATTCAGGCAAAAATACACTGCCTTCAAGATATAATGAAACAAATCCAATAGGAGATGATTTTACATGGATGATCAGAAACACTTGCAAAGAAAGAAGGAAACATACTCAGTGAATTAGAATAAAGGAGAGAATAGGAAGAAATACTCTAGAAATAGAAGTCAGGAGTTCAGTGGCTAAAAGGAGGAGAGAAAAACACAAGTTTCTTTCACAAATCCTTAATTCAAAGAAGACAACACAATACGATTTTTTCATTAAAGGATGAGAATTGAAATAGAGTTTACCAACACAATGAAATGGAAGATATGTTGGTAAGACATTTTAAGGACATGGTGACTGAACCAAAACTTAACAGAGAAGCTAATATTTAGAGAATCACTATTCAAATTCCGTCTAAATTTAGTAGGGAACAAAATCTAGCACTAATGCAAGTAATCACTATGGAGGAGGTGAGGTGGAAGAAGTAGTTAAAACTCTTCCGAAACAAAAATCACCTGAACCATATGGTTTTACAGTGGAGTTGTATCAAGCTACCTGGTCATTTATGGGGCAGGAGATCTGGGATATGGTTGAGGAATCTAGGCATATAAGGAATATATATCCTGATCTGAATTTAATGCTTAATACTTTAATACCAAAGCAGTCTCAGACAGATACTCCCTCAGGCTTCCGTCTTATAGCTTTGTGTAATGTTATTTACAAAATTATCTCAACAATAATGGTCAACCAGCTAAAGCCAATTTGTCTTAAGATTATTTAACCTGAATAAACTGGATTTGTAAAAGGCAGGAAGATATTGGATGGGATAGTAATTGTACAAGAAGCGATGCATTCTCCGAAAACTCAAACAATCAACGGTATGTTGATTAAATTGGATCTTGCAAAATCTTATGATCGTTTGAACTAGTCCTATTTGAAGGAAGTATTGTTAGCTTTTGGCTTTGACACCAAATGGAAATAGTGGTTATTGTCATGTATTTCAACCCCGAATTATTCTATCATTGTGAATGGAGCGCCAAGCTAGCCCTTCAATGCAACTTGAGGCTTACACCAAGGTGACCCAATATCACCATTCCTTTTTATTATAACAACTGAATGCCTGGGTCACCTTATAAAAGCTCAAATCTCAGAAAATTAGCTGAAAGGGTTGAATTTATGGGGCAGGAACCTCACTCTGTCATACCAGCAATTCGTTGATGATATAATGCTATTCTATCAAACCTCCTTAACAGAAAAAAAAACTATTCGGGAAATTCTCAAAATATTTATGGAAGCTTCAGGAACCTTGCTCAATAATGATAAATCCAACGTTTAATTTTTTAATACTAATAATTCCACTCAACGATTCCTTGCAAGGACTATGGGATTTAAAATTGGAACCTTTCTAATGAAATACCTAGGATTACTAATGAATCATTCCTCCCTTAAGGTTGCAGGATGGGTAGATCTGCTCAACAGTCTCCACAAATGTCTTCATAATTGGGCTTTTAGAGTGCTTAATGCTCCAAGTTGGATCATTTTGCTCAAATCTATTCTTCAATGAATTTCAATCTATCAATTGTCAGGCAGAGCGGCACCAGAAACTGTTTGCAATAAAATGGATAAAATATTCGATAAATTCCATTGGCAAGGAGTGCAAGATGTGAGGAAATGGGCACTCTTAGCTTGGGAGAAACTCATAAAAAAAAAAAAAACGAGGGGACTAGGCCTTCGTGATCCTTATTTCCTCAATCAAGTCATGGATGCTAAGTTATGGTGGAGATGGATACAAGGAGGCACGGATCTCTGGAAACGTATTTGGGAAAATAAGTATGATATGCCAAGAACAACTGTTGGAAAACTTAAAGTAGATATCACCCCCACAGGTTCAAATATATGGAATTTAGCAGCTAATAATAGAGAATTAATAAGACAACATAGCTTCTAGAAAATATGTGGAGGTAGAACAACACTTTTTTGGGATGATTCGTGGCAAAAAAGAGAGAAACTTTTCAGCTGGTTGGATCTAGGTGAAATTTTCTTGTTTACAAACATCCCAAACCAAAGATCTTTAAGAAATTACTGGAATAGTGAGGAGGAAGGCCAATGGAAAATTTGGAAAGGAAAAGAGCAATGGAGAAATGCCACAGAAATGGCTCAATGGAATAATTTTGATAAAGAAATGAAAACCAGAACATTGGTAGCTACAAATGGGGAAGATATTCTAATATGGGATTATAGATCGAAAGGTATGTTCACAATAGAAGAAGGCTATTATCTGAAATCAAATAATCAACAGGATATTGCAGTACCAATTTGGAATAAAATTTTGGCCCAAAGTAGAATACTTCCTGTGGTACTAAGCCATAAGAATACTTTAACATGGGACTACTTGCAACATAGAGGGATTCAAGGTCCTTCGTACTATATGATGTGTAAAAAGGAGGAGGAAACTATTGAGCACCTATTTAATAAATGCAACTTTGAAAATGAAATCTGGCAGCTTAATGAAAGGATGTTTGAAAAAACAGATAGGGATAATGCCAGCATCAACGTAACTATCTGTAACTGGTGGAAAGGAGGGTATAAAAGTGAAGTTATCAATCGAGCTTGGAGATTATATATAGGATTCATACTTTGGGGGATATGGAAAGAATTGAACCACATAATTTTCAGAGGTGAAGAGAGGCGAGTAGCTCAGATATGGCAGGTCATAGTGGAAAATATTCATGAATCAATATTGGTATAACATTGGTCTGATTAGGATTGGGTAGTAAATGCCAGGGAGGCTATAATTCTATCAAAACTGAATTTAAAACCACAAATTCTAGCATTATCATTATGGAAATTCAAGGCCATTTAGCATAATATATTAACAAATTTCCAACCACCTCCAATGGGGTTCTTAAAATTAAATTATGATGGTGCTTCCAAATGAAATCCTGGATAGGCAAGGATAGGTGGCATATTCATAAATTCTCAAGGATATGTCTATAGAATATATTCATTTCCGATTTGATTTTCCACAAATAATGAAGTTGAACTAATGGCGGTTAAACAGGGCCTGGTAGTAGCAGTTCAGGAAGATTACGAAAGAATTATAGTAGAAGGTGACTCTACAATGACAATAAGGATACTACAAAAAATATAGCAAGGTAATCAATGGGATAAAATTAGTAAAAATTTGAGAATAGGTAGACTTATTCAAGAAATTGGACAACTCCTTCGTCAAAATAATATATTTCATTCCCAAGCATGTGCACTGCGAAGGTAACGAGGTTGCTGATTATTTGGAAAATTGGGCTTGTAAGAATGAAGGTCGTCAGCTGGATATAAATCGACATCACCAGGCCTAGAATGTTGAACTACATTCGCTACAAATTATCTTACAAAAGGATCAATATCAACCCCGATTGGGGTGCCAAGCTAAAGCTCGAGGTGGTGGGTGTTGGAATATGCCACGTGGTGGCATAAATTTGATGGATCATCGATTTTAATGCTTAAGTATGATGACACAGTTCTCGTCCCATGAACTGCCATTAAGACGCATGAATGGAGTCGTCCTGAACCTGTGAGGGGAAACTTGGAAACTACGTTAAGAGTGGGGAAGGAATTTTCATAAGGTGATTTTCCATATAGGTAATGGTATTGTTTCTGTGTAGCGTCTTTAGCTTAACTCCGGGAAGGAGAACTTGTAGGAGTAAGGTATTTGGCATCACTGGTGGAAGACATCTCAGTATGTTATGGTGATGGTCTTCCCTGTATATCTGTTAATTTCAATGCTTTCTATTATTTGAATTGGTCTCAATTCAGGTCTTTCTATTTATATGATTGTAAAATAATGGTAGAGGGTGTAAGTCGAGAGATAGAGCCCTGTTTTTGCAGCCCTCCCTTGTCCCATCGTCGCAATCTCTGCCATGATATCTATAAATTTTATGGTCTTCTATCTTTTATTTTTCCTGCCATTAAAGACCTGGGCCTGGTTCTTAATGTATTACAAATTATTAGGAAGGTTCAAGACTACATGTTCTATTTGAGTTCTAAGTCGATTTTGTGTAAGCCTAACTGCATGCATCCTTGTGACTGCTTCCATACCCAGTCTTTGATAAATTTTCTGTGGGTATTTGAAAGGAATAGGCCTTGTGATATTGGTTCTGTCTCTAGTCTATTTCAGTGTCTTTGCATTCATAGGGATAGTTTTGTTAACTTCCATGCTCGGGTCTATATGAAATACTTGTACTTTTGATTCATTTCGTGTAGGCATGGTATGTTTAATTTTGATGCTCTATGTTTGTTATAAAACATAGCCCTTTATGAACTATTTCTGGAAAAAGAAAGAGCTTAACACTGGTATAAATTCTTTTATTCATCTGATGATTTTGTCTCAATATTATGGGATTCATATGGGTATTAGGGATGAGGGTTGTAGTAGGATTATTGTTTGTCAATGGGTGTTAAAAAATTATAAAAGGCAGAAAAATCTTTCTAGTCGGTTTCGGTTTTACATATCTCATTTCTGGAAAGGGCTCGGAGAGCCAAAATCTCCAAATCAACTTCCCTTGGTACTGGAGATTCCTCAGGTATCCCACACAAAGCACACGGTTCGTCTTACTAGCCTATCTCTATACACAGAGTTCTTATTTAGGGTCTTAAGAAACATTCTCTGTCAGGCCATCATGGTTAAAGGAAAAAACATAGGTAAGAAATAGCCAAGCAACCCAATGGTCGTCTCCATTAGAAGAGGTAGAAGGAGCAACAAGAAATTTCTGGAGAATATTGCTGTTGTATATGAGGCTGCAAATTCAAAACTTAGGGATGGGAGAGACAAAGTGATGGTGAAGATGATGATCTGAAAGAGCAGTAGGCTAAAATGGATTTTATATCAGACCCTGGTAGTACAAGAGGTCGTGTATCTTTGTTTCAGCAAACAGTAAAAACTTATTGGAAAATGAAATGTGTCCTGGCAAAGGCAATGACAAGCAGAAAAATTGGAGAAGGCAACTTATCATTTCTTTTTGAAATCCAACAGATAAAGTAAGACTTTCATGAGATGGCTAAGTCATAGATCCAAACAAATTCCAGAATTGGGAAAATTGACCATCAGCTCCAAACCATGCAGCAAGTGGAATTGTTGGGTTTCATTGCAAAGGACCCAGCCCCAGTGGAATCTTTGAATGGAAAATCTCTTTAGTATATAGTTTCATTTCATGTTTTTGGCGATCATTAAGTATATTTTCTATTTTAGTTGTAAATGTTATGAACATAGTAAAGTGATAAAAGCAGTTACGAGAAGGAAAAAACAATTTCAGTCTTGGTTAGCCTTTAACTCTCTACGGTGGCCAACAGACGTGGTTTCCTTCAGACAGGTTGAGGCTACTATAAATGATTGAATATGTACAACAACTTGCTTTATAAATTTTTGAAAATAGAAAGGTACTACGAAGTTTACAAGAAAAAACATGAGGTTCTCCTTTAGCTCCCTCATTTTCCTTTGCTCCAAGGAGATCTAAACTATTTTCATAGTCCATTAGCCTATTAACAAAATCCTCTTAAATATTCTCTCTTTCTTCTACATTTAGGAGCCATATCCATTCAAAAACATTCGTTTCATGTTCGACCTCTAGGGTGTCTTACTCCTTTTCGATAATGATCAATAAATGCATAAATATCTGTCTTCACATGAGCTCCTCTTCTTTCCAAATTTTCTCCTTGTTGCTAAATTTTTATAACTTTTGTTGAGCTATTCCTTCAGCTAAGTTACTATGGCCAACACTTTCTTCACTATCCACATTCTACAAATTATGCCACTTCTCTTTTACTAATTTCCCCAAATTTATTATTCCTTCAAAAATAACTAAAAATATACTCATCAAAAGAAAACAAATCAAATCAATGAGGCCTCTCCATTTCATCTTCCAATTTTGAAAAATTTCAACTCGGATTTCCTCATAACTTCTTCTTGTCATGGGAGTTACTTGACACTCTTCATCTTCAATCATATGTTGTATCCCACCAACATGGTTATGTCCTTGTGGAGATTTCGCCATTTCTTCTATTCCACGTGCAAATATACATTTAAAAAAGTAATTAGAACCATAGTCATCAGACTCTTTAGTCGTAGTTCCACTATCTAAAATAGCAAATAACATACAAGTACATCATTTTTTTCTAAAATAATAATTTGCTTAGATTTTATTTGTAATTTTTGAATTTTATCTTTTTAATACATGTCTAATTTATAATTTGAGTAATGCTAATTTAGGAATATATAAGTTGTCAAAACCATTTGGTGGGTATTTTTTTAGAAAGAATTTTGAATCTATAATAACACCTTGTCACCATCTACTTTAAACCCTTTAACACTAAAAAATTAAAATTTTGATTAATATTATAATTATAAAATTAAAATAAAT
Source organism: Pinus albicaulis (assembly GCA_034641835.2). Classification (NCBI taxonomy): domain Eukaryota; kingdom Viridiplantae; phylum Streptophyta; class Pinopsida; order Pinales; family Pinaceae; genus Pinus; species Pinus albicaulis. The sequence continues at coordinate 1,272,216,477 of CM076582.1, forward strand.
TACATAATAATATTTATAGGAGTAGTGTATAATGTGATTTTTTGTAGAGGATTGTATGTTTCCATGAATGATGGTCATGCCATAGCATGAAAAATATTATGATTTATCGTGATTTTCGGCAAGCTACCTTTTCCTAGCTCTTCCCCACCCATTTACATACATGGTGTCATTCTTGAGGTCTAACAATGAACCTCACCCGTCTCGCGTTCACTATTAGGTCAATACAAGTTAATTAAACCATGGAAAAATATGGTAATTCCTCAATTAAAACATTGATAGATACTTTCCACATGTTGCATGTAACTCTATTTTGAATTTCAAATTTTAGTTTTGAGTGTTCCTCTATTTCAAATTTGAAATTTTAGTTTTGTACCACACAAAACACTACATGAATTTCCATGCCTAGGAGGTTGGCTTCCTGGTATATTTCTTCCATGGCTACTTGATAACCAGTTGCTTCTTTGTTTTTGGTGCAAGAAGTTTTCTTAAGTTTTTTAATCCATGGATGCAACTATCCGGCACTTCATAATTTCATATGCATGTGGAAAACAATGAAATTTTCCCTCGGGTAACATCGATCTCTTCATTTCATCAACCTCCGTTTGGTGTCTGGTGATGATGAAATTGTGAAACATAGCACCCTTTTCAATAAAAATTTTCCTCTCGGCCTATCAATTAATACCTAGACTATAATACCAATTTCTCTAATTGGAATTCAATTCGATGTCACAAATTATGTTTCCTTGCAGTTGAAACAGGATGTCACTATTAGAAATGAAATTTTGGATGGAGGAACCATGGAAAGTGAAGGAGGTCTTCAACATGTTGGACAAAGATAGCCATAGGAAAATCATTTTTTTGGATCTCCAAGATTTCTTCATTGGCTACCACTTGAGCATGCGGAAGTGGCTGAGTAGAGAGGAAATGGAGGGAATGATATTCTTTGTTGATGCAGACAACAAATCAGTGGTATTATCAGTGGTATTCTGAGTTTTAGTCGATGTGGGAATTGTAGTCATTTGAAGATTGTCTCTTTAATGACTTTATGTGATCCCTCTACATGAGGACTGGATCAATGGTCGAGGATAAATCTATGATATTCACTTCCAGGAAGATTTAATGCTTGAAATTTGGGAGATGCCTTCTCGATATGAGCAAGAGACAATAAATAGGGGAAGCCATGATGTTTTTTATCATGTCTGTTTTTTACCTAGTTTGAATTCTCTTGTGCAGAATCAGTCCCTTGTGATGATCTCAGAATTTTGAAGCTCCCGAGGATTTCGATCGCTAGAAGAGAGAAGTAAGGAATCTCTTTAAAAATATGATAGGAATGTATGAACTGTTGGGAAGGAGGCTAGAATTTATGGCGGAGGAACATGATTGTCTTGCAAATATGGTAGATCATAAACTTTATTAGATGCATACTAATTTTGAAGGAAGGATCATCTCTATGTAGATATAAATTCTTCTTCCAAAGGCTAGACAATGAGAGTCATCATAGAGCTCAAAGGATGAATAAAAATAGGGTTCCTTGGAACCAATAGTTTCATTGTAGGAGCGGAGGGAGACGATGGAGAAGCTCTTGGTGAGAAAGTGCCACCTGAAAATGTTGTAGAATGTTTGATATTAAATTGGAAGTTTGGCTTACCATCCAAGAATTCCATTTCATACATGACACCAATGCTTAATTGTACATAAAGTGTCCAAAGGGAGAGGATTTAAAATAGTGGTTCCTAGTATAAAATATTAAAACAACTTGTATGTATATATATATATATATATATATATATATATATATATAATCCTATTTTGAGTTTTTCTATCCAATGGGACTTTTACTTCTTTATGTTTTTTTTTTGGGTAAGGTGAGACCTTACAACGAGATTATTGGTTTACCTCCACAGAGAGAAGTAGATTATTGGTTTCCATTGAACTCTTACCTCGGTGATGCAAGCCTAATTATGAGCCTCCTTAAAACCCCACAGTGCCAAGACTGTCTTCAAATGATGCTTCCTTCAAACCTATTAGCAATATCCTCTCACAATGATCCCTTTTATATAATAATTGGGATGATTTGATGGATGTGGCTGAACCCTTTTATAAGTAATCAGAGTCAAGTTCCTTTCCAAATAGCCCAGGAACCATATCTCTCTCTCTCTCTCTCTCTCTCTCCCCCCCCCCCCTCATGATATATATATATATATATATATATATATGCCTTAATATTCCTAGCTAGTCTCCCCATCAGCACTTCAGGCCCACTCTTTAAAAATATTCACACAATATAAAGGGCTTTCACAAGATGTTCGTCAAGATAAAAATGTCAAGCAAGACCCACATCAGAATGCTCCTACTCTTAATGAATCCAACCCACTATAATTATCCCGCTTCATGGGAAAAACCTTTATGGAAACTTCCAGTGTAGAACCTCTGGGTGGGACCCACAATTCCACGTGAGCTCAATCCTTATTATTGTTTAGTCACCCCACTTATTCCTTCACCCTTATCTCGCATGCTTCCAAGATGAAACCTCTAGGCCCGAGCAGTCAAGAACTCGTGCTTTTCCTTATGAAATAAAGCCTCTAGTTGTATTTTCACATTCGGTCTGTTCGTGTTGTCAATCTTGTCTCCCAATACTATCAATTAACGAACATATTAAAAGAGAAAAAATGACTAAGTGTTGTTTATCCATTTTATACACAATTCTTGCTTGGTATTCATCCCTCATGACTCTCTTCTTGTTCCAATATATCCCTCTGCACTCTTAAGGCACCTCTTCTTTACTAATGCCCTACACCTCTCTTAAAAATGACTCTTTTCTCCTATAGACTTGGATTTGTAATGTCGACTCTATGATCTGACTCTTAATCTCCACTCTACACTTTTTCTCCTTTACTGCGCACTCTTATTCCTTACAACTAGCTATATATATATATATATATATATATATATATATATATATAGTTTGTCGAGTCAGCGAGATTCTAAAGCAAGAATGTCCCACTAAATCATCCATGCAACTGGAGTTTCCTTTGTCACATCAAGAACCCTCAAAACCATAATATGTTATGTTTATACATGACCGCGTAGATATGGAGGAGGAATTCGATCTCCTTATTGAACCAATTATTGAAACATAATTTTTTTCCTGGAGTAGAAGTCGATCCTGGGGAAGGGTCAAATATTATGATTCAGAATGATTGGGAACATCCATTGGAGTACAAGTTTTTGTAGAAGTGAAAACTGTGAATTTTTGGGAGGGATTAGGGAATGAGTTTCAGGAAGAATAATTTCAAGCAGATATGAATATGAGGAGCGAGAGATCCACGAATTACTTACTAAGTGTGATGGATAGGGGTAGATGGAATGCACATATTGATATCAAGAACGGTATATGGCGCACGCATTAAGGCGAATAGTAGAGGCCCAATGGATTTCAAAGTATAGCTCTTTCTCTCCCCTAACTATAATAGTTGGGTGTTGTAACATGGATCACCCTTAAATAATAATAATAGTGGTGGAAGGGGTGGGGGTATTTCTAGAGACTCGTGAGAAAACTTATTTTACTTTGGGGAGATGGGAAATTTATTTATGCACATTTAATGGAAATTAGGGGGATAACCCGAATAAATAGGAATATTTATTATTTCCAACCTTGTAGGCATATTGAGTCTGAGAGACCTATTTATTATCCCCTCACTTTGATCACTTTCACTAGGCTAGGGGAGAGGCATATTTTTATCACCTCTCAAGCACTATGAACACAGAACTCTACTGAGTTATTAAAGTAACTAATAAAAAACATGAAATTTGGGCTATTAACACTATACAGGATATGCTTCCATCCCAAGTGGCATCCATAGAGGTATGAACGTTATGAACATAACTGTTGATGAAGGTTTTCTTAGATATTGACTCTTTATCCAATCTGTATTGCCTCAATATCCATGAAATATAAAAAATAACTATCGAATGGAAAGTTTTGGGTAAATGTAAGTCCCTAATAACATGGGAAGGATAGAACACCCCCTCAGTCTCACAAGTTTTGCGTCACTTTTCTATCCCTAGGAAAATAGGCAGTAAAGGTCATTGTGTTAGGAAAAATAAATGTTGCATGCACAAAAAATATTCATTGTGTTACAGAGATATGTTATTTTCATGGATAGAAGAAATATTTAGCTTTATTTGTTTAGAACAAATTATATGTGATTAATTTTATGCTATCATAACTATTATCTTCATTTCTTTTGGAATAATATGTATATACATACATTCACATGCAGGAAACGACAACATGTTGTGTTGAGCCTACATTATAAAAGATCCTTTTTGAATGTATATGCATTTTCTTGCATAGGAATAATATTCATTATGTTAAGTTATTTTTCTTTTTTTGGATGCAGCAAAAGTAATAGTTGAAGGGCTAGTTATTTTTTTAAGTTTGAGTAACATGAATACACGATGTCTTAGTTTACTTTAAACGTATTTATGGAAAGTTGTAGTGATTTTTTCTATACGAATGTGTGAGTGTGTGAGATGGGGAATAGTAATGTGGTGTTTATTTTGACATTCTTTCTAATTACTTGCTTACACTTAATGCATGAGTAGTTATCTTAGAAGAAGCATGTTTTCATATTGTATTTACATCTCATGTATGCACATGAATATGTGTTAAAGGATCACATTTAAATATTTATTATTGATTGATTAATGCTTTTAATATCTAATAATGATATTAAATCTTGTTGATGACATCAACGACAAGAAAGGAAGGTAAATTGTGAAAATGATAGATTATGTTTAACATTGTGATAGATAAATAATTAATGGTCCATGCAGATGAGTGTGGGTTGTAGAATGGTCCACTGATGGCAGAATATTTCTAATTTATATAAAATGTGAGGTTATCGTGGTATGTTTAAAAATGGTATCATAGCTTAAGGTTGCAGCACTGGCACCTTTAGGAATTGTTAAGCAAAACGAAATCGGGGTATGCTACTAATGGACATCAACTCAAGTATGAGTATATTCATCTACATATTAATATATGTGGTTTCCTACTTTTGACATGATATTTGTGATTCATGTTTATAACTTCATTGAAGAGTAGTATGTAATAAATTTTGTTGTAAGAATATGATCATGATATTTGAATCTTGTTGAGGATAAAATAAAATAAAACTTGTGTTTCAATTATGAACAACCAATCTAGTAATCACTAGTGAAAGTGAGAGTTCACTATCAACATTTGCATATATGACAGATTAGTGATAAATTTAATGAACATAACTAAAGTTACCATGCACTAGTTAAAAGGTTTGAATGTGTATAGTCATGGTGTGTGAAACTAATGCATGAATTAAAAAGATGGGGAGATTCCTTGAAGAGGATGATAGAGTTTTTTAAAATGAAATTGAATAAACACTTTTAGATGTTAAAAATCACACAATGATTCGATTAGTGATACTTGACTATAATGGTTAGTTGCTGAATGAGTCATGCCATGGATACATTAAGATTATTAGTAGCATTGATTAATTAGTTTTGCATGACTAACTAATAAATATTATATTCATGAATTGTTTTTTATTAAAGCTTATTGCAAGTTGAAAATAATTGATTATGTTAGTTACTTCATGTGTCAGTCTATTGGTTACAATACAATATGAGAATTGGAATTGTTTGGACTATTACCCTAACTATTATTGACATATACACATTGATGAATATTTGTATACACTTTTATGCATGACAACATTGTATGCATGAAACTAAAATGATTGTAGAAGTCAATACCTGTTTAAAAAATGCATATTTATAGCTAGCATTATTGATGAGATTAAACATGGGTAGCTTAATAATAACAAGAAAATATATGAAAGTAAAACGTTGCAATGCAAATTGAAACCGTAAATGATAATGTATAATGTTATGATGTGCATGATTTTGTTATTTGGAAATCATAATGTATACAACCTGTATGTTAGTTATGTTTCCTACTAATCTAGATATTGTGGACTCATCTTGAGGGTTAGTTATAATTGCATGATGTGCATAAAATTTTATTTTTATTTATGTCTAATGTGCATATGTTTCATTGTGTAAATTAGTATGGGAAATAGTGCTAAAAGAGAAATTTAACATGCCAGAAAGTTTTTGATGGTTTTGAAATTCTATAAGGCCTTTGGCTGATGGTGGTTTCCTGCCGAGAGGGGTTGATAGTGCTTTCCTACAAAAATTTCTTGTTCCTAGAGATAGATGTTCTCAGTAAGGGAAAATAGTTGGCCAACAGGGTGAAGACGGAAAAATATTGAGGCAAGTCTATTGATTTTGGAGCCTCTTAGGGGAGGCCCAAAATTCCTCATAGATAGGACACTGTCAGAGGAATATGCAGGATGTTGCCAAGAGAAACCCTAAATTGGAACCTATGTGGTCATTGGAATTCTTGAGCTGGTAGGCCGGTGGAATCCCAGACTGGACCTAGTGTGGCCATTGTCAATCATTACTGTCTGGATGTGAAAATGACTTGATTTTATTGTGGAAACCAGTTCCCATGGGTAGGAAGGAGAATTTTTCTTCCCATTGTGTTTCTCATAAAAAAACAGGTTAAATGAACAATTAAGTGATATATTAAAATGAATTTTTTTATATGATTGTGTAAATATTTTATGTACATATTGACAGGAAAGTAGCCTAGTGCTAGAAAAGGAATTAATGGAAGTATAAGTTCCTTTATTGTATTACTAATCTTTTGAATATCTTCGAAATGACTAGGATAATATGCACTTTGTGAATTTATTGATCATTTTGATGATTAGAGAGGGTAAGATCTCTCTAAGTACTTTTAGGAGTACTATGTGGATGTCTTTAGCAAGAGCTAAGATAGTGTGCATGTGGTGCAATGATTTATCATTTGGATGATTAAAGGGTTGGTGCTCTCTGAGTACTTGTGGAAGCATTGTGATTATAATATCTCTCAACATTGCATGAATTCTTGATAGTTAAAAGTATTTAAATTTATCGAAATGTTTTGAATAATGTGATTATGTTGGATTTGTGAGTCATATATTATAGATTTCTTACCATGGAAGTTGTGAAACTAGCTGCAATTGAAATGATAACCATGATTGTCAAGAATAACTAGTAAGTGATGGAAAGTATAAATTTCTTATTTTTGCAGTTATAAATTCTTATGACTATAGATAAACATTATTTATTTTGCTTATTGGTATTCCTTGGAAATGGAATTCTTCATTTTGAAGGGAAATGATCTCATTTTCAATTGTTTGGATTCTTATATCATGGGTAGCAATTAAGTCCCCGTGAGAGAAGAACATCAAGGATGATGTTCTCTTTAAGGGGGGGAGTATGTAATATCCCTAAAACATTATATTATTATTTACCATTAATATAAGTAAAAATATTATTGTTTTCACTATAGATGTCTAGTTACTCCATTGTTAATTTGTAGTTAGAATCAAGAAGAATTTTGAAATTTTTGGCAAAGAAAGTGGTAACCTATCTTGTATCAAGAATGAGTTGTAAGATAAACTAATATTTGGGTAAAATTCCTTTCGTTCTCAATTCATTCTAAATGGACGAATTTGATTCATTCTAGGGGGAGGAATTGAAGTGTTTATTACTAAGCTAGACACAACAATTTCACATGGTAAATTATCTTTGTTTGTTTAACTATATGATGGGAATTTGACCATTCCATGCCTCTTTCTTCCTTTAGTCCTATGTTGCCTTGGTGAAATATATTCTCTTGGTCAATACGGATAGATTTGTACAATCAATAGGCACATCTAGTTTTGTTATCTATATGTAATGGATTTTAATTTGGTCCTGTTAGAATCCTATATTTTTATAGTATCACAAGATGATTGCATATTCCTTATATTTTCCATGCTGAAAATAATATTCCATGACTATCATTTATTTTCAGAAAGGAAACGAGATCCTGGGTGACAAAGAGGTAAAATAAGCCCATCTATCATTTTATTCAGCTAAAAGAGGAATTTTTTTTTCTAATTAAGTGTGATGGAAAGCCAAATCTCACTGCCTTCATTATTTTTCATTTACCCTCTCCATTACCTTTCATTTTACCTTTTCTTACACTCCCATGCTCTGAAATTCCATGTTAAACCCTAAATCCCCTCATTTTTAAAACTTTCCCCTTCTTAAACCTTTTTCCTGGCTAAAATCCCATTACCATTTCTAATATCCCTTCCCATTTACTCATTCCCCTTTCTTTCATTACAAACAATGTAAAACCCACTTTTACATTGTTTTTAAATAAATTTAAAATGTCAGGTCCCACTTTGAATAAAACCAGTTTATTTAACCTGACCCCCATTATATTAAAACCCCGATTCATAGTTTAATGTCGTCGCTTTAAACCTTTTCCCCCGCTCTTTATTTTCATTTACACCTTCGCTTTGTTATATCCTTGAGACCCTGCTATGTTAAAAAAACCCATTTCTATTATATTTAACCCATATACCCCACGACCCCATTATAGATTACTACATGTCATACTTATTGAAACCCCACTTTCACCTTATTACCCCCTTGCTACGTTTAACTTGGGCCCCACCTAATGTTTAAACCCTCCATCTTCGTTCAAAACCTAACCCCACCGTTCAAACCGACCCATACTCTATCCTTTGCCTCACCACCGTCCGATCTCCGCCACATAATCCAACGGCTCCCAATCCTTTTCGCATCCACAAATTCCCATTGTTTAAAACCTTCGGGGGGTTGAAAACTGGGCGATTTTGCAACCCCTCCCATCTGCCACGTTTCATCCCCTCGCTTCATCGCATACCCTCCAACTAAACTTGCATAACCACTTTTGGTGATGCGTTAAACAATAAAACCACCTCCTCACATATAACGAAACCATCCGCTGTGTGAAGTTAAACTTTCTTACCTCACCTTGCGCTATGTGATCAATCACCATTGCTCACCATATCTGTGGACCTGTGTTTTAAATTAACAATTTTTTTTTAATTTTTTAGGTGATCTACATATCAGAAGATAGGGTAAACAACTCTCGGGTCTAGTTCCAATAAATTGTTTTAATCTAGACTCTCTGGATTTCAGTTTAAATGATTTATTTACTAGAGGATTATGAGCAAAGTTAAAAATGAAAGACATAGTTAAAGAACAGAGTTAAGTAAAATACAGTGAAAGGTAAAAGAGTCACTGTGACAATGAAAGGTAAAAGAGGTAAATAAAGCAGTCAAGGGTAAAGGTGAGAAAAGATAAAAGGAAGATAGAGACAGGGTAAAATTAAAAGACAAATCAGAGAACAAATCAACGAGGAAGAGAAAACCAGATGTCAATTCCACTCAAAATGTGACTCTTCACAAACATGTTGGCCACCTCCAACTTAAATTTTGATTTAATGAAACCTACCACAGTCATTATTACAATCAGAGATATTTTAGCATCAATTCATAAGATATTATAAAAGTTAATTTTGCAGGCAGTTGGTCAAAGATATTTTAAGGTTAGCTCAGGAGTTAATTTGAAAGTTATTATTACAGTAGGTTTGTCAGAGATATTTTTGGCTTGGCCCTTACATGGTCTCAATTGTTAAAATTTCATTTATTCTATAGTAAATGTAGTGTGTCACCTAAGATTAGGGCAACCACCTCAGTTGCAGTTAAATATTTCATGTATTTTCATTATCAGTGGGTTGGTTGGTGGGTTGGACTTTGTTTCGACTCTGAGTTGCAAAGATCATTGTATTGGAGCACTGTAACTGTTTTTGAGCTGGACATTAGTGATACAACCACTTTCACATGATCCTTGAGCTATGTTAATGTTGATGTTATCCCTTTCATGTTAATGTTTTCCCTTTCTTTTTCCATATTGTCAATCAATTTATTTGATAGCAAAACATAAATTTTAGATTGAGATATGTTGCTTGAGCACCTTAAATCTGTCTGTTATTGTTATCTTCATGTTTTTTCTCTGAAAGTATAACTAAAGAATTCTTAAATGCTCTTTAGTATTACTAGACTATTGTCTTGAGGTTTTCTTTGTGAAGTATAGCTGAAGAATTCTTAAATTCTCTTTATTTTTACCAAACTGTTATCCTAAGGCTTTCTTTGATGTTTAGTTAAATAATTCTTAAAGTCCTTTTAATTTCACTGAAATTTTATCTTGAATTTTTTTTTTAAAAGGCCTGAATGTTGAATTCAGAGACAGTCTTCTATGCACTTATGTTGAATTATAGCTAAAGAATTGTTAATTTCTCTTTATCTTTACTAAAATTCACTACCATCTCATATTCATACTGCCACTATGATCCCTTTTTCATGGTTAGCTTTCCCTATGAGAACCCTTGAAAATTTGATGTACAACTCAACCCTTTTATGACTCTATAGACCAATGGATTAAGCTTCCCACAATCTATCTATCCAACCAAACAAACAACCCCAATCTTTATAACTAGCCTAAAATCAGAAAATATAATCACAAAGCTAAATTAGTTAATCATAAATATAGAGAGAGCCCTCTCTGAGGCCAGGAAGGTTAGGTCCTGGACTCCAAAGTGGTTTGATGCGGTTCTTTGCTATTTATTCTTGCCAATATTACAAATTACAGGGAGCTAACATAATGGTGAACATATTGGGGACTTTTTGATAAAACCTAATATTATCAAATCTCAAATAAAAACCTAGTCAAAATACTGTGTGAATAAAGTATTTTTCTTTCACAGATTGGTTTGTTTTTCAGCTATTATAAAAACTTTCAACCTCTCTGCGCCTTGGGTCTAAATTCTAGCTTCTCGAATAATCTGTACCAGATCCCACCTTGACCCAAACCCTCCTGCAATAGTTGACAATCCAAAGAAAATCTAAAAATCATGATCAGGAAGTGTTTCATCAAGCCATTTAAGAAGGATTCTACTTGAAAACCTTAGCAAAATTTCTCAGGATAAACTATTTCTCACACTTTGAACAAATATTTTTAGGACTAAATCCCGAGTTGGATAACCTAAACGAGTTTTTGACTGTCCTCTTACGGTAGAGGTCCTATTGTACAACCCTTACTTCCCTCCTTACACCCACCTTCACCTTCCTCCATTCAACCCTCCACTGTTTGGGAAAAATGTTGAGTGGGGTGAATCGATATTTTAAACCTCAATATAAATTCAACTTTTTCTTTGAGCAGATTTTCATATGCGGTTTTTATGAATGGAACTAGCATATGCATGCGGAAATGTAGAAGGAAACTAGTGTATACTAATTTAAATTTCCAGATTTAGAGAAAAATCTCAGAAGAAATCTTATAAACAGATTTATCAGTTATGTACCAGGTTATGAGAAGTAATCAATAGAATAAAGCATCACACTCATGAACACCAATATTTAAGGTGGAAACCCAATTCGGGAGAAAAGCACCGCTGTTGTCGTCTCTGTTTTCAATATTTATTATATAGAAAACCTTTTACAACATAGTATTGATACAGACTCATACCAGTATGCAAGATTCTACCTGCAGAAGGTTGCAACCTTCTCTTGTTTTCCAGCTACAACTGGAAGGGACCTCCAACCCCCTGATCTCGTTTACCAGCCTCTCCTGGAAGGGAGCTTCAACCCCCTGAAATAAATCACCAACATCTATTGACAAAAATATTATTCTTTCATACTAAAGGCTTCAACCCCCAGATCTACTGCTGACCACGTTTCATCAATTTTCATACTAGATCCAACACCTTCAACACAACCCTTCACTTAACATTAACAAACATAATTTGCCCAATATTTCAAATAGAACAGTGAGACCACTGTAACCAAAATATCAGAAATAAACCAGACTTCAGAATAGATATGCGGATACAAACTCAACCCTGAACATTCATTAATTCAAATAGCATACGCTACTTTTCTTCTTGAATCCATATATCGTGCTTTCACACCATTAATGCCCTTCCAGCAGCCATTTATTCCCCAAGGAAACCCTACTTTACATCTGGCACCAGAAAGTAAACCAGTACGTATCTCTTTCTTAAACCAACTAGCGTGTAGATCTGTAAAATCATTTTTTAGAGCAGGACGGACCTATAAAACTTACCCAGTTTATTCACTCTCTTCATGGACTTGCATGATTCTTCATGCTTTACCGTGAGTCAGTAGTCAGTTAATCATCATCGAGATGTAGAGATCTTGTACCATCATTCCATTATATCCATGGCTGTGATTGCATCATAGATTGAGATCTATCAATTAAGAACAGAGTTCATCCATCTGGAGATATTCGTTAAGGAAGTATCAGCATCACATGACCTTACACATGCACACCTTGCACTATGATCTTCTTCTCCTTAAATAGATTTAGCTTTTACCAATACCATGAGCCAAAACCACACCACTTCCAATGGTATTCTTGGACGAAATCAAATAAACCATACAACGCTCAATACTGTGTGCCAAAACCATGGTAATGCCCCTTAGTATTATAATTTTGGAGCGCAAAAGGGGATACGCGACTTGGGACATACTTATCCGCGTGTATACGTGACTTGGCATTTACAAAAGCACGTATACATTGTGACATATTATATTTATCATTTCTCGGTATTCTGAATTGTTTTCTCACAGCCAGATACATCTGTTCTTACATTTATTAATGGTTTTCGAACAGCAATTAAGTGGGTTTCCATCAAGGACAACTTCATCAAGTAGGTTGCCATCAAGGACAACTCATTGCATCATATTGCCAACAATCTCCCCCTTTGGACTTGATGGCAACCATGACCAGAAATACATTCAGCAACAACATTCTCCCCCTTTGACATCAAGGGCAAAGGGTAGATCAAGATCCTTTGTACCAACAATACCATGCTCCCCCTGAGATCATGCTGCATCTTCAAACATAAATTTTCAATGAAGTACATGACTCTATGACCTTTCCTATCACCAAGGACTCATGCTTACATCAATGATCCAAACAAGTGTATTTACATATGTGACTCAAGTACCCAACCAAGTGGGTTTACACATTTTTACTCAAATACCCAACCAAGTGGGTTTACAAATTTGATCAAGCCCTTACATGACTGAATATTACAATTTTACATCATAGGTCTCAACATGACCTTTTTAATCAAATTATAGAGATGAATTATACAATCAAGGATCAAATATTCTCAAGCATGAGGTTAGACAACAACAAATAAATAGAATTCCAACCATGCATCCTTTTCACATGACTAATGCTCCCCCTTAGCCTGTGCATCCTAAACACTTTCAACAAAAAATCATCACAACATCTTCATCAGAAGTATTAAAGAATGAAACAGAAATATGAGAGCTGGAAAATCACCAGAGAGACCCAACAGCACTACAGCTGTGCTGAAGAATGCTGACCTAGAAAATTTTTGTCAGCAGACACTCGTACGCGGTTTTCTGTGTATAAACTCGCGTATATACGCGAATGTTCTTCAGTAAATCCGCGTATCCAATTTAATCTTCTGAATTTAAGCAGATCTGATCTTCTGAGAGGTAGAGACAAATCCTAGCTTCTGTCTGAGATATTTGAACACTTCCCTGGGTAGAGGTTTGGTAAATATATCAGCAATTTGTTCTTTGGAGGGAACATACTCCAATTTCACTTTTTGTTCAAGCACTTGTTCACGTAAGAAGTGATATTTGATGGGAATGTGCTTGGTCTTGGAATGCATAACAGGATTCTTTGAGATATTGATGGCACTTGTGCTATCACACATAATGGATATAGGAGGTGAAAATTTGATTTGAAAGTCTTGTAAGGTTTGCATCATCCAGAGAAGTTGAGTGCAACATGATGCGGCAGCCACATATTCTGCTTCTGCTGTAGATAAGGCAATAGAGCTTTTCTTCTTGCTGAACCAAGATACTAACCGGGGCCCCATATAGAATGCACCACCACTAGTGCTTTTCCGATCATCAACATTTCCAGCCCAATCTGCATCAGTGTAAGCATGAAGAGTAAGATAAGCATTCTTTGGATACCATAGTCCAAAGTCTTGAGTTCCTTGTAGATATTTGAATATTCTTTTCACAGCCTGAAGGTGAGACTCTTTTGGATTATCTTGGAATCGTCCAACAA